>OY744518.1:98092514-98095014 GCA_963556195.1 Sepiola atlantica | reverse complement strand
GGAATTGTCGATTGTGCATTGTTTATCACACTATTGTATATTTTCCAGAAATCACGAGTACCTAGTCTCTGTAACTGAATGCATTTTTTTGGTTATTTCTTCATACCTTCTATTTGCTTCATGTATCACTATTTTGCAATCATTTCTTGCCTCTATAAAATTCTGTCTATTCGCAGTTGACTTACGGCGTTCATTGCAATAGACAGGAAACAAGGCCAAGCACTAGATGTCTTTAGAGGCGTACCAGTGCTTGTATCTTTAAGCCTGGCTAATAAACAGAGAAGGAGTGCGAAGGTCGGGCGATAGGCAGAGCCCATCTACTCCTTAAGTAATTATAGGTTTGCAAACCGGATACTTTGTTCGAGATTCGAGCTCTAGGAATGGTGTCGACCAAAGTTAAGGAAGCCTCCCTCGCAAACGGTTTGCTGCCAAGACGTAAGTAGTTAGCAGGAAGGTTTTATTATCAGAGTTTTCCTTCTCTTAGGTGGATGACCTGACAAGTTCTACGTGTCCAGCACTCCGAGATAGGATAGCACGCGCCCGTGTACTAGTCGGGTATTTCCGAGCCCCAGCATAAAAAATTATATCCACATACATATATATATATATATATATATATATACATATATATAAGTTCACTGTAGACTTATCAGAGGGAACAGAAATTTGAAGATATGTTTCCCTCCCACAATTACTTGTAAGAGATAGACAGCCAGTAGGGTAACAACTTAGAAAAACTAGTTAACTATTTATAGAATGAAGGCTACGGAGAAAATAGCGAAAATTGAAACTCAAAATTGAATTAATAAATCACAAGGTAAATACAAGTAAATTTGGTAACATGATTAGACTTAGTAAGAATTAAGACAGAGACAGTTCAGAAATATAAAAATTAAGAACTTAGCTTTTTTTAAAAAATTCACTCATAAGCTTTAGTTTAAATTCTGGTCTCCATTCGTGGTCGGTGGTAGATATAAATGTGTCTTAACTCGTGCCCCCTTAACTATGTCATGCTAGTGCGTTTGGTTGGGACTACACCTTTTTTTAACTACATATGATAGTGGATTTCTTTCCCCTTTTGTCTTTCAATCTCGAACGCGTTGACCCCTCTAAAACCTTGCAGAATATTAGCAAGGAAAAAAAACAGACAAATAACATTTGTGCAACAAGCAAAGGAAGCAAAAAAACAGAAAAAAATTGTTTAACTAAGTAGTCATCGCAACGTTCATACATAGATTATTTCATACAGAGACAGTTCAGAAATAAAAAATTAAGCACTTAGCTTTTTGTAAAAAAATTCACCCATAAGCTTTAGTTGAAATTCTCGCCTCCATTCGCGGTCGGTGGCAGATATAAACATGTCTTAACTCGTGGCTTTTTAACTACGTCATGCTGCCAGAGGAAGTTGTGCCGATGACTACCATATCCAGGTTTAATGTGGCCTTGGACAACCTTTCAGACTATATGTGGATGTAAATATCTTCTACTTGTCTTTTTACATGGCTTGTTGCACTTTACTATTTTTTGCCAAATAATTTTGATTTTGAATTAAAGATACTTACATATATTATATATTTTCCTTATATATATATATATATATATATATATATATATATATATATATATATATATATATATATATATATATATATATATATACATGACATTAAATAGTATCGTTTGTTTATTTTTGCATTAGATTATGCCAAACATTCCCCGCAGTTAATTCAGATTCTTAATATTCTATTTTTCACTTTTCTTTCTCCATGCATTTCTCTTGACAAATAGCAAATCAAATCCGAACGTAATTACTCGCTGACTAAACTAATTAGATCGCCGTACACGAATGCAAATAAGTGCAGACATTCATTTTTGCGGAATTGATAAAAAATAGCTATTTAAACTAAATAGGAACAGCCGTAAAGAGTATCTTACCTCAGAAAAGAGAGAGAGGAAAATTAAAAGTGCATCATTCTATGTTGATTCCTCAATGATTTCGGAAAGCATGAGATATTAAGTGAGATTTGAATAGATCGATAATATACTTTTTCATGATATAAACCCATATAATTACATAATATATGCATACATAAGCAACATACATGCACACACACACACACACACACATATATATATATATATATATATATATATATATATGTGTGTGTGTATATATAAATGTATATTATATTTTGGTTGCGTAGTAGAACTACTCCACTTTTCAGATCCTAAGATCCTTCTATGCTACGCCAGAGTAATGGTAAATTGATTTCGACCAAACTAACCAATTGTGTCAAGTAACAGATTTTATTTATCTCAACAGCCGTTTCAATGGTAAAAAATTAAATAAATGAATATTTCATTTAAATTGCACGTTGTGTGGATTTTCAAAATATTTCACTGAAATACATTTTCATGCGTGCCTCAAAGATGTTGTCAATTTCCTTACTTAAATGCGTCAATCTGCGCATAACATCGACCAGACTATACGTATTCTAAC
>OY744518.1:98067514-98090014 GCA_963556195.1 Sepiola atlantica | reverse complement strand
AATAAATGACCCCTCGTAGAGGAGTAGACATAAATTTATAGCAGAGACGTATTAATAACATTCATATATATATATATATATATATATATATATATATATATATATATATATATATATATATATATATATATATATAATGACATAGCAGATTAATATCATACTGTGATTTAATATCAGTCCTTGAACAAAATATCTTGCACGTGTTTCTGGAGAATATCCTGGTCTTCAGAGATAATAATAGCCAAGTGAAATCTTCATAACATCCAAGTAACAATTTCAGGTAAAAACTTCAGGTAAAAAGCTTCCAGATAAGCATTAGAATAGTCAATAACGATATAGAGGTGATACAAGTAAAAAGAATCAAAAAGTTAAATGTCCAGAAAAAACGTATGATTCACATCAAAAGTCTCTTTGTAAAGCTTTTCAGAAATCAAGGGAAACTCAGTAGAACATAATTTGTAAATTAATAAAACCTTTGAATGGATCACAGAGAACAACTTACCTTTCAATATTGTATGCTTTTTCAAACTAAAGATTTAAAAAATCAAGGGCAGATAATTCAATAACTATTAATGATAATAGTCAGGTTATTTACTCAACACCGAGTTCACCCGCTTCCTTAAACAGTAATAACATCTATATTTGTTTTAAAGTATTCCCGGACAACACGGAGTTGTTTTAATCTTTCCCCTCTTCCTTAATAATATGATAACATCTATATCAATTTTAGTGTTTTCCCGAGCAACGCTGACTTTCTTGTCTAGTATAAAACACTATAACAACATATATTGATCTTTTCGCTAACGTGCAACGTTACGTTTAATTATACATGCTCTATCTAAAATATTCATCACTTTAGATAAACTCATACCACTTACACAAATGTAATACTGTAATATAACTATTCTGGCTCCAGGGCAACGCGAGTACCTCCTTTTCTATTCAACCGTTTAAAAAGCACAGTGAAGTTCTTTGTCCCAGTCAGCGCGCTGTGTATACACACTTTCTCTAACTAGGGTATTAAGCACTTTTACCATAAGATATGCCACTTAACATATGTAATACTGTTATATTGCTATTATGGCTCCATTGCAACAATGGGTACATTTTCGTCTATACATTAGTATAACAAAAGGCTAAAATTTCGTCTCCTGGGCAACGCGGTGTTTAAACATATAAAACACAGGTAAGTTCTTTTTCCCTTGCAACGCGGCGTGTAAACATACATGCTTTATCTAGAATATTGAGGACTTTTGCCATAAGATATACAGCTTACCAAATGTAATACTGTGTAATAACATGCCCCTTTAATATTGTGTAATAGCATAACCCTTTGATACTGTGTAATAACATGACCTTTTCTTATATACCACTGTAAAAAAACAGTGATTTTATCTCCAGGGCAAAGCGGCATTTTACCTGTCTGCTCTATGTAGATATTGTGCATATTTCGAATAACATATACCAGTTACCAAATATAATACTTCTCCCGGGCAACGCGGCATATAAACACACCTACTCTATCTAGGATATTACGCACTTCGAATGAACTTAAACCACTTAGCTAATGTAATACTGTTTTATTTTTTCATTGTCTCCGGGCAACATACATTTTATTCACTTACAAAATGTAATACGGATTAACCTAAATCGCTGTTGGGCATTTTTGCCTTTTTCATCCACAGTTATGCCGAAACTCGAACTATTTCAGGCAAATCAAAATTAATGACTGTATGATTTTTTTCTGCATTTTTCTTCATACACATATATATACCCCCCCACATATATATATATATATATATATATATATATATATATATATATATATATATATATATATATATATATATATATATATATATATATATATAGAGAGAGAGAGAGAGAGAGAGAGAGAGAGCAGTAAGAAACTTAATTTGGATTTTGTCTTTTTATTTCGTCATAATTAACTGCTCTTGTAAACGCACATTTTCTTATACAAAGGATCTAACTCGAGCAAAATGTGTGACACAACGGGTCACTTTTTTCTAAGACAGACATACACACATAAGATATTTATTAAAAATAATAAAAATATTCATTAAAACTTCTAAAATAATTACATATATATATTTCTATCGTTGCCCATATGCTTGGAAGAGGCAACCTAAAATCTGTTAATCTATTAGATTACAGCGTTTGTAGAGCCTTTGGAACATTTACCATCGTTAATGGAAGATTAACGGCGCTGTGTGTCGGATGAGGATCACAGGTCAAAACGATGGCGTCTCAGTTGGCGTTTCTATCGATGAACGAGTGGCCAAAAGCAATTTCTGTGTAATTCAGCTGTCTGCCTTCAAGCCTCATGTGCATAGTTTATTGCTTTCCTATTTGTCAATATCATAATTAAGAATACTTTAGGGAAAGCTAAGTTGATTTCCTCAATTAGAATACTCGAACATCATGTCACATCGAAGAGGCCGTAATTGCAATTTAATTTGGTTCATTTAAGCGCTTCTTAACTGACAATTCCGAAAACAAACTACATTTCATGGTAAATAGCATATCTATTTGCATAGCGAAAATGTAATACAATACAATAAGATGATCTCGGCTAAGGACAGCAGAAAACGAAACATAATTATATAAACTAATTGTCCACATGTATTGGAGCAGTACAGTTGTTCTCTGGAAATCATTCGAGTTATTATTTATATGTTCTTCTAAGTTTTTCATATCGATGCTTTTAACATGGAAGGCGAACTAAAAACGGTTGAAAACCAACTCTACCACTATAACGAATTTTGCAAAAAAAATGTTAGCATTCTAGTCTTAAGCTGGGAATTAGGTTATCTTTTTTGAAAACGTGAACTGATAATGTTATATCTATCTATCTATCTATCTATCTATCTATCTATGGGGGCTATACTTATTTAATTTAATTCATGCAAAAGGGAGAACAGAGAATGGAAGCTCCTCGAAAAAGTCAGATACCTCCGATTTTTGTGAAATTTTAACAACATATATTTGACTGCAATAATAAATATCCCCATAATTTCAGTTTCTTTGGAGTATCTAAAAGGGATTTACGGAGGCATAATATGGATATAATCGTTCTATTTGATAATGAAAAAAAAAATCAAATCTGCATTGAATTTAATTAGACAGGAATTTAACTAGATTTCTTGAATTTCAATTTCTTCTTAAGACCTCTTAAACTTAAGCTATGAATAAAAACAATCTGTAATAAAAATAATGTAATGGATTTTGATCAAAACAAGTTATAGACATAAGTTTTAGTATCTTAATATCTTAGTTTTTAATCTTCGTAACGGGACATAAAAATAGTGAAAAACTTCCTTCCTGTTTGAGGAATCAAAATTTTAATACACATGATATTTATGAAGTAGATAATTAATAATTAATTTTACTACACATGATATTTATCAAGTATATAATTGATAATAAATTTTACTACACATGATATTTACGAAGTATATAATTTATAATTAATTTTACTACACATGATATTTATGAAGTATATAATTTATAATTAATTTTACTACACATGGTATTTATGAAGTATATACCCAAAATATGTGAATCTCTTTATATGTATATCTCATTATAAAAAGATAGGTATGTTTGTATATATTTATTTATTTGTATTTACAGGATTCACTCCTAAACAACATGTCATTATGAGTTTTGAAACACAGCTGCTAGAGGTAAAGAACTAAAATGTGGACTATATTAATTTTATTTAGTTTTATGCAAAGAGGATAACAAGGGGATGAAAATCTTTCCTGAAAATTCAGATATCTACGAATTTTGTTAAATTTTAACCATAGGTACTAGATATCTTTAATGAATGTTTCCTAAATTACAGTTAATTTGAAATACTTTAAAGTGTTTTAGAGGGCATAATATGGAAACAACCTCTCAGTAAAAAATATATAAGATTAGCATTGCATTTGATCAAAAGTAATTAGACACCAATTAACACAAATTTAATGAGTCTCAATTTCTTATTAAGAATCCTCAAGTTATGCCTTAAATTTTAAACATTTTTTAGAATCAAGATCATGTAATCGATTTTGATCAAAATTAGAAAAAGGATTCTAGACATGAGGTTTAGTAGCATTATATTATTATTTTCGTAAGTATAGCATACAAGTAATGCAAAACTGTTCTTGTTCAGGGAATTCATTTTACTAGCCAAACTAATATATATATATATATATATATCCACACACAGACATACATACATATATATATATATATATATATATATATATATATATATACTTAGGATAGTCCAATACCAAAAAGATATTAAAAGCAGATAGATCGTAGTTGTTGAGTTCAGACAGCCGCTTCTGTTATGAAAAGTATTTTTAAGAGCAGTAACTTTATATCTTTTGGTGCGTGTCATTCGGTTCACAGATAAAGGGAGCTAAATCACACTCAGTATAAAATCAGATTCATAATCTTTTATGTTAAATTAATTTAACTCTCTTATATAATTTAGTATAAAAATATAGTTTAATTTTTCAAGCGATTTAAATTTTAATAAATATTTTTGATAATCAGGGAAAAGTAACTAAGTTTAATATATAGATATATGTTATATTTTACCCTTCTGATATATTTGGTTAGATTTATATTAGTATTATTTAAAAAAACTGAATTTTCGAAATTTAGAATCTAAGCTAATTCTTGTAAAGCTTTTGTTAAGTTTATTATAAAAAGGATTTCAAGATATACTTTAGACTTAATTTAAACTAAAATATTATAGTGAACTGAATGTCTATTAAAAAATATACCTTAATTATTACAAACAATGTAAATTGAATGCCTACAAGGTTATACGCATAGCTAAAGGACATATAGAAAAAGAACATGATGTTTAATGTTAGTAGATAGGGTAATAATTGCCCAATTAATAGTTCCCGTTGATCATATTGAGTAAACTGATTAATTTTCATTATTATTTTGTTATTTTAATTTTAATTGTTAAATGTAAAAAATGAGCTTAACATTTACATCCAGTTTTTGTCAATTTTCCTAATTACTTATTGTTGTGGGGTACAAATCACCCATATTGAAGAACTAATGGAAGCAACCATCTATAATAAATACCATGGTTTCAAAGACTCAAACAGAGGACATTCCTATTCATGTTTTACCGCATGGTAGGAATCCGGTCATCTCCTACTACATTTAGTGGCGTTACTGTATTGCTATGAATAAATACATTGTATATTTTAACCTGTCACAATTTGTGGTTGTTATCTTTGTGACCCCTAGCACGGGTCTACAACACTTATGTTAAAAATATCTTTTGTGTAAATGAGAATATGTAATTCTCGGTTTTTATTTAGAAAGTTAAAATTCAAATTAGATTTCATCCTAAAAATGTCTCGCCACATAACATTTATAATATTTGGGACTTAGTTGATAGCTAATTCATAGGCATATGTTATATTTCTTGCATTTATTTATACTGAGCTGAATTGTTATCGTATTTTTTAGTATTCTTATTAATAATGATATAATTGCCATTTTATTATTTTAGTATTAATAGTCCAATCAAGTTTGAAATAAATCTAAGCTCAATTCTAGTTAAAGTTATCATGAATTGGTCATATTTAATTATTTTTGCGCAAGTAAGACGAGATAATTCCAATATTTTATGTATTTAGAAAGTTACATTTTGTTCTCATAATAACTAATGCTTAGGTCACACAAAGATTGCAGTATGTTTAGCCTGATTGAATTAAGACCTTTGAAAATTGACAATTCTATGAAATATGGGGCTTGTCTATGATTAAGGTCATAAATATGTTTAGACAAAGAAGTAGCATAATCTTATATATTATTGTAAATGAATTATAATTTGCTGAAATTCCGTGTTTAATTTGTGCTGCGGTAGAACCGATATAGGTAAATATATTATTATTATTATTATTATTATTATTATTATTATTATTATTATTATTATTATTATTATTATTATTATTATTATTATTATTATTAGTATTATTATTATTATTTCATATGTCTTACTTTTTGGATGTTTTTAGGTAAACCTTTCTTTTTTTAACATCAAGTCAATTCTTTTGACTTTAGACATTCAAACTGTACCATAACACTTTCGCTGTTCCTAACAGGCAAGCCTTCTGCAGAATAGTAAAAGAAATTGTCTCGTCAATCTGTTTAAAGGCATTTATTGTGGCTTTTCGTTATGGTTCCAAGCGTTCCAATTACAGCGGGAATAATCTTGACTTCTTTACATTTCCATAGTCTAACTAATTCCCATTTTAGATCTTGATATTTTCTTTCGCGTTCTTTTTCCTGCACTCTGGTATCCAAGCGGCAGGCTATATAAATGATTAAGTAAGTTCTCTTGTTTTGTTTAGAAAGATTAAGTCGCGTTTGGAATGTTAAAGAACCCTATCAGTTTGTATTTACATGCCTCAAAGATGTTTGACATTGTTGTTCTCGTGTATCACTTTGGCTTATACTCATACCACTTCTCATCATGGTCCAATTCTTAAAGTTAGCATATATCTCAGTGTAGTACCTGAGCGACTTTGTCGTTTCTTACATTTCATGACACAATCGGCTCATCGCTGATTCTGCAGTTTTTTCAATGTAATATTTGATTATGGTTCTTTCAGTAGACCGTTTAAGATCACCCTTGGCCAACCAATTCAAGCTGTCATTATCTCTAAATGCAGTATCCTTAAGGAATACAATGTGTAGTTTTTTTCAAAATAATGTTAACCTTCTCTCTTGCACCCTTTCATTCTTTTTCACCCCAGTTCTAATTATTTTCATTTCTCTTCACTTCACGAGGAAAAATTTCATTACTTTCAGAAACATATTTACATAGCCAACCTTCTTCTATATTCACATCTTCACAACTAAGTAAACCTCAACCACCTTCCTTTATAGGTAAGAGCAATCGATCTACATCCCCTTTCTTTGCAAAAGCTCTATAAATTGTTAGCATTTTCCGTGTTTTGATGTCCAAACATTTTACTTCATCTATATTCCAGTCAAGTATACCAGCAGTATATCGAATGATAGCTACTGCTCTTGCATTGATAGCATAGATTGTATTTCGACTATGGAGGTGCGATTTGAAAATATCTCTTACATTTTTGTTGTACTCAGCTGTGACCTGGTTTTTCATTTCCTTGTTTTTACTCTCATCTGCATCCAAATTCCCAAATACTTGTAGCCTCCCTAACTGTCAACATTCTTTATCAAATCTCTAGTTTGAAGTTCAAGGTCATCTGAATGGACAAGTTTACCTCTTTTTATAACAAGAATAGCACATTTGGTTATGAGAAATTCCATTCGTATGTTGTCCCTAACTAATATAACCGTATTCATTAGGTTATCAAGTTGGTTTTCATTATTTCCCAACACTTTTAGGTTATCCATGAATAGTAAGTAATTTACCGTAGGAAGTTTTTTTTCCCAAGTTCATATCCTACCGTCACATTTAGTAAGAGAACTGTCATCGGGATTAAACTAATAACAAAAAGCAAAAGTGAAAGACTATTGCCCTGGAAAATCTCTCTCATGATTTTTACTTTACTAAATGCAACACCCCCCAAAGTTAAATTGGTTTTCCAATTCGTCATGTTACTCTTTGAAGCTGTTAGACTGTTCGGGGCTATTCCGATAATCTGCACGCATTTGTGTATCCATGCATGACGCTCCATATCAAATGCTTTCTTATAATCTACAACCCATGGAAAGGTTAGTAGTTTGCAGTTTGCAGTTTCGCAAGATACATTTATCGATCAGAAGCTGATCTTTGGTGCCATGTGATCTTTTTCAGCAGCCTTTCTGTTCATCAGGCAGAAAATTGCAGACAATATTCTAGTGAAATTTTTCACATCTGAAGTTTGTCACTTCACTCCCTTTTGTCTTATCTTTTATGATAAAAACTGCAGTGCCCCTTTTGAGCCACGCAGGGAAGCTACCTGTCGTCAAACAGCCATTTATCATTGCTGCCAGAAGTGGGTGAAGAGCCGGAACGTTTATAAATCAGTATCCTGGACTCCGTCAGGTTAGAGTTCTTTCCAATCTGAAAGCTTTTTAACCCTTCCTTCAGCATCTCAACGGTGACTGTAATATGTGTTTGTCGTAATACTCTAGAAAACACCTTCTGTTCAATAGCGTTGATTCATTCTGCATTATATTGATGCTATACTTCATTTTCCTAAATGCACGAGATTGATCAGCATCAGGTATAATGTAATTTTCTATTTTAATTCATTTTAATTGTTTAAAAAATAAAGGATCTGATTGTCTTCAAACAGTCTGTTTTGCCGATACTGCTCAATTCTATCGCTGTAACGTTTAACTTGGGCAGTTTTAGCTATGACATGCTGTTTTAGTTCTTCAATTACACACTTTAACTATTTTCGGTGTACGTTGAACTTACGAATTAGTCTTTCAACAAGAACTCTGACTTTTGAGTTTCCCATTTCAAACAGCTTGCACTTGACACAGCATGGGCAGCAGCTTCAATGAGTTTATTACACTTATCAAGATTATTTACTTATAAAAATAGCAAGACTCTATTCACTTTGCTGTGACAGTTTTAAGTCTTTTCCTATTGACAAATCGCAGGTTCGGTAGTTGTTCTAAATGTCTACTTCTTAGCCTTTTGTCTAACAAACTGAAAATATCAATATCTTCTTCTGTCATCCCATGTTCTATTATATGTTTTACGATTGCATCTGTGGAAACAGCCTGATTACCATTAGTTAAAATATTTCCGTTCTCAGAGTTAGTTGTTGCTTCTACCCTACTGCTCCATGCACTGTTCCATCACCGAAGAGACCAAGCGTCCAACGGATATCCGTTTGAACTGAGCGTAATGCAAATGGCCATTTTTTACGTTCGTCACTATCGGCTTTGTTATTTCTTTCCTTATTCATTTACTGCAACATCACCGAAGAGACCAAGCGTCCAACGGATATCAGTTTAAACTTTCCATCGCTGAGCGTAACTGAAATCGCCATTCTGTATGTCTGGAAAGAAAGTATATATTTGTTTTCATATGGCTTGTTTACGGGTGATCGCTCACCGTTGAAATTTTTACAGCGGGCAAGTTGTTGGATTTAATTGCAAAGCTTCTTCTTTTTGAAAAATAGAAACAGAAAATGACTAAAGAAAAGGAAACGGAAGTATATATTTGTTTTATGTCGCTTGTTTACAGTGGATCTCTCTGTTATATCATTATCTGATAATAATAGTAATAATTTTAGCCACGGGGTAAAGATATATATATATATATATATATATATATATATATATATATATATATATATATATATATATATATATATATATGGTCCACTAACAATTCTGAGGTGACTTATTATGCTTCACCTCGGAAAGCTATCGATTTTTTGTAATTCTGTCAGTAATGTCACAAATCCAACTTTAAGTAGAATCTACTATCTAAACGTTTTTTGGTGCTTTCCAAGTCAAAATTATTTTCTTCAGAAGTAACAACTGTATCAGCAAATCAGTAAGTCAACCAGTAGTACTTTCCAAATCTGGTAACCCCAGAAAAAAAGAGAATAGAAAGAGTTCTTTACAGTTTTAGACATTGCTAAGGATGGCGCAACTTAAATCCAATATCGCATCAGCTATTAAACCTTTGGGTTGGGAGAAAATAAAAGAAATCTTCGATTCGACACATTAAGTCCTCAACTCTCTCTATATATATTAATGCAAATCTGATTAAAGATTACGAAGTTTTCTCTTTATTTAAACATTTTTTTCATGGCTCTACAAGCTAGTTTTCGAATCTCTGGTGTTAATTGGTGGAGTATTGATCTGAGCGTTGTTCCTTTTCATCCATCTCAAGCGCTTTCAATCGTCACGATCGTCGTTAGGAGTTATTGTTTCTGCTATATTTTTGGCTGTTATTTAGGGCGTTTTATTATTTTGGTCTATAGTTTTAGCCAGGAGAAAAAATAAAGTGCACTTTAGTTTGTTATTTATTCATGTATTTATTTCTGTATTAATTAAAAAAATATTATTGTTATTTTAATAGTTTTTATTATCGTGGAGGAAAGGCAGCGCATTTTAATCTGTTATTTATTTATTTATCGTAATATTTATTTTATTAGTTTGCTTTTGTTGTGGACGATATCAAGTTTATATACATGTGAATAAATGTATATATATATATATATATATATATATATATATATATATATATAAATGTATATATATATATATTTATAAATGTTTATATATGTATGTGTCTGTGTGTGAATGTGCGAGTGTATTTTTCTATTATTTTGTTTTATAACGCCTCCATCGTTGTTTCTAAATAACAAGTTTTGAACGCTGTCCCGTTCACAAACAATCGTTTGGTAACTTGACATAATGAGAAGAGGGATGTTGTCATTTCTTGTCAAAGAATTAAAATAACACTCAACAAATAAAGCAACTCCAACAAAACCAATAAAACCCAAACAACAGTGAAAATAAATGATTTCCTCAGAATCTTAAGGCCATGTACAAAAAACAATGGCGCCTGTCACTACAGGGGGTGCACTCCATTGTTTGGAAAAGTGAAACTTTTATTCTCATGTTATGTTTCGAATAGCAGGCTTCATCCCAAACAATTGAACTTCAACAAGGCGAACTCTTCTATTTGTTCGAACGTATCATCGCTACAGGTGTTGTTTACGATCATCTTTTTGTTTTCATCCAACGGATCGAACAAGCCCAATGAGTTGTTGCACTTATATCTTTACTAGTTGAAATACGTATTCCCGGATGGGTTCAAATAACGAGACACACTCGAAACATTTTTATAAATGATAGAACTCAATCCTACAACGAGAGCCTACTACAATGATGTGGAATTGGAGTTCAGCTTCAATTTAACGGTGTCAATGTATCAACAGTTACTGAATATTTGAGACTATAAGACTATTAATCTTTTACGCACGATTTGAATCCGATATAAACCAAAGGAACATAAATATCAGTATGAGGTTGATGAGCCCGGAGGAATTCTTAGAATTGCAAGAATGCAGGCCTTTCACATACTAAAAGCAATAAAAAGACCTAATGCTATAATGAACACAATCTTATAATAGATTTTGCATCACCAAATTCATAGGCTTGTAAAAATGTTAATTTTCTTAGAAATTCGTTTTATTGTGTGTGATATGACTATGTCGCCGATTTCATTACAATTCAAGATTTTCGAATTTCGAGTGGCCGAGTTCAAGTTCGGTTGTGTATCTCGTCATGAGAACGAAATTGCACGACCACCTGAACACAATCTTTATCGGTAAGACATCTTAAGCAATTTCAAGTTTGCATTTCTAATAATTTAAATAGCGTTTAGGACATATAAATAGGCAAATAGACAGACATAACTTCTCATATTAGTATAGATGCGTGCCATCATTATTTTCAGTGTCCCATTGTTAATTTTGTCACAAATACGCAGGGTAAAATATTGTTTTTTCTTCGTATATAAACACATTTTATTAATATATGTGGAAATGATGTTACCTTCAATTAAAGCAATATCAATAAATAATATAAAAATGTAATCAGAGTTCGAAGAGAAGGTGTAACAATCTTGCATACGTTTTTATCACTTACTATTTACCACTTCTTAATTCGTTTTTAAGGAATATGTTAATTAGCAATACGATTCATTCTCTGAACCATGATTGTATATGGTATAAAAGTAAAGTTGAAATATAAATGGTGTAAATATTATGAGAGACTATTATTGATAAGTTAAATAACTCAGAGGTAATTGTGATTTAGGTAATGACAAAATGTAGGTTATAGACACACAGACACACACACTCCATTTTTATTATATTGACTCATTTAACAGCTGTGCTTATTAGTTAGTGCATTACGGGTCGTGTTATGTAATGCCCGCACTGAATATATTGTTCATTACGAGCGGCCTATTTCAGGTGTAAAGGACAAACACATATGACATTGGACTTATCTAAAATCTCGATACAGAAATATGAGAACACGAGCGAAACAGTGGATGAATTTAAAGGGAATAGCATCACAGTGAGTAGTATGCGTTAAAAGAAAAGAAATTAGAATCGGCCTCTTTTCTCTAAAAAACATATTGGTGTTGGGAATCTGCATTACCCAATTTCCTTCTTTGGCCATGGATTTTTGACGTGATTTTCTAATTCGTCATTAACCCTCTCTAATGCTGGGACTGTTCCTTACGAGCGCCTTCAACACACGTCCTTTTTTCATGATGGTAGTTTATTATTAAAAAATTGAAAAAGAATGAAAAGATATAAAGAGTATACAGAGTTAACGTTTAAAGAAAGAGTAACAGATGAGAAAAAAGACTAAAATATCTATATTATTATATTATTATTATATTCAAGTTCAAATATATGTACATAATCAACAAAAAACAATATTCTGTCAAATGTGCCTAATACAAAGTAGTACTTTTATGAAATTAAATGAACATTCGTGACAATCAACACAAATCAATTCGTGTTTTAACGTATCAGCGTCTTCTCAAAACTGTGTCAAAAAGTAAACATCGATTTTGAAATCCGCCCATGAAATTATAAGTGAATAAAAAAGGAAAACAAT
This sequence comes from Sepiola atlantica, assembly GCA_963556195.1. NCBI lineage: Eukaryota > Metazoa > Mollusca > Cephalopoda > Sepiida > Sepiolidae > Sepiola > Sepiola atlantica. The sequence goes on along the minus strand of OY744518.1, from coordinate 98,077,378 downwards.
TAAGAGAGAGTACAGCAAGCAAATTCTACCAATTAGTCTAGTCTTGAACCGACTATCATCCTCGCTATGATGTCGTGTGTTTTCACCTTACCTAATTTAATTATTAAATAAAAAGTAAACTTTATTTAAAGTTAAATCACTAAGATATATTTTACTTTATAAAAAAACAATTTAAAAGTTATCCCCACATAAATATGTCTAACATGAAAAAGATATGCATACTAAAAATCATAAATTGGTTCATGATAGTCGATAGCTCTACCTTCAAAAGCTTACATTTAGAATGTTTTCGTCAATGCGTTTAATGTGATTCAAATTCACTCTCCTTGGAACCTTTAAAGATCAAATTATAAAGAAGAAGATAACTTCGAATTTCCTTTTTTCAAGTGATGATATTATGGCATGTTAAGATTGCCTGTTTCTTTAGCTAACACTTTGTTAAAAAGTGAGACTTTAATGGGTTCTATTATTTCTACTCATTCACTGTTTAATTCGATTGTTAACTAAGATAAAAATAATAATTATAAATAATAATAATAATGTCTGCCTTCTTCTTTACGTGTCTTTGAAGCATGTAGTTATATGACAGTTTCCCACATTTTATGCAGATTTTTTGGCAATAGTGCTATACTCTGCAAGATCTTTCGAGTTACACCGGTTGGACAGTAGGGGTCAGACCAGGCAATGTTGCTTCGTATAGTCTTCCTCTCCACATACACATATGGTTGGGTCAGTTTTGTAGCCCCATCTATTCATATCAACTTTTGATCGTCCGATTCTAGTTCTCAGGCGGTTTAGTGTTTTCCACTGGAGCTAGCGGGCCTCTGAACGAGGAAGGAGTTCCTCAGAAGCAGGGTTTTCAATGTCATTATGAGGGGGGCCATCTTCTAGACGTCTGATCCACAGCTATAGTCTGGTCTCTTCCTGAAATGTCGTTAGGAGTTTGACATGGTTGAGGTAACTTCTTGACATCAGTCGTTGGACCATTGGTTCACGTCCATAAAGGAGATGGCGTTCATCACTGAAAGCCTTTGTGATCTCTACTCGACTGGCAACTGCTCGTCTCACATCTGAAGGGACAATGCCAGAGAGAAGATTTAGTTTGTTTAGGTTGGTGGGCTTCAAGCAGCCAGTGATCAAACCACAAGTGTTGTTTAATGCCGAGTCTAGGTTTTTGACATGCGTTGATCTCTCCCAAACGTGATAAGCATGCTCCACAGAGGAATATCACAAGGCTAAGGCAGTACACCTTAGTGTGTGTGCATTGGCTCCCCACTTGGAGTCGATCAGTTTCTGTAGGATGTTGTTCCGGGAGCCGACTTTCATTTTTCTCTTCTTTACATGTTTCCTCGATTAGAGGGTGCGGTCCAGAGTTACGCCAAGGTAGACAGGATTAGTGCGATTCTCAAGTTGTATTCAAGACCACGTGATGTTTAGGGGTCGGTTGGCCTCTCGGTTCCGTAGGTGAAACGAGCACAATTTAATTTTTGCAGGGTTTGCATGCAGTAGGTTAATCTCATCTAAGCCTGAGTGTAGACTTGTTTCTACTGACTCAAAAGTACTTTCTTGGGATGTTACGCAAAGGTCGTCAGCATAGATCAATCACTCAGTGTTCTGGCTCATTGGTTGGTCTTTAGTGTAGATGTTGTACAGTAATGGAGCTAGCATACTACCTTGAGGTAAGCCGTTCTTTTGTTTGTTTTATAGGGTAACATAACAGCGCCTGTCTTTTAAGATGGCTCCAATTAGGTCTATGAGTACCAGGTCGTTTGTCAGCTCCAAGATGTTTTTTCAGGAGAAGGCGATGGTTTACAGTGTCATATGAAACATACAGATCAACAAAGACAACTCCCGTTACCTTCAATGTGCTTAGTGAGATTCAGGAGTTGGCTAGTTGTGGATTTTCCAGGCCGGAATCCTGCTTGTTGGCGGATGATGGCTGGTTCAGCAACTGAGGCTAATCTGTTGAGGATTATGTGCCCGAACAGCTGAAACAAGTGACATAGCAGGGAGATGTAGCGGAAACTCTTTGCATGCGCTGGATCTTTGCCAGGTTTGAGAACAGTGACGCTTTTTGTTTTTCTCCAGATCTTTGGGATCCTTCTTGTTAACATGCAGTTGTTCATAAACCCAAGGATCCATTTTCGTGTCAAAGGTCCAAATGCTTGATCTCCTCTGTGAAAATATTATCTAGACCGATGCCATTACCAGCGTTAAGGGAACTGATGCTGATATCGAGCTTTTTAAGTAAGAACGGTTCAGTCATTCTAGTGCTTTGGGAATATGGAAGTCGGTCTATGTTTGGTCTTTGCTGTGTGGTAGTGCATTTCCGTTGAGTAAAAAAATGATGTGCACCTTGTTTGGCAGTGATGCTGTACTGCTGTTGCATTGGAGTTGATGGATCGTTGCTGATTTTTCGGATTATACTCCATGTTTTTTACTATTCTTCGTCATATCAGTTTTCTCCAACATATTTTACATTTCCGTTGTCATGAGTCTCTCGCCGACTTCGATAGGACTTTCAGCAAATGGGCCATATTCATAGAGTTGTTGGTATTGCTCATATAATTTGCTGCTTTGGGCATCGAGTCCAGGTATGTATTGAATGCGGCAGCCTCTTAGGATGTTCTTCCGGGCTGCTTGGCGCGCAAACCTGGTGAAGATGTCCTAGTATTTTGGGTATTCTGGAAAATGGGCAACCCTTCTTTTAAAGCCCGGCCAGTTCGTTTTCTCAAAATTGAACTTCCGAAATGGAACTGTGGCTGGAGTGATTTCAGCATTGACTGTGATGCCAATGGGACGGTGTTGTGTTTTGTGCAGTGGCTCCATGACCAGCTTTTTTCTCAATCCGATGATACTCTGGCTGGAAAACGCAATATCGGGATTATACCCGGCTTTACTTTGTCCGCTGTTGAATGCATCGTGGATCAAATTAAGCTGGTTAGTTTCGGCCAATTCTTCAACTGCATCTCTGTCCGAATTATTTTTAGCATATTCTCATCAGATGCTATGGCTGTTAAAGTCGCCGATCACCATTTTTGGTTTCCCAGATGCTGATGGCATATCTGGCGTCATAAGTGGTGTGAGAGGTGGTTTATATACTGAGATGATGGTGATTACTCTGAGCTCATCTGTTAGGACTTCGATGTTACTTTCATAGATCTTTGCTGTCGATTCGATGGTTACCCCATTTTTTGCTAGTATGATGCTTCCATGTTTCTCATATTGTATTTTTTGGATGGTGGTCATTCCATCCACATGAGGGCGGAGATGTTAAGGTCAACGGTGGGTTTCTTGTAGGCATAGAATATCACACTGATGCTCTTTGCAGAGTTTTGCAATAAGTTCTTTTTTGGTTAGGATAGTGCTTCAATGTTTAAATATATGATCATCAATGCTTTCTTCATACTTCGGGTTGCTAATTTACTGATATTTGGTGAGCTTTATGAACATCGCCCGTCTTTTTGGCTTGTGCTTTGGCTGTACATCTTGCCTAATATTGTAATATAATATTATCTGTATGCCCTCTCCTTGTATCTTTCCTATCTTATTCTGTGTACATATGTAAATATATTTTTGTGTTTATATATATATATATATATATATATATATATATATATATATATATATATATATATATATATATATATATATATATATAAGTCACAGATTTAGACACTACCCTGAAAATATATCCGACAGTATGTTTAACGTTTTTTTTGGTGTTGGCATTTTACACAATTTACTTAAATTACAAGTTTACCGTATCATGGCCAATGACACTACTTGAAGAGGCATGATTTAATAATATCAATAAAGAAATATATATTGTCGACAGAACGAGAAGTTTTAGTCATCTGAATAAATTACACTTTTCAGTTACCGTAGATTAATTGGTTGACTGGTGAAATCGATATCAGCTAACGGCGGTCCCTCTTCGTAGGCCATGTTTGAATGCTGTACGACTTTTATTTTTCTGTTAATTTCGTATGTTTCTATCTCCGTACAATAATTACCCGTTTCATTTAATAACGGCATTACTGAACAAAAAACGAGTATAAACCAAAAAGCAACATTATATACAACAGATTCTCGGAAATATTGCCAATTATTTACTTCAATTATATAGAATACCAAACGACTCGTGACCCGTTAGGGTCAACACTTGTACATTGCACATTAGCGTGTTAATTTAGAGCCCAACACGATTGTGAAGTGTAATAGATAGATATTTATGGAATCCCAGTACTTACTATTTACTTGTCTCCCCACGAATGCATTTTTTTATGTAGGAGATAATCATCTTCGATAACAATGGGCACTCTGGATGGAACAGGATACACATGGAGTTAGTACCTATTCATATCACTTACACTATTTACAATGAAATGGTTTTGGCATTGCCTTCTCACATGTTTATGAGTAGAGATAAAACAATTGACTTAACAACATTATTTATATTATTATAATAATTTGCTTCAATGAATACTTTAAATTTGAAAATTTATATATATACTAGAAAAACTACCCGCCCTCCGGGAAGCAATTACTGAGGCTGTAATCTACATTACAGAAAAAAAGGAAATACTTTTCATTTGACATTCTGATAATTTGGAGGTAAACAACAAAAAGATAATTATCGTAGTGTTATTTTATATATTCCAATGGGAAAGAAAAGAAAATTTACTGGGCAGCAATTACTGATGCTGTAATCTTCTTTACAGAAAAAAATGATTTTCATTTGACATTTTGGTAACTTGGAGGAAAACAACAAAAAGGCGATTGTCGTAGTGCTATTTGATATATTCCACTGGAAAAAAGAAAGAAAATTTACTGGGTATGAACATAGTAACATTTTATTTATCAGAATAAAAAACAACAAAAAGTCAATTGATATGGTCTTTAAGGTATTAAAAGTCGAAACATTTGATTTTGTTTGAGCATAAAAATGAAAATGAATTACGTATTGAAAAAGGGTTATATAATGAAATGAATAAACGAAAGAGTAGGACGGCGATTGGTCAAATAAAACAATTTTATATTGAGTAATTATAAATGTTTACTTTGTGCTTTTCGCCTTTATTATTAAAGACAGAAACAACACCCTTTTCTTCATAATTTAGAAAGATTAGAGGTGTTTTCTCTTTTTCATCATCATCATCATCATCATCATCATCATCATCATCATCATCATCATCATCATCATCACCAAAATGTTGACTTCTTGGCCTTTTGACTAGGAGCAAAATGTAGTATCTGTTCTTATGCAGCACTTAGTTATTATGTCCTTGGTCAGTGATGAGAATCCTTCATAACCGAGGCAATTTACACTTCTGTTCCAATCAGAGTGCTCCATTTAAGGGAGCTGGATTTACCTATATTAAATAATGACCTTGTGTGTTACTTTGCTCTCGTAGTGAGGAAAGTAAATAGGAACAGCACAACAGCAGCAACAACAACAGCAACAACAAATGTCGTTCAAAAATAATAAACGTATGTATTTAATTATTAACAAAAAGCATTTGTTAATTATTGCGTTCATTTAGACTTTATTTTTAAAAGTTATTATTTCAAAGTAATCCAGGTTTTTACGTGTGCGAAAACATAACCGAAAAACAAAATAATTAAACGGAAGTTATGATTTTGAATTTTAACTTTTGTTCATTAAATCGCTTTAAATGATATTACTACTGATAATAATAATGATATTAATATCAACTAAACTTTTGCGTATATATAATAAAATAGCAGAATCAAATTATAAGTGAATCGTACAGAATATACAATTATTAGACACTGTTTAAAAATAAATATGCAAATGAATTATAACCTGGTGTGTTTTGTAAGGTTTCCGGTCAGCGTATATAGCGTACGTGAAACTATTTCATTATATAATTGAATTAAGAACAGCTAACATATTTTGATATAAATATAGTTCAGATAAATAAAATAAAAACTTTCAGATTTATATATATATACACATACGATGTAAATACAACTTTACGTTAACCTTCATAAAGTTTCCAACATTGCGATCAACATTTTACTTGCTGCTTTAAACACCCCTGGATTAGAAAGATAGGCTATATTTTACTATTGTAATTTGTATAGCTAAACGTAAACATACTCCAAATGTCACGCTGATATCATAATCCTTTATTAAGATAAAGACATGTTTCCACATAAGAATAGTGTTTTGTTGTGGACAGACTTTTGAATAAGTAACAGTTTACAGAAACACACTGATTTAAAATTAATATGGATTTAATACCAAGTTTTTGTTTGCAGACTTTTCAAAATGAAAGTATAGTTACTACTTCCAACGTTGTATATCAAGTGAGACAAAGGTATTACCCACATTTCGTCGTAGTCTATTAATTGCTTTTTAATCTAAGATCCAGAAAAAAAAGTGCTTACCTGAAAAAATGATAGTTGCATCACTAATTTGTTTAACTGAGCATTTTCTTAATTATTTCATAATACATTTCCGCATTGGAACGTTTTCCGGTTAACATTTTTAAACTATTCGTCATAATATTATACAAAGATATTGGATTAATCCTGACCTTGGATGCATACATTACAGGTATATTTAATACCATTCTTTGATATGAAACCCCGTTTCCTTTATTTCAAAATAATTATTCGTCATTGCTCTATTTATTCAGGTGGTCCGGAGTGAATGGCGCTGTGTATTGCATGCTGACTTTTATATTAGCGGTTTCTCTGTTTGAATAACGAGCAAATGTTGTTGGCAGAATAACCGAGAGGGTAATCGTTAATATTCAATGCAACACCTGAACGTGTCAACATGATAATATCGACTTGTGAGATCAGAAATGCCAGAAACAGACGCCATGGCAGTAGATACATGACTATCTCAGAACAAATATCACTCTAGAGCAGCATTTCCAGGCTTGCGCCTACTTGGCGTGTAGATTGCTTGAGCCATCCACCTATATACACATGCGAACTTTTTTTCAAAGTGTAAACAAAAAAATATGTAATACAATAATTAATTCAATAAACCATTTTATTTCGTCTTTAAAATTACCGCAATACACACATACGAGGACTTTTTTGTTTATTTACAATTGATAAACAAAACAAGAACAGTATTAAACACAAACTATGCATTGAAAATTCTAATTTATTTACTAAAACATTTTATGTAGCTGTAACAATTATTTCTGATTGAATGGGTGTACGTGGTGTAGGGATATTAGTGTCTATATGTTTTAGTTATAAAGGAGTTTCTTTGTAATCAAAAATCTTTATATAATTTATCTAAGTGTTTCATTAAGCACAACTAACTCTTGCTATTATGAACCTGCATCTGTGTGTTTGTCCAAGGTCGGTTTAACATCGGTCGCAATGTCAATTGTGTTGTGTCAGTCAGTGCTGCCACGGAAGGATTCTCTCTCCAAAGAAAATTACAGTTAAAAAAAAAACAACAAAGTTTTATTTTGTGGAGGTTATAATGACACTCGTTTTCTTCTACTTGATTGCAAACGAAAACTTTTAGCCCGACAAAATGAATACACAAGTTCAACCGAAGATAATCGATTAGCTTAAAGCTCCAAGCCCCATCTGTCTGTGATGGGTACGCAAACAGACGAACTTTCAGACGCCCAGAGGGACAACTGACCCCTATGAGATACACACCCCTCCCGACCCCTCTGCTTTAACATAGACACTATTGAGACCTCACCAGAAGGACCATTGGAGATAATGGCCAGCCTTATTAATGAACATCAAAATCCTACTTCCTAGTGGGTCCATTATCTAGCTGGACATAATTTCTTTAAAGTACTTTGCTATCAGCATGAACACCAGTTTAAAGAGACACTACATTTTCTCACGGAGAAATAAATTATGGGTGAGCCACTCTAGACCGGATTTTTTTCTAATTTCTTAGCTTGTTTCTCTTTTCTCTTTGCTAAACCTTTCTCACATGCAGCATGTCTATTATTCGCATACAAACATGTAAAATGCAACACCTAGTGCATGTTTAAACTATTCCTCTCGTGGTCTTTCATTGTTTATAACTAACAATTGTTTTATTATCTAGTCTGGTATTTTAAGAAATAAAAGATTCTGAAACCCTTAAGACAATCTTTGCAACTCTTCCAGGTGATCATATGACACTTGATATTAATTTTTACGTACATAAAAGTAATCCATGGACACATGTTTCTGACTATCAGCCGTCATCAGCATGGCTAACTTAGACAAAGATCGAACCCTCGATATATTGTATATAGTTTGACGTCTCATCACTTAGGAAGTGAACAAATAAAAACAAAACGCTGTCACTACTGCCAGTGAAAATAATAACAAAAACGAAAACTTATACATATATATATATATATATATATGTGTGTGTGTGTGTGTGTGTGAGTGTGCGTGTGTATGTGTGTGTATATGTATGTGTGTGTGCGTGTGTGTGAGTGAGTATATCTATGTATGGATGGACAGAGGCAGACACACATGTATGCGCGCAGGCGCGCATACGTACACATACCAAAACTAACCACACACACACACCCACACGTAAGCAGTTAGAGAGCCGACAAACTAATAAAATTTGAAGTATAACTCTAAACATTCTGAACAAAATGTACTCAACCGCACATGCAGATTATTAAAAAGATAAAAGTCAGAATCACACATACTAAAAAAAACCCACATAACTTTAACCCATAGATGCAACAACTATGAAAACACATACGCACACATACGCGCGCATATGCGCAGAAACATCAAACTGTTAAAAATAAAAACATTTTTTCAAATGGAAAATATATCTGAAGAGAGCTGCACGAGGCTTGAAACGCGTTATAAAATCACAAAATTATTAAATGATAAAATAATAAAATACCGAACAATTGTTGAGAAAAGTGTTTTTACAAATGTTGGTAATCTCACTTATTAGTAGTGGTCGTATAGTCATTGCAAGTAAGCTACAAATAATCGTTTGTGTTTAATTCTCGGGAAAATGACCAAGCTAATTGCATAGATTTATATTTTAAGATTGCTTTTTTAGTTAATCAGTGACAAATCTAATTTCAAGCAACTTAACTACCTATTGATGTTCTTTTAGTCAATGAAAGAGATTTTAGTGCACCTCAAGTTGAAGTGGGCCAATCAGACAAAAGGTGACCTTACTATAACCCAAGAAAACATGTACATGGGTTATATGCCGAATGAACACAATCCACTGTTCACGATTACATTAACATATTTTGCTTTTTCACACCGCGTAATTACGTAATTGAACTTGAAATCACTGAAAGGATTTGGTTTAAGAATAAGCATGTTAGTTGTCCACGGTTTTAACTCGCTACTGAATTAAAAAGAAACAACAACATATAACACAAATAGAAAATAACGAATATATTTGCTTTGATATTTTTAAACTAGCGAAACTATCGAAACTACTCGGGATAATTGTTTGCCTCTTCGAGCGATTAGTTTGTATGTTTTCAACTGTATTTGATTACGACAGAAAAGCCCCAAAACGGTTAGAAACATTGGAATCTGGCTCTAAATTAGTAGAATAGTGATTGATTAAATTGCGTTTTAGTTCCGACAAAGCTTCGAGGCAAATTATCTTCACGAGATTGATGAAACGGCGCACGATAAGATACGCACTGTAATTTACAATGTTGAAGTATGAGAAAAAGCCAGACTGGAAAGCAAAAATTGTGTATGTGTGCAGGAGTTCTGGCGCATCGAGCCTATATCTGGCTACGGTCTATTCCGACCAGTACAGCGTTTTATAAAATCTCGCCAATTTGAGTATTTCGATGAAGCTGAAGAAGCCTCTCAAGAATCTTCCGATTCAATGCCGTAGGATATTTT
>OY744518.1:97880014-98062514 GCA_963556195.1 Sepiola atlantica | reverse complement strand
TCTGTAATGGGAAATTTGGGAGGGAGTGGTTTGCGGAGTCAAAAGTTGAGTTTATGGCTAAACGCTGCCGTGCAAACGACATCATTGTTGGTTGATCGCGGAGGAATTGTTTATTGCCCATTGTACATCACACTATTGAATATTGTCCCAAACTCCCGAGTACCTAGTTCCTGTGACTCGATGCGTTTTCTGGTCCTCTCTCTATACATTCTCTTTGCTTAATCTATAACAGTCTTACAATGATTTGTTGACGCTATAAGTTTCTGCTTATTTGTAATTGATTTGTGGCGGTTCACTTGTCGGAATGTTTACTGACTCTGAGCAATAGCAGCTGCACAGTTCGAGGTGAACCATTGTGGGTAGTGAAGCTTGCTGTAGAATCTACGCATGTGGTTCAATGACTGCTTTGGCCGATTCGGTGACGTCATTTGCGCACTGATCAGCAGGGAGAGAAAACGTTTCACTCCATGGGGCGTCTCTGATGTGTTATACGCTTTTGTATCAAATAATGATCAACATTCTTTATTGTAAATCTCTAACATGTTCAATGCTTTTGCAATCACTAGAGCGACGACAGTTTAAAATTGTGCACCGCTTACAGTAACACATTCCTGATCACGGCATTTCATAGAAGCATGTATACGCATGGTCTCGCAGCCTGCTATAATTTCATTGTGGAGATCCTAATAATCATGTACTGGGGTTCAATAAACAATTGATTTCATATTGCACCAAAAGGAAGAAATCTAAAAGATTTAGATCAGGTGAGCGTGGAAGCTATGTAACTGATTCACATATTCCTCCTTGCGGGATATGCGACTGAAATAGAGGAATCACAATCATGCATAAAATGTAATCGTTAACTATCGGAATGTCGTCCATGACATTAAAACGTCCTGGTTACACATATGCGTTGCTATGCTTCAATCTGATGTAAATACGTGAGCCCCAAATAACGTATTACAAAGTACACATACTCAGATCTGCAGTGAAAACAGATTTTGGTTACCTAATGGAATAACTCCGCGTGGATGATCATCTGTTCATGCATGTTGATTGTGGAAGTTTATTATTCGATTTTCTGTAAACTGTGCTTCATCTGTGAAGAAAATGCGACCGGTCACGATTTCCAACGCACTGCTGCAAGAACGACTGACAGAACATTCGCGTCGCGGGGGAATTCTGTTTGTAACAATGCTCATACACCTTGTAAATAGTGAGACTAAAAACATTCTCCTGTAACACTTTCCATCCAGTCGATACGGAATCGCTATTTGCCTTGCAAATTGTCGTTTACTGATTAGAGTAATATTCTTCACACTATCGAGTATCTTTTCCACTTGTTCTGGCGTCGTTAACCATATTCGTTTCAGAAACATTATTTGGTACAGACGACGAGTTTCGTTCTCCAAATCATAAACAAAGTGCATATCTGCTCTCTTCTGATTTGTGTACATGTCACCTCGCACCAGTCATTTGAACTCAATAAACCAATAGGTGACAATTACTCATCAATGATAATTCAGGAATAGTGGCCTACACAGACACCATCTATGTGTAAAAAAAACGTGATTAAGTATTTATTTTAATTGCCTATCACTCGCAAATCAAGCATTTAGATTCTAAGTTTATGTGAACTTTTTCATTATTTACACGTAAAGAACATAATCTCGAAGTTATGCCATATACATATGTGTGTGTATATCCAGGTTAAGTATATATTCACAGGATAAAACTCCAGATAATTTATACCTGGCTTATATAATAGAGATAAATAGCAAATAGAGCTATTCATATGAATATGTTTATTTACACAGACATACAAAAACATCCATGTTTGTAAACTATTATCTGGATGTTTACTCTGTGACTATGTACTCAACCTGGATTACCACCCGCTCGCTTACTGTTGACCACTATGACTGTGGATTATTGTTTACATATATATATATATATATATATATATATATATATATATATATATATATATATATATATATATATATATATAATGGTAATAATCCAGGTGAAAAATATCCACAGGGTGGTAATCCAGAGAATTTTAACCGGGTTTATAAAAAGTGCTCAATATCAAAATAGAGCTTTATATATGATAATTTTATTTACACAGACATGTACAAAATCTGCGACACTGGCATGTCGATGTTATCGATCAACAGTTACTATAAACTGAGATCTCATCAGGCAGAGTTAGAATCAGATCTTAACCTCAGATCATATTTTGAGGTAAAGATCGGATTCTAACTTTGCCTGATTAGATCTCAGTTTATAGTAACTGTTGATCGATAACATCGATATGCCAGTGTCGCAGATTTTGTACATGTCTGTGTAAATAAAATTATCATATATATATATATATATATATATATATATATATATATATATATATATATATATGATAATAGCATGCACTTCGCTTTAACATTTTACTGATGTTTTTTTTAAACTGGCATGATTTGAAAGGTCCACCCGGAAGAATAAGCAGTACTTATAGCCGTGACTATGCGCTTCGTGTATTAGTCATACACATTTACTGGTGCAACTATTTGCTAGTGCAGGCTTTTCTTGTAGCACTATATATGATTGTTCGTGATTGTTAATATTATTATTTACTTTTGCTTTGTATAATAAATTACCCGATTAACAGTTGTTCATTAATGGAAAATATTGTTTACACACGAAGTACAAATAGAACTCATAAAATATTTATTACATTTTGCAAAGTTCCAGCCAATTCTTTTGATATTTTTGAAATTTTCAAGACTTAACGTCAGTCTGTGGACGATGATTTCGCTTTTCTTTGCATAAAGAACTTGTTTCTTTTTCAAAATATACCTAAAATGGCACCCACGGTGTTGGAGACAAACTTACATACATTGCGTAGAATTGTTAATTACATAAACACATTCTTTTCGTAATATTTGTTCTTATTTCTACTCGGATTATTACTTCATTTCACCAATGACTTGTGAGTTGTTCTGCTACAAATTATCTGTGAGCTATCTTTACGATTCAACTCATGTGAATGCGTTAATTCATAAAACTCGTGTACCGTACGATGAACTATTAATTGTATAGTATGTAAATAAGACAAATATATTTACATATGATAAAAATCTATAGACAATTCAAAAGGCATGATAGTTTTTTATGTAATAATTTATTTTAACTAGCGGCTTCATCAGACACTAACTACACATTAACCTGCTTGAAAAACTATAAAACTCATCTGTAGCTTTAAAAATGTCATCACAAGTTTCTTGAAGAGTTTTTATTCATTTTTATTGGCACATGTTCTGTTTGAAATTGAAGCGGTCAGTACTTAACTCTTTCTATATAGAAAGCACATTAGCATCTGTGTTTTATATTTGAAGTGAATGTCAAAAACTCTAAACATCATTTTCCTTTTTCGACACTTTTAAATTAATATATAAGTTGTAATAAATATGAATAAATATCACTGACGATGATTTTAAAAATCATCGTCAGGTCGCATATTTTCGCTAGGCTGGGCTTATTATATAATTGTTACAAGAGTTATACAATACGTTTTTAAGGCAAAATAAATATTAAAATATTATTGTTATGAATAAAATAAAAGTAAAGTACCTTATTTATGGATGTCAATCGCAAACGTAGACGTTACGATATGTTTATCAATAAAATGAAGTAAAACCTATTTCCTTTTTATAGGTGTAAAATAAAAGCAGACACGACAATTTTTTATAAATCAAATTAAGTGAAATGTATTTCCTTTTTATTGATGTCAAGTGCGAAATAAAATAATCAGAAACTACAACATGGCCGCCAGCGATTAAGACATTGCATTGAAGTTCGATTTTCAAGTCTTTAAAAATAAATTCGAATTTTATTTTGTAATAAAAAATACAATTTAAGACTAATTGATAAATTTCATTCAAAACGTGCGCGAAAATTAAACAAAACAAGCGAGATATTAAAATAATCCATACCGTACAATTGAACGTCGAATAGAAACGTCTATTTCAACCGTTTATTTTTTAATTTTAACTATTTAGTAATTTGAAAAGTTTTAAATATAAAGGAGGATGTAATACATAGGAGGACTCTTCACCATTAAAAACGGAAGAGGTAATTCCTGGGAGGACGGTCTTATGATAACAAAACCGATACTACACTTATAAATTCCGATTAAATCGAGTATATTTTTAATTAAAAAATATCTAGTCACAAAATAATTTTTTTTATTGCGCCTTTGCTTTTTGCAACACCAGAGCCGGAAACTTTCATGTAATTGTCTCCCTTGAAACTGAAAGTTTTAAAATGTTTTTTTTTAAAGCTGTCATTTTTTAAATAAAGTCTCTTTAATTAATTGTATTAAATAAAGTCTCTTTAATTAATTGTATTAATACTTATAATAATATTACTATCAAGGAAGCTATTATAAATATATAATAACATTTGACAATACCATTTATAAATGTATATTACAGAATATTAATTTATGTAAAATGTACAAAAGCGTTTTTACGGAGTTTAGAGGTTACTATATATACTGCATCATGATATTAAAATTTAAAGGTTTTGATGTTAATACACTTTAGAAATATTCGCATTTATTCATATTTAGATTAGATTAGATTAGAATATTAGATTAGCTAAATGCAATATTTTTCATTATTTTGCAATGTATTTGTTACGTTAAAAATTGTTACTGACGGACAGACGAACAGACAGACGGACGGACAAATCCCTATTTATATAAGATATATGCGACAAAGACTTCGATGTATCCATGGTTTTATATTCTTCGGCATAGATCACGAACCTAGTTAATTCAAAACATGTTTGGCATAATAATTGACCCCAAATCCATTGTACTATACTGAGATGACAGGCTAATCGCCAAACCGAATAGCAATAGCCCCTTGGCTTCGAAGTTCCAAAATCATATAACAAGAACATTTAGGAATTTAGAATAAAAAAATCAAGTCAGGACTAATTTTAAAATAGTTAATTACTAAGACATCAACTTCAACTTTTCAGATAATACCTTTAAACTGTTCCGTAATGATAACAACATATATAAAATATGTAACCGTTCACCCAACAATTCTAAATCGACCATTGAAAGCCTGGCGCAATACATACCAGAATAAACATAATTTTATCTCACAAAAGAATATTCAATGAAAATAAATAGATATAAGACATAACACTTAAGAATAGTAGATTTACTAAAACATTACACTTCCTATAACACATTGAGAAAAGCAGAAAAAAACAGTAACATGGTTTACTCAACCACTCTGTAAATTCTCTAATATTTACATAGGAAAACACTTCTTAAATTTACTATACAAGAACTTTAATAGAGATAACCAACTACATACAATTTTTAATAGAAGCATTCTATAATTAGTTAAGACACCAGACGAAATCTAGGAAATGTTACCTATGTCTACTGATTGGCACACACATTGCAAACACCTCGTGTACCAGGCTTATAATTTCCCAATAGAACAAAACAATAGATAAGAACGTGTAATTTGGCATTGGTAAAAATTAGAAACAGACGTACTACGTAGATAACAACTTTTCCCAACGAAGAATAAAAAAAAACTGCCTTCTGTAAAGAATTCTGAGATCTAAAGTTAAACGCAAATTTAAAGTATACATTTATATTCATCGGAAACAAACATTTATATGCAGAGATAACATCTTTATGCATAGCCAACATTCATGAGCAACCCAGTTTACAGTCAGCCTAGAATCTGGAAGCAGTCGCTATATTTACTCAGCCACCGGAAACTGTCACGTGATTTAGTGAAATTAGGATCTATATTACCTAGAAGCGAGTACAGATAGAAGACTAGTCGAGAGTGTTCGACGAACGTATTCGGAACTTCGCTTTAGAGCTGATGACAGTCTATTTTTAACATCCTTGAGAGTGCTCAACTTTTAATATCTTAACAGAGCATATTATACTATTTTCATAAATACATATAAAATTCGTTATACCTAAAGACGCTAGCGTTCTAAGCTTATTGCTAGAAAAGTAACAATTTCAGACGGTAAGCCTCCCCGAGGTCCCAGCAGTTTCTGCACTTCCAGTGGAGGTCTGGTTTGTGCTATCCCTCCTCGGTCTTCTCATCCTCCTTGACCCTATGCAAATATTTTGTATGGTGTCAGTCTAGACTGTACCATTTTTTTTTATTATATATATATATTTTTTTTTTTATATTTTTTTTAATTTATTTATTTTTTTAATGTTTTTATTATTTTTATTTTTTTATTTTATTTTTATTTTATTTTATTTATTTATTTATTTTTTTATTTATTTATTTAAAAAATTTTTTTTTTATTTATTTATTTTTTGGGGGGAGCTGATTATTTTTTAAATTTATTTATGTATTTTGTGGGGTGTGAGGTGGTGAGCTTATGGTGTTTCTTGCTATTTCTGTTCATTGGTCCATTTTTGATGTTGTGTCAGTTGAGGCCGCTGTAATTTATTGGGGGGAGGCGGGCTTATTAAGTGATGTTTCTTGCATTTTCTGTTTCTTTGTTTGTGGTGTGTTCTTTTGTTAGTTTTGTTTTCTTCCTGTGTTGGATTCCATATGATCCTTCGTAGCTTATGCGGGTTAGTTTCCGCATTCAATAATTTTTCTTAAGACTGTAGCAATTTTGATCATTGCTGTCCTTTCTATAGTTCCAATGTTTCCTTTGATCCCAATTTCTCCCAGTCGTTTTTCCAGGTTTTTTGGGATTGTTCCTAGTGCTCCTACGATTATTGGTATCATACTGACTTTCTTCATGCTCCATATTCCTTTCAGTTCTCTGGCCTGTTCTGTGTATTTGCTTCGTTTTTCTGTTTCTTTGCTTTTCACTCCGTGGTCTGCTGGAACGGCGAAGTCTACGATTTTGCAAGATTTTTCCTTCTTGTTGATTGTTATAACATCCGGTCTCCTTGCTTGTATGAGTTTGTCTGTTTGTATATCCATATCCCAGATGATTTTCGTTTTCCAGTACTGTTTCTGGTTTATGTTTGTACCATTTGTCTGCGAATTCGAAATTCAATTGTTTGCAACTTTTTGTTTATAACTTATTAATTTCTCTCGACAAATATTTTGAGTATAATAAATACTAGTTTCTGCACTTACCAAGGTTTCCACACCGAGAAAAATATAATCAGAATTTACATCAACCGTATGAAGTCGCTGTTTCACTGAGTAAGAACCGAACCCAATTTATACGACCACTAAAAAGATCTATATGCATAAAATCATGGAAGACTTTCTCGTAGAGTTCAACGAAAGCGATCTAAGTACGCTAGTTCGTTTACATAATACTTTAAGATATGTCTTTATGTATTAGAAGAGGCTACTAAGAAACGAGTTCATATGGGAAGAAATAATTCTCAATACTGCCAGAGTAATAATACATTTCAAGAAATCTTGTCATCTCTAAAGTCGCAATAATTGTTTGGAATAAAATGGCCAGACCCGCTTTTGCACATCCCCTGGCCCACTCTAGGCAGGATATGCACACCACTAACACTTATTTCTTATAGTCGTATCTGTAAATCTACATCGCTGGTGTTACTTCATATTACACAGGAAATGCGGGAAATGAGAAAGTAATGTTCAACGTTGAACTAGCAACTTTGGAGAAAAGCGTTTGGTTTTTAGTCTATGTTGCAAATGTCGGTTATTGATTCAATTAAATAGAACGCAAAGTTGAAATGATGTTCGAATCGATCGGCGAGTTTTGTGCGAGCCAAATTATAATAAGCGCTTTTCAAAATGAAGACAGACAAATTGATTAATGAGAACATGTTCTCTTATTTAATTGCGTTCCCTCTTTTAATATAGTTTTCTATCATTCCACACTTTCTGTTGTCGTTCTTCGAACGGAAAACTAATTCTATTCTGTTTTTTCTATCATCTTATATTTTGTATGATTCAAAAATGTAATGCTTACGTCACCCCCGTCTTCGTTTGTTACATTATTATTATTATTATTATTATTATTATTATTATTATTATTATTATTATTATTATTATTATTATTATTATTATTATTATTATTATTATTATTATTATTGTTATTGTTATTATTATTATTATTATTATTATTATTATTATTATTATTATTATTATTATTATTCTTTTTCTACTTCCTTTTATCCTCTTCTTCTTCTTCTTCTTCTTCTTCTTTTTCTTCTTCTACATTATCTTCTTCATCTTGTTCTTTTTTTCTTTTTCTTCTTCTTCTTTTTTTCTTTTTCCTCTTCTTCTTCTTGAGCTCGTTCTGCCATGTTCAAGAATTGGCAACAAAAATTAGAGTTTATCTCTATTTAGATAAAGTTATGTATCTGTATATGTTTATATATGTGTATGTACAAGATTCACTCCTAATTATTATGAATTTCAGAAAAGAGCAGCTAGATGTAAGGGCGAGTAATGTGGATTATATTTAGTTTAATTTAGTTTTATGCAAAGGTAGTAAAGAGGGAATGGAAGCTTTCCGTGAAAATGTAAATACCTCGGCTTTTTGTCAAATGTTAACAATATGTATTAGACACCAGTTAATAAATATTGCCCACATATTTTTTGAGTATTCTAACGGAAGTTTGGGGCGCCTAACCTTACATTTAAAATCCAAATATTTCAGATTAGATTGCTAGCGTAACGATGGATATTTTAGTTTAACTTACCTTTATCTAAAGTGGGCAAGAATTATGAGAAATCAGATACCTCCAATTGTTGTGAAATTTTAACAAGAATTAACAAGTATTAGACATCAATTAAAAAATACGTTTAAGATTCCAGTTTCTTTGGAATATTTAAACGTTTTTAGGGAGAAAAAAATGGGAAGAGAGTCAAACATTTCATATTTGTATCTAATTTGATCCAAAGTAATTAGACACTAATTAAGCAACATTTTCTTGAATTTCAATTTTATTTCAAGAGCCATTAAGATTAAATCATAAATTCTAGGCATTTTCCAGATTCAAAACATTTAATACATTTTGATCAATGTTTTAAAAATGATACTAAGTATGATTTAACCTTTAAAATGGGCTACTCTAGACAGAACTCTTACACCACTCGCACTTTTTCTTATAGTTGTATCTGTAAGTCTATATCGCTCTTCTCACTTTACTCACGTCTGATTACACGGCCAAACAAACATACATAACAGTCTAAACGAAAGTGACACGTGACTTCACATTTCCGAAACAGATGACAACAGAAGCTGAAATCCTTCTGTGCTTGAAACCGACGGTACGAATGTTGTACTAATTTTTCTGTACCAATATATATATATATATATATATATATAGAGAGAGAGAGAGAGAGAGAAAGAGAGAGACTAATGGGGCACGGCTTATCAAGGCCCCTGGGTTAAAGATACTGTCAGAGTAACGATGAGCGCCACCATGAGAAGAATTGGAACCAATAGGTCGAATTGACATACACTTTCTTAAGAGGAATTAGTTATCCAAACAGATGGCTCCACAAGTAACTCTTTACATTAGAATTGAAGACCACCAGATTGTAGTCGATTGGGACGCAATCTCGTGGTTTTTGTTCCACAGTCTCTCCCTCATAGACCAGTTCCAACAAAGAGTTGCTAATCTAATAGGTCCCCTACTAGCTCCAGCCCCTGTTCCATCGCTGCAATGTTGCAATTTTGTGCTTGTTTTACAAGTACTTACATGGAATGTGCTCTGATTAACTTGCTGCTCTGGTACCCTCTCGACGTAAATACACTCGACTTACTCGATAATCAGTTTGATCCTATCCATTTACTGTGGAGGTCACCAAATGTCGGCGAGCCTTTTACTCTAATAGCTTCTTTTCCCGTGCTGCCAGCGTTTGGAACTCCCTCCCTGATCCCTGTTCCCCCGACTGTACCAACATGCAGAAATGTAAAACTAATGTAAACAAGCATCTCGCTGCACAGCTGCCAATTTAGGATGACCCCAAAACTTTTACCTTAATTCTCAGTAGCCCCTTACGTTCACAGTGGCAACATGCCTTGTTTGGGCTGAACTATGTTAAAGAAAAGATGGGATGTTCTTTTAAAACGTCTTTGTTCATGGAAATACGTTTGGTTTTTGGTACGTAGAGAGAGATAAAGGAAAGTTCTTTGATGTGATTGTAGCTAGGCGGGTACTTGTTGTGTATGTTTTACAAGGGGGACTAGGGATTGAAGCTCAGTCAAACGCCTACTATAAACATAGAGTTGAGGAAGGCTAGGAACATCTCTTCTGTAGATTGCAAAGTCAATTTTATATTCTGCCAAGACATGAAATAGTTATCAGAGAGAAACCTTCCAAGATGTGACAGCAGTACTTCGTCTTAGTACGGATCTGTTTCTTATACATATAAGAGATTGCCGTAGGAGTGAGGAACTTTCAGAGTTGATGCAAGTCTTCAATTTCAGGCCAGGAGTGAAAGTCAGTCTTAGGAGCTTATCAGAGAAAGAAGCTTCTTTAAGGAGAGACCCATTCATTTCAACTGGGGGAAATGAGGATCCAAGTGTTTGTGGTTAAAGGAGAGAAGCTTAGTCTTAAATATAACAAGCCAGTTTCTTCTTATTGCACCACTTGCTACATGTCGGTAAAGAGATAGAGAGAGAGAGAGACAGAGAGATAAGGAGAAAGAGAGAGAGAGAGACAGACAAACATACAGATAGAGAGATACAGAAAGACAGAGAGAGTGAGAGAGCCAGAAAGATCTTGGTCATTAATATTTTTCGAAGTGCGGCCATATATAATTTTGTCGCCTGCATAGATGTCAACGAATGATCTCAAAATATGATTTGGAAGATCATTTATGAGGATCAGGAAGAAAGTTAGGCGCAGAATGGATACTTGATATGTTTCAGATTTTCGACCTTCCACAACTACATTAATACACCTATCGGAGAGAAATGATTTGATGCTTGCAAAGGCATTCCCAGATATTACATAGTTAACAAGTCTGTTTAGCAAATTGTCATGCCAAACTTTATCGAAGACCTTAGTATATATTAAGAGCTATTTCCCTAGACACTAACCTCACATCGATAGATTCACTGATTCTTTGCGATGTCAGAGTCAACACGTCATATTGTTTGCCAATAAGCAGATTGTTTCTGTGTTGGTGATTGATAACTTATTTATTTATTACAGATTCAAGAAACTTACTCTTGATGCGCTGGAGTCTGAACGATGTGTACTGAAATGCATACAACTGATTTCCGGGATTCTTAAATACTGGGCAAACAAACGAAGTCTTTCAATGTGATGGGAAACATTTCTCTTTTACACAACAATTGAATTTCTTTGTAAGAGTAGGAGCTATTTCTGGTTTCAGTTTCCTTTTCGGTCATATCGGTGAATTCTAGAGGTAAGTGGCTCTGATCGCAAAAGGTTGAATTTGCTGCAAAAAATTATCTTTAACTTATGCTGAGAAGATCACTTCTGGTTCGTTAATGATGGTTGGAATAGTGGTCTTAAATCTGTTAAGGACCTGTTTCTTTTCTTTCAAAACTCATTGGAGCCAAGCCTCTGATTGGCCACTCTAGATTTAACAAATTGGGCATAGAAATCATTAGCGTGTGCTATTACCATTTTTCAGCCGTTGCGGGAAGTTTTAAAGGAGACTTTTGTTTTAGATCATCTATTCCATTGAAAGCAATTGAAATAATACCCCCTGTGCGCATTAGCAGCGACACATTCAGTGGTATACTATGGCTGGCTTCATGGTCTCTTTTGGAATATTTTGGAGAATACAAATCTCTCAATACCATCGATTATCTAATCAGATATATCGGATGCGATACAGGACACGTTTTTTAAAATTAATGTAAGAAATATTTCAGATAGGAATGATCTTAAGCTGCCCAATCAGCTCTTTAGTAGCGAAAGATTTTACAATGAAAAAGGAACGTCATACCACTTGCTGAACTTAGTTTAGATCTTAATTGAGACAGCTGAGTGGTCAGAGGATTCTAGAGGAGACAAAACAGTAGATGTGCACGGTGCAGAGCAAATTACACAAAAAGATCAGGAAGGCTTGCAAAATGTCTACCAGCATCGTGTACGCGTGTGGGCTTGTCAACAATCTGAGTAGTTCATATGCAAGGGAAAGTCATGAAAAAAACCTCCCTTCATGGAAAGTCGTGGATTAGCTACTCAACATTGTGAACATAATAAACGGCAGATAATCGACGAACTTCAGGAGAAAGATTATATATTTATTATTATTATTTATTATCTTTGTCTACATTGACTCAGCCCAGTGTACTATCGTTTATTTTATTCCTGTATTTTTTTTACATAAAACTACTAGCCGTCTGTATACGGTGTTGTTCAATTGTATTATGTTGTGAAGAAAAGTAATAATCTTCTCTTTCATTTCTCCTTTTATTTTTTGTGAACGAAGACCAATTAAGTTGTTATAAATAATAGAAATTGACTACGTCTCATTTTCTATACATGTTAATCCTATATGTAAGGCTCATCGATCGATTATGCTTCAGTTTGAAAGAGCATTTCAATCTCTAAACGCTTAGATTTAATGGTCGCTTCTCATCAGTAGCTTCGTCCGTCGGTTTCTATGTCAACTTTACGTTTAAAATATCATTTTTATTCGTCTATCAGATTGAACAAGTATTTTCACCGCTAAACACACAAATTAATAGACCTCATCTTAAAATATAGTTTCTTGTATTTCTTCGTCATGTTTTCAATAATCATTTATTTTTCCCCCTACTACATACTTAACTTTTCCTTTACTACATACTTAATTTTTCCTTTACTACATACTTAACTTTTTCTCTGCTACATACTTAACTTTTCCCCTGTTACATACTTAACTTTTCCATTACTACTTTTTAAACTTTCTTTCTGCTACATACTTAACTATTTCTCTGCTACATACTTAACTCTTCCTCTGCTACATACTTAACTTTCCTTTACTACATACTTAAGTTTCTTTCTGCTACATACTTAACTTTTTCTCTGCTACATACGTAACTTCTCCTTTACTACATACTTAACTTTTCCTCTACTACATACGTAACTTTTCCGCTGCTACATACTTAACTTTTTCTCTGTTACATACTTAACTTTTCCTCTGTTACATACTTAACTTTCTTTCTGCTGCATACTTAACTTTTCCTCTGTTATATACTTAACTTTCTTTCTGCTGCATACTTAACTTTTCCTCTGTTATATACTTAACTTCCTTTCTGCTGCATACTTAACTTTTCCTCTGTTACATACTTAACTTTCTTTCTGCTGCATACTTAACTTTTCCTCTGTTACATACTTAACTTTCTTTCTGCTGCATACTTAACTTTTCCTCTGTTATATACTTAACTTTCTTTCTGCTGCATACTTAACTTTTCCTCTGTTATATACTTAACTTTCTTTCTGCTGCATACTTAACCTTTTCTCTGCTACATACGTAACTTTACCTCTGCTACATACTTAACTTTTCCTTTACTACATACTTAACTTTCTTTCTGGTACGTACTGAACTTTTTATCTGCTACATACTTAACTCTCCCTCTGCTACATACTTAACTTTTCCTTCAGTACATAGCTAACTTTTCCTCTATAACTTACTTAACTTTTCCTCTACTACATACTAAACTTTTCCTCTACTACATATTTAACTTTTCCTCTGCCACATACTTAACTTTTCCTCTACTACACACTTAACTTTCTTTCTGCTACATACTTAACTTTTCCTCTGCTACATACTTAACTTTTCCTTTACTACATACTTAACTTTCTTTCTGCTACGTACTTAACTTTTTCTCTGCTACATACTTAACTTTTTCTCTGCTACATACTTAACCTTTCCTCTACTACATACTTAACTTTCTTTCTGCTACATACTTAACTTTTTCTCTGCTACATATTTAACTTTTCCTCTACTACATACTTAACTTTTCCTTTACTACATACTTAACTTTCTTTCTGCTACGTACTTAACTTTTTCTCTGCTACATACTTAACTTTTTCTCTGCTACATACTTAACTTTTCCTCTACTACACACTTAACTTTCTTTCTGCTACATACTTAACTTTTCCTCTACTACATACTTAACTTTTCTTTTACTACATACTTAACTTTCTTTCTGCTGCATACTTAACTTTTCCTCTGTTATATACTTAACTTTCTTTCTGCTGCATACTTAACTTTTCCTCTGTTATATACTTAACTTCCTTTCTGCTGCATACTTAACTTTTCCTCTGTTACATACTTAACTTTCTTTCTGCTGCATACTTAACTTTTCCTCTGTTATATACTTAACTTTCTTTCTGCTGCATACTTAACTTTTCCTCTGTTATATACTTAACTTTTTTTTCTGCTGCATACTTAACCTTTTCTCTGCTACATACGTAACTTTACCTCTGCTACATACTTAACTTTTCCTTTACTACATACTTAACTTTCTTTCTGGTACGTACTGAACTTTTTATCTGCTACATACTTAACTCTCCCTCTGCTACATACTTAACTTTTCCTTCAGTACATAGCTAACTTTTCCTCTATAACTTACTTAACTTTTCCTCTACTACATACTAAACTTTTCCTCTACTACATATTTAACTTTTCCTCTGCCACATACTTAACTTTTCCTCTACTACACACTTAACTTTCTTTCTGCTACATACTTAACTTTTCCTCTGCTACATACTTAACTTTTCCTTTACTACATACTTAACTTTCTTTCTGCTACGTACTTAACTTTTTCTTTTACTACATACTTAACTTTCTTTCTGCTGCATACTTAACTTTTCCTCTGTTATATACTTAACTTTCTTTCTGCTGCATACTTAACTTTTCCTCTGTTATATACTTAACTTCCTTTCTGCTGCATACTTAACTTTTCCTCTGTTACATACTTAACTTTCTTTCTGCTGCATACTTAACTTTTCCTCTGTTATATACTTAACTTTCTTTCTGCTGCATACTTAACTTTTCCTCTGTTATATACTTAACTTTCTTTCTGCTGCATACTTAACCTTTTCTCTGCTACATACGTAACTTTACCTCTGCTACATACTTAACTTTTCCTTTACTACATACTTAACTTTCTTTCTGGTACGTACTGAACTTTTTATCTGCTACATACTTAACTCTCCCTCTGCTACATACTTAACTTTTCCTTCAGTACATAGCTAACTTTTCCTCTATAACTTACTTAACTTTTCCTCTACTACATACTAAACTTTTCCTCTACTACATATTTAACTTTTCCTCTGCCACATACTTAACTTTTCCTCTACTACACACTTAACTTTCTTTCTGCTACATACTTAACTTTTCCTCTGCTACATACTTAACTTTTCCTTTACTACATACTTAACTTTCTTTCTGCTACGTACTTAACTTTTTCTCTGCTACATACTTAACTTTTTCTCTGCTACATACTTAACCTTTCCTCTACTACATACTTAACTTTCTTTCTGCTACGTACTTAACTTTTTCTCTGCTACATATTTAACTTTTCCTCTACTACATACTTAACTTTTCCTTTACTACATACTTAACTTTCTTTCTGCTACGTACTTAACTTTTTCTCTGCTACATACTTAACTTTTCATCTGCTACATACTTAACTTTTCCTCTACTACACACTTAACTTTCTTTCTGCTACATACTTAACTTTTCCTCTACTACATACTTAACTTTTCTTTTACTACATACTTAACTTTCTTTCTGCTACGTACTTAACTTTTCATCTGCTACATACTTAACTTTTCATCTGCTACATACTTAACTTTTCATCTACTACATACTTAACTTTTCCTCTACTACATACTTAAATATACGTACAGACGCCGACCAGCATTTTTAATTACGAAAACATCGTTGGATGCGAAGAGCGTTTGATTAAAGGCCCTGCTGAATGTGGCGTTCTCATCGCGCTGTAAATGCGAGTAAAATGCTTACTTCTTCATCTGTACTATAATTGTATGAATAGACCATTATACTTTTACTTGGTGCGAGACGCATGGTATGCTTTTAATCAAAGCATTATGGAATTCAGACATTTGTTCATGAATAATGCCCTTTAATCCATATATCTTATTTTATTTAGTTAATCAATATATCTCATATTTACAAGATACTAGACCACGCGTGACACGCTGAGTTAGTATTTGTTATGTGTATTATAAAATATCTCTCTTCTATCTATTTTCTCGATCTCTTTCCATATCTCTCTCTCTCTCTCTCTCTCTCTTCAACCCTTTTCTTTTTTAAATCTCATCCATTTTCTCTTTATTTTATCTTCTATTTCTGTGCCCTATTTCCACTCTCTCTTAGGAATAATTATTAGAAAGAAAGTAACCATTAATAATTCATGCATTCTGGGGAATAAACCCATATAATATTTGAGGTTATTTCACTTTTCACTTCTATGTTTTTAATTTCACTAGTTATTACTTTTCTGATTCTGTCATATTTAGATTTAGTAGTGTCTCTAACTATTAGTAATCCATAAATCCCTGTATAACCGTATGCACTCCATATCAGCGTATATGGCTAGTTTATGAAATATAACTAAGCCCATTAAGTCGAATGTCTGCAGAGTCCAATGAACCATTGAGCTGTCAATACGCTCATATGGTTATTCTTCCTCCATAGTTCATTGTTACCTCTGCCAAGAAGGTTATATTTTCGGTCGAGTTTATAACTATGTGTGTTTTGTATAGTCTAGCTTCCACATCGATTGACCAATCCTCGTCAAACTTGATCAAAGTATAGATCATGATCTAACTTACAACTGATTTTATTTTGAGATATCGAGGTCTTCGGCCAGGGCTAATGTCACGAAAAAGGTTAAAGTTACACACTTGGCGATAACTTCGGTTCTATTCATCGTAAGGAGTCGTACTTAGTCTATATTCTAGCCAATAAAATCTCCCATCTTATATTTTCCATTGCTTTGGCCTTGACCATGAAAGTTTCGGTCATGGTCAAAGTAGAAATGTTGACGTAATCTCAACTTGTGCATCAATTTATTTACTGACAGAGAATGGTTTAGAATTGATATAGTGATATATTTATCTTTCTTTCACCGTTACAGAATTGAGTTATTAAATACTACAGTGAGGTGAATGAATGATCACCCTTGTCACCTAGGGAGGGATGATTATGTAACCTATTTATTTTCCCTAGCAAAGGTGATCTCCAGCTAGATCGATAGTTTCTCTGATAGCATTCAAGATGCAATATATTGTTGCCTGGGTCAGATGCCTTTAGGACATTTTGTGAATCGGTATCCTATTTTAATATCTACACCTTCCATCAAAACACTCTTATTGGGGAGTAGATTTGAACTAGATAAGTTAGGATCAGATATTGTATGTGATCGCTTCACCCTTGGATTGTGTTGAAATTTAAGAGTTCTATTACATAACATATCGGTTGGAAGAAGGGCAAATTATTAAAAACTCATTTTTTAAGGAAGTAGAAACTCAGTGTCGCATGAGAGTCATAGATAAATAATATAGCAGGACATTTGATCAGTGGTATATGCTGAATCCAATAGTGATCAATATCCTAGAAAGAGCAGATGTATGTAATTATAAAGTAAGGCACTGACAACGTGGTGTACAGTATTATACTTAGTAAGTTGTATATGTTAAATAAAATAATGCTCAATATCCTAGATTCAGTATGTGGGTGTAATAATATGATATTATACTTAGTAAGGGATATTTACTGAATCGGAAAGTGCTCAACACGCTAGATAAGGAAGGTTGGTGTAATAATATATTATTACACTTAGGCAGGGGTGACATAGTGGTGCTCAATATCCTTTATCGTGTCGATGTGTATAATAATACAGTGTTACACATGGTAAGTGGTATATGTTGAATCGGTAGGTGCTCAATACCCTAGATTGAGAAGGTGTGTGCAAGAATGCAGAAGTATATTTCCTATGTGGTAAATGTTTGATGGAGAAGTGGAAGATAAACAAACTCAACGGAATACACTAAGATAAATATAGGTTTCATTATATTATTAAGGGGGGGGGGGAAGATAAAATACTTAGCGTTGCCCAGGAATGAATTAAACAAATATAGATTTCATTTTCTCGAGGAGGGGGGGAGACGTCGATGTTGCCCTGGAGCAATAACTTAAAACCTAAAAGCTTACATTATTATCATTTTAAATACATTCTCACAAAAGAAAGGAATAGGCTGAGCCGAGCTGAAAGAGGAGTGGGGAGAGAGATGTGAAAAAAAAGGATGGGGGGGGGGGAAAGATAGAAAGACGGATCGAGAGAAGTAAAGAGATAGGAGTTTTAACATGAAGATGTTGCACACACTTTTTAACATCTTCTATTTTGTTTTTATTGCCCTGGAAAACGTTGGGAAGACCTGCTTGTATAGTTTACCATAAGGGAGCTGAGATTTACTGCGCAAGTTATTACAAACAATGATATTCAAATAAACCTCAAAATAATTCATTGGTAAACCTTAAATAGTAAACTTCCGTTTTTTCATTTGCGTGTGTATCCGATCTGCGTATTTTTACATGAAAATTTATACGTATTGAATACTTTGTTATATATATTAATTTTGCAGGTCTCTATACATTCGTTTTATCTTTTGAGCCGTGGTTTAAAATTTTCATTTTCTTCATGTAACACATTTTGTTTTTATCTTTTACGGTTATTTACGTTTGTATATGTATTCAACTCTTTACAAAAATGTCTATTCACCTGCAACCTGTCGGGACAACAGTTATGCTTATATATTTACTCATGCGCATGGGCAGTCGTCTGTGAATCTCCATATATATTCTGTCTGCCATCTTTGTCAGACTGTTTTTTCCATCATACCCAGTCCTTTTGAAGAGAAATATCCCCAAAGGACGATGGAATGCAACGAGAGATTTCCAAGAGTCATTCAGAGTGACATTTGTGAAGTCTTTCCTCGGCTGTCCTACAGCGTCCAACGAGCTGCGAAACATGTCGTGAATAATAATGAACTTTTTACTGTTGCATGCGCTAATACTTTTATATAACATTGTGAATGAGCGGGAAATATAGATTTGCCTTAATATAAAGGAACATCCGCAAAGAGAAAAGGGAAAGTAAGTGTTGAATACACTCTGCAAATAAAGTTTTCTCTTTCACCGATCTTTAAGTTGGCCCGATTGGTCTGAAGCGAGACTCGCAAATGAAGAGTTTAATGACACGATGATTTCCCTTATAACAAGTTTTTAATGTGTAGGGGATACTTAATAAAAGTAAAAGTATAGCTTTGGCTTCAAACATAAATTAGTAAAATTAATAGAAGTAAAAGTATAGTTTTGGCTTCAGACATTAATTAGTAAAATTAATAGAAGTAAAAGTATAGTTTTGGCTTCAAACATTGATTAGTAAAATTAATAGAAGTAAAAGTATAGTTTTGGATTCAAACATTAATTAGTAAAATTAATAGAAGTAAAAGTATAGTTTTGGCTTCAAACATAAATTAGTAAAATTAATAGATGTAAAAGTATAGTTTTGGCTTCAAACATTAATTAGTAAAATTAATAGAATTAAAAGTATAGTTTTGGCTTCAGACATTAATTAGTAAAATTAATAGAAGTAAAAGTATAGTTTTGGCTTCAAACATTGATTAGTAAAATTAATAGAAGTAAAAGTATAGTTTTGGATTCAAACATTAATTAGTAAAATTAATAGAAGTAAAAGTATAGTTTTGGCTTCAAACATAAATTAGTAAAATTAATAGATGTAAAAGTATAGTTTTGGCTTCAAACATTAATTAGTAAAATTAATAGAAGTAAAAGTATAGTTTTGGCTTCAAACATTAATTAGTAAAATTAATAGAATTAAAAGTATAGTTTTGGCTTCAAACATTAATTAGTAAAATTAATAGAAGTAAAAGTATAGTTTCGCTGTATAACAGCTCTTTAGTATGGCTATACGTGTTTCAATCTGAGAATCAAAAGCCAATAATAGTCGATGCCCTTACGCTATTCTGCGTGTTACGTAGTAAAGGAAACGACAATTCTTATATGGTTTGTGTGTCTAGAGCACACAATCTGTTTACTTAGAGTTCTGCTTAAGACTACATATATATAATACTAGTGAGAACAGAACACCGGTGTTGCCCGGAAAAATTGACCCCCCCTCTAAACTCTTGCTCATATCCTTGAACCCCATATAAATATTTAATCGAATATTTAACTATCTATAAGTATTTCATATTGTGTTCTGTAATTATTACATTCATAAATAATAATAATGAATATGTGAACGTTCGTATTTCATAACTAAAAACGAGCATCCTCACAGTGACGTACGTACGTACGTACGTACGTAGATGTGCAGGTTTTTGTGTTTTTAAAATGTTGGGAGTGAGGATTTAAAATAATAGTGTGCATATACAAATATTAGAATGAATATACTAATAGGATTATATTAATTTGTAAATAAATTAAATTTCTCTAAATATTATTTTTAAAAAGATCAGCACTTATTTAAAATATAAGCAAATATTGTATGCAAAAATCGGCTTCAGATTCCAATGATAAGTAAAATCGAAATATAATTAAAATAAAAAAATAAATAAATCAGAATGGAATATGAAAATACAATTACAAATGAACATTTAAACGTTAGTATTATTTTTTTTATTAATCGAAAGACACTAGTCTGATTATCGATGATACCATGAAACTGCAGTAAAGTCTTAAAGCTAAGTACATTCTAGTATAATTTATATGCTGTTTAATTACCTATTATAATGTGTATGGAAAATTATTACAGTTTTCAACTATATAGGAAAAAGCATAATCTATTGATATATTTTATAATTATTTTCTGATTATCCATCCATGCTGGCGGTTTCCGAAAAATAGGTGTTTGGATACGACCCCATAATTATCGGCTGGCCCTAAGATCATGGAGTTGTATCCAAACACCTACGTCCTCTTAAACCGCCGGTACGGGTTGCTAATCAATCCATTGTATAATATGTATGTATAGTTATTTGTTTCAAAAATAATTTTTATTTCAAATAGTTGTTTCCACCTATTTTCAAAACACACATTTTCTACTTCATAATAAACTCTAGATGCTTTGAGAAGTATTTTCTTCTAAGTGACCCCCCCCCCCCAAAAAAAAAAAAACAACAACACAAAAACAAGAAAACAAATCCACACCGCCAACAGTAAAATGAAGAGAACCATTTTGATATTGGCGGTTTGGATTGTTTTTTTTGTGTTTATTTTCTTTAATTTGATGCAAATAAAATTACTGATGAATCCTTCTCAAAACATTACATTTTTTTTATTAAGAGTGACAGAAACAATTGTTTGAAATAAACATATTTTTCCTAAACAAATTCGGAACATTTATCAAATTATTTTCTTTATATTTTCAGCTCTAGTAATGTATACACTATTGTTTTGTGGAAATTTAAAACGAAGTAAAATAATATATATATACATATATATGTGTGTGTGTGCCTATGTGTGTGTGGGGGGGGAAGAGAATATGTGTGTCAGTTAAGAGGATACAGGTCAAGGGAGATGTGCGTGGATTGTATTTTGAAAGTTACAATTTGCATGCGCATTCGTGCATGTATTTTCTAACTGATATAAGGATGTATGAATTCCATACGTGAGGAATAATATCATTTATTTACCGCCTAAAGCTAATTTGAATGACTTGGCAATGACTGTGCTCCTCTACCGCCTTCCGCGCCTTAGTTGAATATGTACGCCGAGATAAAAAAAAACCATTAAGTAATGTTTTCACATTTACGTACGCCCAGCTGCGAAGGAAGACACACTTAAAGGAGCATCCAATTATTGAACAGGGCGAGAGAAAGAATTATTTAGCGCTTACCAAACACACGCACATTATATATATATATATATATATATATATATATATATATATATATATATATATATGCATAAAAATAAATTGATAAAAGAAAATGAACATAAAAGTGATATTTATTTTATTTTCAATCAAAGAAAGTGATGCTAGCATGCACGGGAACTACGCGAGGCAGTCACGGAATAGGTAGACCCCCAACCGAAGGGAAATTTAATATAGAGCGTCCGATTCACTTACTACAGGAAGCGAACACGTTCACCGTTCAAAATAATAAACGTGGTCATAAAGCATCGCGTATATATATATATATATATATATATATATATATATATATATATATATATATATATATATATATATATATATAAAAGGTTATAAGTGAAGAACAACCTAAATAAAAAATAGAAAAATTAACAGGGAGTCATGCCTTTCTCTATTGGATATTTTGTTTCAGTTATGAAACTTTTTAAAGAATATGTATTTTTTGAGCAGATTCAGATACAATATACAAAAAGTTTGAATTATGGTGTTGTGATAAAATGTAGGAATGTTTTAGAGTATGTGTGAAAGTGAAGTTGGTATTATGTACGATGTTAGGTGTGTGAAAGATGGTTTGTGAAATGAGTGAAAAGTAATCGGTAGAGAGTGGGGGAAAGTTTTAGGAATGAAATGATGAGTAAAAGTGAAGGTTTGGTTTTGAAAATCCAGCGCACAAGGAGAAGTTCACTTGGGCCTACAAAATATGTCTGAAGAGCTCCCTCCTAGGACTGAACAGAACAATATCTCAGGCCGACAGAAGCATGGGCATGGCCAGACGTATTCTCGGTTGTGGTAAACAACACTACTGAGTCAAAATTGCAAACAAAACTAAACTTAAACGATTCATTGACGATAGCCCGACATCCTATTTAAAGCGACCAAAGATATGAGAACTTCTAAATAACACCATCCTTATCAAAAAGTATCACACACAGACCAAATATGAACTTTCCATTTTGATTCTACAATATTATTGTACACACTTTGATCAAAATATAATATACTTATCCAATAGCATTGCTAATATATTTTGAATAGAAATATATGATTATATAGTCCAGTACTAAAAATCGTTGTAGAACTGTGAGACATATGTCCTTTTAGTACACACGAGCGCTAACGAAAACCATACGATATTATTCTACCCCATCGGGAATTAATTCCTCTTTTCTTAGGGAGTTTTTTTTGCTATGTTATGAAGCTTCCTCGTTCGTGATAGTGCCGACAGATATTTTAATACTATCCAGTGACTTTTTTGATGAGCTGAGTTTTCCCCAAATTAAACAGATCTTATGCAAGTGAATAACGAATATTTCTTTCTTTTCAAATCTCTCCTTCTCTCTCTCACACACTCTCTCTCTCTCTCTATTTCGCCCCGTCTCTTTCATTGTATCCCTCTTTCACTCTCTATTTCTCTCCCCCGCTCTCATCCTATCTCTATTTCTCTCCCTCAGCCCCTCTCATCCTATCTCTATTTCTCTCCCTCAGCCGCTCTCATGCTATCTCTATTTCTCTCCCCCGATCTCATCCTATCTCTATTTCTCCCCCTCAGTCGCTCTCCACCTCTCTCTATTTCTCTCCCCTGCTCTCATCCTATCACTATTTCTCTCCCCTTCCTGCTCTCATCCTATCTCTATTTCTCTCCCCCCCACCTGCTCTCATCCTATCTCTATTTCTCCCCCCACATGCTCTCATCCTCTCTCTATTTCTCTTCCCACCCGCTCTCATCCTATCTCTATTACTCTCCCACCACCTGCTCCCATCCTTTCTCTATTTCTCTCCCCACCCACTCTCATCTTATCTCTATTTCTCTCCTCCACCCGCTCTCATCCTATCTCTATTTCTCTCCCCCACCCGCTCTGATCTTATCTCTATTTCTCTCCCCCACCTGCTTTCATCTTATCTCTATTTCTCTCCCCACCCACTCTCATCCTATCTCTATGTCTCTCCTCACCCACTCTCATCTTATCTCTATTTATCTTTCTCTATTTCTTTCTCGTTCACTCGTTCTTCATCATTGGTTTCTCTTGGGCGCCATACAACTTCCTCCGAATTCATATTTCTATCTTTATAATTCGTGGACAAAGTTACAAGAAGAAAGAATGTAAAACTCAGTTAATATTTTAGATGACAAGTCAGAAATAAATAAATAAAGAAGAAATGGATATTTTATTAGATATCTTACTTGTACACCTTGTCTTTTCTCTCTTTTTTCTCTCACTTTCTAACATACTCTTTGTCTTTAGTCACAGGCGGTTGACGAATTTGACTTAAATAAAATGTTATTTTCGAAAGTTTAGTGATATTTCTTTGCATTCGAAATTTCTGACTTCCATACACGAATCTCGTCTTTTTATGCTGAAATTATTTGATTAAAAAAAAGGTTTATTTATTTAAAAATCTGGCAATAAATTCAGCGTTATCACAAAACCTATAAAAATATATGTATGTGTCTGTAGTAATACACATGCTCTGATACGTGTCACTGTATGTATTTATGTTTATATATATATATATATATGTATATATATATATATATATATATATATATATATATATATATATATATGCATATATATGGTTAGATGTTTATATGTGCCTGTGTGTATCTAGTATGCATATATAAGTAATAAATATTGTTGTGTGTATATATACATTATGATTCTATGTATACATGTCTGGGTATGAAAATATATGTATGTGCCTGTAGTTATGTATATGCTCAGATACGTGTAAATACAGGAGTAGAGTATGTATGTATAAACAGTATTTATAGTAAATTAACTCAATAACCATTAGAATATTGGACAGAAATATATATATATATATATATATATATATATATATATATATATATATATATATGGGATACATTATACTGTGCCAACTAGTAAAAAAGAAGTGTATCCGTTGGTAATATGTATATGTATGTATATATATAAGAGTAAGTGGCCATATGTCAACCTGTATGTATGTCTGTATGTATGTATGTGTGTATGTATGTGCATATATATATATACATATGTTTATGATTTTGTCGGTGTGTGTTTGTATATGTATGTGTGTATGTATATGTATGCAGTTGTTATGTGAAGATATACGCGTTGATATATATATGTGATTATTTTTATATGCGTGTGCATGTATGTAGGAAAGTTATGGCTTAATGTGTTGACTCCAGCTAGCAACTAAGATCCCCAGAGTTGATAAAAATATATCAATGAGGTGAGAAATAAGTAAAGTAAGGAGTAAAATATACGAAATGTTCATAAACGCGAGTCAGGCTAAAAAATAATTAAAAATAGAGAAATAGAAACGAATTGAAAACGTCAACGAATAAAAACCGAAATTTGATACTAAGCGTCACTGTGGAATTATAAACACGTATCAACTTAGGAAATATACTAAAAGAAGAAAGATTTCTTATCTCATTTCAATTCCTCGTTTTGGTCTGAAGAGGTTGACTCTTTATGAAGAGTCCAACCGAAACATGTATGCCCATATTTAACCAACAATGTTTGTATAAATAATTAAAAAAATATACTATTGATATATATATATATATATATATATATATATATATATATGACTGTATAAAACTAGGATAATATTGTTCCGTATTAAATTCTTGCGTTGTTTTCTATTTGTCTTTATGATTTTGTAGGGAAATTTAACATTCAGTTATACGGTCTAAAAAGTAGATGTTCTCTGCGTTTTAAAATATTTGAAGATTATAATTACGTTCTAAATCGAATACCCCGTTACCCATCGAAGGAAAATATCGCCTTCCTGACAGCGTGAAATCGCTTTCGTGTGTAAGCTGCGTGAAATATCATTTTATAAGCGACCTATCAGTCGGGTTCCTCGGCGGGAGATTTGTTTATCTCAGAACCAAGTGCAATCATGATGAATCAATGATTCGCACGTAACGCAAAGTAATTATGCTACGTATTTTGTATTTCATACCGTTAAATACATTTGTGACTATATATATATATATATATATATATATATATATATATATATATATGTTAGTATAAATTCCTTTATATATACATTTTAGTCTACATATGTGCATACATGCAATCTCTTTCGAACGCCAACCTAATGGCGCTATCTTACAACATTTATGCACATATGTAGCCAAAGGTTTGTATAAATAAAGGAAGTTGTACTAAAATACAGCCCTACTTGTTATTGCATAAATACTGGAGTTTAATTGGATAAACATCTAGGAAACAACAACAATACGATTACTATATATGCTAATGGGTTAAATGTTGGTTTGAGTTTTTCTTCTTAATTTATATATATATGTATATATATATATATATATATATATATATATATATATATATATATATATGTATATATATATATGTATATATATATATATAATACATGTTCCTTCTTCAGCGGGTATGGTACGGTTTCGGTAGCACTTCCTTAACTGGTAAAGTTTACAATAACAATAAATAATGTTCCAATGCCACTTATCGTGATGCTGAGAATATATATGCCAAAATTCATACGTTTAGGAGTTTATTCTGTACAAAGGAATATATATATAAATATATACACATACATAACTTTGTATGTATACATTTTTCTGGGTACTCACATGCAATCTCCCCAAAAGTAGAATCTCATTTTTTAGGTTGATGGGATGAGCGAAGAGTGTTACTGTACACATCTACCAAGGTTTCTTGTTAAAATTATGTAATTCTCTGAAGAAAAACATATTTTTTAAACTATGCTCCCGATTAATTGCTGCTTTGAGGGCGAGTAGGGTTTGCTAGTATATATATATATATATATTTTTAGAATACATATTCCAAAATTAAAAATGATCTGTTCATTATTTCAGGAGATTAAAATTTTTTGTTATGGCGAGTGCGGGTTTGGGTGAAATAGTAAATAGTAACGTTTACAAAAAATTAAAAAACTACAAAACAAACCCCCACAAAGCTGTATATTCTTGATCGGCGTTGCCTCGCATGAATTATATCTAGAATCTTAAAAGTAAATCATTTTTTTTGGTGGGGGGGGGGCAATTAGAACAATGAATTGACTCGACTTTTTGAAAAAATTACTAGACGCTAATTGTTTATTTTATTAACTTTTGGTCAAGGTTCTCTTCAAAGTATTTTGATAATCAACATCATTTCTCTTCGAATTATTGTGATGACGGTGAAGAAACTCAGAAAGGATGGTTTCAGTCATTTAAACAACAGTTCTTTTAACAAAAACATCACTTGACACTATTTTAAACAATTACATTCAATGTTCTTTTAACAAAGAAATTCTGCTCGGCACTGGATCAACACACCTTATTAAACACCCCCCCCACACACATATATATATATATATATATATATATATATATATATATATATATATATATATATATATATATATATATATATATATACCAACGATGTTATTTGAACGGCAACTGATAAGGTTGAACTACTGGCCAAGTGTTTCGCCTTAAACTTCACTTTTGACTCAGTAAACCACGCTCTCCCTAAATTCCCATTGAGGACTAAAGCCACACTTTAGAACCTTGTTATCACCCCATCTCAGGTCAGAGTCATCATTAAAAACCTTGACACCTCCAAAGCCTGTTGGCATGATCTTATACCAGTAATAGTAATAAAGAAATGCTCTGCTGAACTGGCCCCTGTCCTTTCCAAACTATACAACAAATGCCTTGCTGAATCTTGTTTCCCTGATAGTTGGAATATTGCCTCTGTTGTACCAGTCTTCAAGAATTCTGGAGATAGAACTGATCCTCTTAAATACCGCCTAATCAGTCTACTCCCGATCGTTGCTAAAATCTTTGAATCATTAATCAATCTAGCTATAGTGCGGCACCTAGTTAATACTAAATTTCTTTCTGATCATTGATACAGATTTAGACAAGAACGATCTACCGCAGATATCCTAACAGTCATCTCTGAACGCATATATCATACACTGGACAAGGCAGGTGAAGGTAGGGCGGTAGCGCCTGATATATCCAAGGCCTTTGACAATGACTGGCATGAAGGGCTTCTCCCAAAACTGCACTCATGGTATTACTAGACAAATATTAAATATAAGTAAATCCTTCCTAACAAATAGAAAGATCCAGGTTGCCCTCAATGGCCGTTCATCTAAGCAACATGACATAAATGCTGGTGTACCCTAGGGATCCATCCTTGGGCCTCTACTGTTCCTGATTTTCATAAATGATCTCCCTGATGTCATTGAATCTGAGATAGGAATATTTGCTGACGACATTACGCTCTACGCTGGTCATGTGGGCAAAACCGACGCGCACATATCTTAGACAATGGCTGAATCCTTAGAAAATGACCTCTAGTCTGTAGTGGATTGGGGTAAAAAATGGATGGTAACTTTTAATGCCGCAAAGACAAAGCTACTTTCCTTCAATAATTACAAGAAACCTCCAAAGTCACCGATTGTCATGACAAATAACACCTTACCTGAGAGTTAATCATTCAAACTCCTTGACCTAACTTTCACAGATTACATGAATTAGAATAAATACATCGAAAACATTGCCAGGGCTGCTGCAAAGAAGGTGGGCTCCCTCTACCGTGATAGTAAACTCCCCACACCTGACATTATCCTATATCTCTACAAAGCCACCGTTCGCCTATGCATGGAGTATTGTTGCCACATCTGGACTGGGGCATCATCCACTAGTCGCTCCCTCTTAGAAAATATCAAAAAAAAGTCGCCAACTTTATAGGTCCCTCACTATCTATTAAGCTCCAGCCCTAACTGCTTAAAAAGTAGGGTATAATTGGTATTTCTGAAAACGGGGAAACCATTTATTTCCTCTCTTTTGGTTGTAGAGAGGGCCAGTATTATTATTATTTTTTTTTTTTGAACGGATGGCATATCAACCTTTTTTAGTAGATATGCGCAGTGTCCATCGTACACGAATTACTATTTTAAAAAAATATTTCACTCTTATCCAGAAGGGGGGGGTCTCATAATAAAGCAAGCGTAACTTACTAACAAATAGAGGGTGCTTTGTTACATTAGGACCCGCGTTAACTTTGACCCCGTCGTAAGAGTTAGGGTCAGTGTGGCAGACGATAACTTCGTGAAGTTTTTCAGTTTTATTTTTAAGAAACATTGCAAATAACAAAAAAAACGAACACAACACAGTGTAAATAAAAAATTTGTTTAAATTTATTTTCAGAAAACAATTCCCAACAAGTGGCAATAAATACAATTTTATTATTTATTTTTTGCATTTTTTTTTATCACCTGGTTAAAAAGTACTTTTTCGTGTTGCTTAAAACTTAAAACTATATTTTGTTTTTTATTTTGGCGTTTTTAAGGGCATTGTCTATTTAATTACGTTAACTGCTTAAAAAGTAGGTTATAATTGGTATTTCTTAAAACGGGGAAACCATTTATTTCCTTTCTTTTGGTTGTAGAGGGGGGCAGTATTATTTTGTTGTTTTTTTTTGAACGGATGGCATATCAACCTTTTTTAGTAGATATGCGCAGTGTCCATCGTACACGAGTTACTATTTAAAAAAAAAATTTCACTCTTATCCAGAATGGGGGGCTCATAATAAAGCAAGCGTAACTTACTAACAAATAGAGGGTGCTTTGTTACATTAGGACCCGCGCTAACTTTGACCCCGTCGTTAGAGTTAGTGTCAGTGGGTTAGGGTTAGGGTTAGCTATAAAGTTTAGGGTCATTGGGGTTAGGGTTAAAGTTTGGGTTAGGGTCAAAGTTATCTCGGTCCAAATGTAACAAAGTACCAAATAGAGACGTAAAAATAAGACAAGGTCAATGATATTATATAGTTAACATCTGAGAAATTAAGTTTTTTTTTATTTCAAATATTTATTTAGTTATTTTGTCAAATTCGTCAATCATAAATGTCGTTCGCTTATTTTAGGTGAGGTGGTCGCTAATTTCAGACTATAAAAGGCTAAAGTGTCCGATTATAGTAGAGGGCGACCCGAAGGATCTATTTACATTAGCGACTAACCCGAGATGTAGGGGAGGGCGCCACTCTTTTCCCAGGATTCCTGACATTATAATACTGAAAGTTTTAGCAAAGGATTTTAAAGTTTTTGCTATGACTCAACCAAGGATAGAAGCTTGCATTAAATTGAGGCTTCTGGATAGTGACAATGAACTCCAAGAAACTCTTTCAGAAGCAGCTACATATCAAATGCCACGACAACTGCTAACTATGTTTGCTATGATTTGTCTCTTCAATCAACCACTTAATGCATTGAAGTTATGGGATGACAATAAGCATTTCATGATTGATGATCTTTTGCGAAACAATAACGACCACACTTCAGAGAATACTGCCCTGCATTTGATGGATGCTATCTTTAGAGAAATTGGCATGAATTGTGCAATATTAGGCCTTCCGGAACCAGTAGGGCTGTTCCCTATAAATTAAAATGGTGCTCAAAACCCATATCTTTGATCCAAATTTATTAAACAATCAACAAAGAGAAGTTTTTGGTGTAGCAGCAGTTGAGAGAGGAGAAAATGTTAATTGTTTATTTTATCTTGACGCACCAGGCGGACCAGGAAAAACTTCCATGTTCAATATGATCCATGATTATCTCACTGCTAGAAATATTGAAACAGCCACTGCTGCATGGATGGGGATTGCTGCAACGCTTTTAAAACTTCTGAAATGCCTATGTATTTTTTAATGAGCAGTGTTTTTTGGTGAGATAATAAACAAAGCATGTAGTTACAACACAACTTGCAAAATTGAAAGAAACACATTATTGTGAATATGTATCTATGGAATTTATACATGCATTATTATCATAAAATGGTTATTAATTCTTCTTTATTTGTTTACCTTTAGTATGGACGAACGAAGAAGGCAGCAAAGAGAGATAGCCAGAGACCGACAAAGAAGGAGACGGGAGCAGTTCAGAGCGGATGAAAGACAAGCCCAACGAAACAGAAACAGTGAACAAATGCGAAGACCAAGGAATCAAATGAGCGAGGAGGAAAGAGTACTGCATAACACTCAAGCAAGAGAACGGATTCGAACAAGAAGAGATGCAATTGATGAAGAAGAAAGACAAACGCAACGAAGCATCAACAGATGAGAGTTAGAAGAAATGCCATGACTGAAGAAGAACGACTGATGAACCTTGAAAATAGGAGAAATAGAAATAATATCCGAAGAAATTATGCAGATGGTGTTCAATTTATAAATCCTGATAGATTCTATATTGGTCCAATGAATGTTATTTGTGAACACTGCCAGACTTTCCGATTTCAGGGAGAACCTCTGAATTGCTGTCATAATGGAAAAGTTTCACATGAGCCCCTCCAAGAATATCCAGTCATTCTAAGGGAATTGTTTGAAGGAAA
The DNA here is from genome assembly GCA_963556195.1 of Sepiola atlantica. Lineage (NCBI taxonomy): Eukaryota > Metazoa > Mollusca > Cephalopoda > Sepiida > Sepiolidae > Sepiola > Sepiola atlantica. Next base: position 98,031,196 of record OY744518.1, on the reverse strand, counting down.
TGACAGCGATTCAAACAACTTTAGAAACAACATCAGGAATTATAACTCCTCCTGTCCCTTTGCTTCCTTCGGTGCTGCAGTGACGTGGTCCATATTGTTTTCGATTGCAAGGACAAATATATCATTATGCAACAAATTTACATCGAAATGAAAATGAAGAAAGAAAATATGGACAGCTCTATATAATTGAAACAAATGAAGCATTAAATCTGAGGTTAAATGCTAATCAAAATTCTAATCGCTTATATTCAGTTTTTGAAAAAATATCTGAAGCAATGGTCGATAATCTTTATGTAGCGACATATACAAACATGAGAACTGTCGAACTTGAAGAGCAACAGAGGGCTACATTACAAAATGTTCCTCCCAGAAAAATAACCATGCAATTTATTGCCGGCTCTGATGCGAGGTGATATAATAATCCAACAAATGATGAAATTGCAGCAATATTTGTCGGTGATGATGAAGCACCTCCTGTCCATCGTGACATTATAGTGTACCCTGAAGGATATCCTACCTCTCTTGCCATCTTGATGCAATTATTTACCTTCTTCTCTTTCTCTCATGGTGAATTCGGATGGCATATAAACATTCCTCATGTAGCAAATAGGCAAACTAGAGTTCGTAACAAGGTGGCTATGCAGGAATTTTATACATATCGTCTATCTATAAGAGGTGGCTTCAGTCCAATACACAGTGGTGGAAAACTATTTCAGCAATATATAGTTGATGCGTATGTTAAAGTAGAAGGTTGTCGTTTGAAATTCATTGCAGAAAATCAAGCACAACTAAGAGTTGCAATGTATTCAGGTTTGATGGATCACCTTGCAAGAGATAATGAAAATGAAGATCCTGGAGTACCTGTCATTTTGCCATCATCCTTCACAGGGAGCCCACGAAATATGCAACAATGCTACCAAGATGCAATGGCAATAGTTTGCAAGTATGGAAGGCCTGATTTATTTATAACGTATACTTGCAATACAAAATGTCGAGAAGTAACTGAAAATTTACAGCCTCATGAAACAGCACAGAACAGACCAGATTTATTGGCACGAGTTTGCAAACATCTTAATGATTTAATGATTGACATAAAGGACGGACATGTACTTGGGGTACCTATTGCTGCGATACATGTAATTGAATTTCAGAAAAGAGGTCTCCTGCATTGTCACATGCTAATCATGCTGCATGAAGAATATAAAATCAGAACTAGGGAACAAATTGATAATATTGTTTCAGCTGAATTACCATCAGAACATGATCCAGAATTAAGAGAATTAGTGAAAACACTCATGATTCATGGACCCTGTGGTACATTTAATCCCAATTCAATCTGTATGGTAGAAGAAATTTCCGATGTCATATCAGGAGGAGACTATTACAAATGTTTCTGGATATTCTCTTTACAGACGCAGAAATAATGGAGATTCTGTTAGAGTGGGTGTCATTGAGGTTGACTGCAGTTTTGTAGTACCATATAATAAGTATTTATTCAGAAAATATGGTGCTCACATTAATGTAGAGGTGTGTATCTCAGTAAAAAAAGTGTGAAATATCTTTTCTATATGTCTATAAAGGACATGATTGCACAATGATGGAAATGAATATGAATAACAATGAAACTAATGCAAATGAATATAATGAAATTAAGCAATATATTTCGTGTAGATACGTATCTCCGCCTGAAGCATTTTGGCGTTTGTCAGAATACAAAATGCATGGACAGTCACACATAGTTTACCGACTGGCCCTCCATTTACCTGAGCAGCAACAAGTTTATTATAGGCCGGTTGAACAAGGACAAGCTGCTGCCCGCGCAGAAGGACGAGACATGCAATTAACTGCATGGTTCAAACTTAACCAAAGTGATGTGGATGCAAGAGCCCACCTTTATATTGATATTCCTGAATATTATGTATTTAATAAGCAAAGCAACACGTGGACCAGAAGACAACGTCACCGCCAGATTGTAACGAGAATGTACTCTGCCAGTCCTAGAAATGCTGAGAAATTTCATTTAAGGATGCTTCTTCTTCATATACCAGGTACAACTTCTTTTAATAACCTGAAAACTGTAGGAGGTGAACAATTGCCGACCTTTAAGGATGCCTGTATTCGATTGCAACTGCTTGAAGATGACAACGAACTAGAAATGGCTTTGAGTGAGGCAGCTATATATCAAATGCCACGACAGCTTCCTAACATGTTTGCAATGATTTGTTTATTCAATACACCACAAAATGCCTTACAATTATGGAATGATAACAAACACCTTATGATAGAGGACTTTTTACGCCAATATGATGATAATGTTGCAGAGAATATCGCTCTGCATCACATAAACTTGATTTTGAATGAAACCGGCATGAATTGTGCGATGCTTGGTCTACCAGAACCAATCAGTGAGCCGCCTGACATTCAACATATGGAATAAATTCAAGAAGTTAATCCTGAAATACTAAATACTGAGCAAAGAGGTGTATTTAATAGTGTCATTAACGCTGTTAGTGAACTAGATAGAGGATTGGAGACTAACCAGCGACTGTTTTACTTGGATGCACCTGGCGGTTCCGGCAAAACTTTTCTATTCAATATGATTAATGATTACCTGGTGGCTCAAAATGTGACTGTTAGTACTTCTGCTTGGACAGGTATTGCAGCGACACTATTGAAAATAGAAAAAAACACTTCACAGTATCTTCAAACTTCCTGTTCCTTTCACTGAGACAATTACCTGCAATATTCCGCCTAATTCTGACCAAGCAAATATTCTCAGGCAGATGAAGCTCTTCATTATTGATGAGGCGTCGATGATCCCTCGATATGCATTAAACGCCATTGATAATTGTTTACAAGATATTATTAATAATAATAGCATATTTGGTGGTAAAGTCTTCATATTAGGAGGAGACTTCAGGCAAGTTCTGCCTGTGGTTCCTAGAGCTCCACCTGCTGCAGTATTGGATGTATTTTTAAAGAAGTTTCCAATGTGGCACAGTTTTCATCAACTTAAACTCTCTCAGAATATGAGGACTAATGAAAACGAACAAGTTTTCTCACAGTGGCTCTTACAAATCGGAAATGGTCGCGTGCAGAATTCACTTGATAACGTTTCTGATGATACTATCGATATCCCAGAACAATATGTATGCAATGACTCTTTAGTATCAGACATATATGATAATTGCACCCAAGACGAAATGAAAAATAGAGTTATTTTGTCACCAAAAAATGCAGATTGCTTGGAAGTTAATGAAGATATTCTAAGAATACTACCAACTGAGAGCAAAACATATCTAAGTATAGATTCAGTATCATCAGACAATGAAATGGAAGTCAATAATTATCCAATGGAATTCATAAATTCACTTACGCCTTTGGGAATGCCTCCTCATCGTCTCAATCTTAAAGTTGGATCTATTATTATGCTGCTTCGAAACCTGTCAATAACGCAAGGACTATGCAATGGAACGCATTTAGAAGTATTGGAGCTTCATAACCACATTATTCTAGCTTCAATCATAAGTGGATCTCATGCTCAGGAGCGAGTTTTAATTCCAAGAATTAAACTTAATCTCAGTGACGCAAATATTCCATTTGTTTTGCACAGGACTCAATTTCCCATCCGCCTATCATATTCAATGACCATTAATAAAGCCCAAGGACAAACTTTCGATAAGGTTGGGATCTACCTACCACAACCTTGCTTTACTCATGGACAACTTTATGTAGCCTTCTCAAGAGCAAGGTCTATGAACAGTGTAAGAGTGAAAATTTGTCCTCAGAATAATTCTACTCATAGCCAGAGAAGAGGAACTACCATCACTAGTAATATTGTATATAAAGAAGTTTTGTAAATTGTTTCATGTATTGTTCATTTTTTAAAAGTAATATATAAGTCAAATCTTATCATATTCCATTCAAACATGTATAGGTTAGGAACAAGATAATTAGTATTGAAAACATCATTTCGTGTAATTTACATGGGTTCCGCTAGTAATTATTATCATGATAATAGGGATACTGTAAAAGTAAAGATACTTATTATTCTAGTTACGCAAAAAGAATGTCAGTGTATGACTATTCGAGTTAAATAAAAGTAGAATAGTAGTAATGGTTGTAAACTAACGGGTAACAGTTACGTCCAGTCAGTTTGGTGTGTGTACATGTTTATATATTTCACTGTATCAGATTAATTTCTAAATGAATTAACCGATCAAAATGATTTATAACACAGCTGCTACGCGTAAGATTGCGTATTGTGGGATATATTTAGTTTAATTTAGTTTTATGCAAGGAGAGGGGGAAAAGGGTGAACGCCCTTCATAAAACTTCCGTTACGTTTGATTTCTGTGAAATTTTTACAATAGGTATTAAACAGCAATTAATAGATATTACCCAAATTTCAGTTTTTTCGTAATATTTGAAATGGTTGTTAGAGGCATAATATGGGCACTACCTCTCATTTAAATTAATTCAAATATTTCAGTTTTTTCAATATTTGAAAGGGTTGTTAGAGGCATAATATGGACACTACCTCTCATTTAAAAATTCAAATATTTCAGTTTTGCTTTACATTTGATCCATATTCATCAGACATTAATTAAGCAAGATTCACTGAATTCCAAGTTCTTCCTAAAACTTCTTTAATTTGAAACATGTAATAGATTTTGATCAACATTTGAATAAGGATTTTAGACATTTTAATCTTGGTAAGTGGTTAAAACTGATCTGTTCGAGGAATTAATTTTACCCGTCCTGAGAAGAGTATATTTTAGTATATATGCTGGCTGTCTACACGATTTCGAGTATGACCACTCTTTGCGTATCAATGTGATAGTTTAAACCCTCCCGGTGAAAAATCCGGATATACCTTTTATGGCTTGCTAAACGTTTACAAACAAATGTGGCATGCTATGTGAAGATCTAATGGCATACAATAAGTGAAACTTGCTTTTGCCTGCGCTTGATCCTGCTCCACATGCACGCGTTCGTGATTCACTAAACCTCATGTATCATGGTAAACAAATTGCAAACTTGACATGTTAGCTGTTCCTTATTTCCTCTATTGGACAGAAGTGCCATGTCCTGTCTCTTCCTTGCTGCTCATTTCAGCTGCTGGTGTTCCCACCCTATTCTTTTCGAAAAGCTTGCTGCTTTCTAAGATCCGCTTTCCTTCACCTTGGCCAATCTACACCCATCTTCTTTCATCTTTCACCGTAAATTCAAAAGCTCTTCATATCGTATTCGAGACAACAATTGTTACCAGTTAGTTCCCTATAGAAATCTTGCTTGATCCCTCCACCATAAGTAAGACGAACACGATGACTAGCCCTAGACAGTCTGTGCTTATTTATACGAAACTCCATGCTTTGAACAGCAGCTGGCTTCAATACTTCGGTGTCAGAAGTAAAGCTATACTGACGGATCTAAAGTAAGTACCTAAGACGATTTGATGGAAACACTCTAGCAGGGAAATTTGACTTTTATAAGTGGTTTATGTCTAACTAGCATATAACAAAGTTGTTACAACAGAGGCCCCATACAAAAAGATCTGAAAACTACACCAGGCTGTTCAATACGTTTTATTATCTCAGCATCGAACGGCCCGTTCTCGAAATTACACCACCTAGATATACAAACACATCTACTAAAGACAGTTTGTGGCATTTAACAAATATAACCGGCTTCTGATACGAGTTGCCAGGGGCCGTACAAAATCTAAGATAAACACTTTTTTCACAGCCATTTAAAGCCAATGACAGATTGACAGCAAAATAGATAGAAAACAAAGTAGGCAGAAATATATAACTCTGTTTAACATAAATTGTCAACAACAACGGGTTCTGAGAGCGACCATTGTAGTTTATACGTGCTTTCACATTGTCGTACATTCACGATGGAGCCTAACAAACTTAGGAGGACATGTCGACTTACCCTGTACCTCCCACAACGTATCCTGATTAACTGTATCGAAAGCTATGCCTCTTTTTCCTTTGTACAAGGAGACTATAATGAGTTACGCACCTTTTGGCAAACACCTCTCTAATTTACACTGCCGTTGCTCTTTCACCGCAGCGAAGAACCAATATATGTATCTAATATCCACTTCCTTGAGGGCAGACACAGAATAAATTTCGGCAAGGACGGCCCTCTAAGGCAAGTTATCTATCAATCACAGCATCACTGATCACTGACGGATGAGTAAGCATAGCACTAAAACGCTCTGTCCATTAACCAAGTAGCTTGTTAATATAATCTGTGCAATTCTTGGATTTTAATGAGGTTATATATACTAGACAATTTTATCATCTCGCGAGTCAGTCCGAAATAACTGCTTAAAGATCTTCATAAAAGGATCCTAATAGCTCATGAGGGTTCTCCAATACAGAAGCATGAACAGAAATAAGAGTTGCATATCGCTAACCAGCTACAGGCAAACGCAATGTCACACTGCGCTCATTTAAAACACGGGGAAAATTTTTAAGTTTACAAAAATTCTTTTTTAAGAACGAATTCTACGCCATAGAAGTGTCATTATACGTTTTGTTTCCCGGTCCAGTAAAATACATATTCAGAGTCCTCTTCTTCCGCGTCTGCCATCCTCTAACAATTTCGTCTATGACAACGCTGCTATATTATTGTTGAAACGTAACAGTTCGTGTCAAACAAGTACTGTTCGTCTCTTTGAACTTTTCAACACTATCAAGCAATCGTTCTGAAGTTCCAGAACGTATTCCATGCATACCTCAGCTAAACCCATTTGCAGGTTTCTGTCAAGGTTACCTCGCCCTTAGTGTCTAGATTCAATACATAAGGGTAAGAAGCATTATATATTAACATTCGCAGGGATACAGATGGATTTCTGCCTTTTAAAATCTATTATATTGGTGAGAAAAGGCTTGGAACGATTTTTTTGTTAACATAAATAGACTATACGATATTTGATAGTGTTTTTTTAAACATTTCAATTGGCGAATAGAAAGCAATTAATGTTGTAAAGTAATTTGTTGATTTTCTAAGTCGAAAGTTATCGGAAGATATGAAAAAGTATGTTCAACATGTGTGACATCCGGATAGCAATATATTAAACACTCATATTTAACATATTTAATATAATTCATGCCCTCAGAAAAACATATTATATATGATCGTATAAACACACACACACACACACACACACACACACACACACACACACACACACACACACACACACACATATACATATATATATATATAATATATATATATATGTGTGTGTGTGTGTGTGTGTGTGTAGGTATTTAAAACTAGTTTTTCAATCACCTTTCAGATAAAGTGCATACACAGGGCTATTTTTTCTGAAAAAAAAATAGTAAGAAAATTGAGATTTACCTCCCTTCGAACAAACGTTTACTAGAGTTGTTTTATTTTAATTTTATTAGGCTTTTACAAAACAATATGGCGTCTATTCGTCTATTCTAAATTTCTCTTTAGCATATTTTATATGAACTTCGATGCAGAACTACTCTTAATAATTAATGGATTTTGCCGAGATATTTGACAATGGATCTTTTCTTGTGATTTTTGTTTTGTTTCTTGTAGAATATGTAACTTTTTAGGAACTTACTGTTTAGTTTATTTTTTGTTTGAGAACATACGAAAACTCTGTTCTGACGATGTCATTTATTGAAAAAATATGTTTCATTGTATTAATTAAAATAAACACGATCTCGAAACAGCTATAAACAACTATAATACCTTTGTCTATGCTCTTTATTTGGAATTTGATTAGAAAAGTAATTTAAATCGTCAATATATATATAATATATAAATGTTAAATTAAATGAAAGATTGTTGAATTATCGTTTAATAATAATCTATCGTGATAATATAAAGCTCAATATATTGAATAGAGCAATCAATTCTAGCGATGAAAGATGAGAATAAACATTTTAAAGATACAATATTTATTAGAACATCAAAAGTTCAGAGCAATGGGATTTAAATCCTTAATCCATGGATTTCTAAAGATAAACTCTTTTCATCAGAGGATAGAGAACAACCGATAATGTAATTGTAAATATTATCGGCAACATTTAACTTTGAAAATTTTACATAAAATAAAACAAAATAAAGATCAAAAGGTAAAGAGTCTTATTTTGAGATGAGAGCGTAGAGTTAGGGTGGACGCCGTCCCAAAACACGTCAAAAATAAAAACAGCTGTTATATTGGAAATTAATATTTGAAAAAGCATAATACTCATATTGTTTAGGAATCCAAATGTTTTTGTTAAGAGGCTGATATTCAGACGGCAATTGGTAACGTCCAGTTTATCTTGTCTATGTAGTAGTTTGGTAACTGAATTGTCCGTTTCACAGCGTTCAGAATGAAGTTTGTCAGTTAGATTTCGGTATATATCAAAGTTTGCATTACGAAAACCTCTAGCTCCCTGGTTGATCAGTATATCCATAGGTTATAGATATGGATTTAGATCTGATATTTTTCAAGCCGAGCGGATTAGATGTGTTGCTTGTAGGCGGTGGCGAAAATAACTATTTGCCTGCTGGAATGGATAGGAATATTAGTTGTTGGTAGTGGGGGGCAACGGATGCGGCAGGGGCGTAGGGAATCGAAGATGGGTAGACTGGTATGTATACGTAAGCACATATATATAGATCAACACAGACGCAGGCACATACATATATACACATACGTATAAAAATATACGTGTATATATTACTGTATAAATATATCTTTTTACATATTTTTAATTAGCTAGCAGGGTTAGGTTTTGGCGCTTAGGCGGTCAGCATCAAGCTGTACAGTATTTATGGTTGGAGGAAGGGAGTTGTTTATATTTTGCCGAGGTGAATAAGTTTATATATGGGGTAGGGAAGATTAGAAAGATATGAAGGGAATTTGAAGAAAATGAGTGCTTGTCTTGACGTTTTAAGGTCAAAGGCTAGAGTTATTGTTTCAAAGTTATCTTGAAAAAAATATTAAAAAAACATCTTAGTGAAAGAATTTTAATTTACAAAGATAGATAGTATTTGGGGTCTGTAAGTTCTTATTAGTTTAGGCAGGTTTACCAAAACTATCCTCAGCAAGGTCAGATCATGGTCGCACTAACTGTGAATTCAAGTATTAGATGCACAAGACAGCTAAACTTTCTTGTGAGCATCGATATACACATCCCACATGCATGCATGTGGATACATACATATGGGGCTGTAACACATGGCAGGTAAGCATATATACACACTCGCAAATATATATATATATATATATATATATATATATATATATAGATAGATAGATACACACATGCACAACATATATACATCTATATACACACATACGTACGCACATACATAATACATACTTACATACATATATATATATATATATGTACACACATATATACATATATATACAACATACGTATGCATGCATTCATATGCAACTACATATTCATATATACACCTACATACAAATACACATACATACCCCCACTCACGCACATAGACACATATATCGGAGAAAGTCTACACATGCATATATATGCGCACAAATATGCTCCCCCATCGGGCGTATATCTAAGTAAAACTTAGGGGATGATAGAACTGGATTGTCAGTGTGGCTAGCAGAGTTATTATGAATCAGCGGGGGAGGGTTACGGGATTATGTATAAGTTTAATTCTACAAATCTCGCTTTTTTATGATATCATGGGGCAGAATTTACATACACAACACATACACATACACACATACACATATACATACACATACACATATTATATATACACATATATACATGTATATACACAGATACACAGCTATATACACATACACAAACACATATCTTACATCTCACATGGATATACAACACACATGCACACGCACATAAAGACACACATATATATATACATATACGCATACATATACATACGTATATACACATATATACCTATCCATAAGAGATATAAGACACATACATATATAATGGGTCGAAATTGTGGGTTCTGTGGTGGGAGGGTGTGTATTGGGGTCATAAGTTGGGCGTATTTAAATTTTCTTTTATGACGACAGCATTACATTATCTAATTTCTTTTGTTAATGTGATATTCTTATCTCTTGCAGTAGTTATTATCATTAGTGCTTCGATAGTGCATAATATTTACAATTACATTATCGGTTTTTCTCTATTCTCTGATGAAAAGAGTTTATCTTTGAAAATCCATGGATTAAGGATTTGAAGCTCCTTGCTCTGAACTTTTGAAGTTCTAATAAATATTGTATCTTTACTATTTTTTATTCCCATCTTTCATCTCTCTCTCTCTCTCTCTCTCTCTCTCTCTCTATATATATATATATATATATATATATATATATATATATATATATATATATATATATATATATAGTTGGGGCCCGTTTTATTGTTGCCTCCAAAATGTGTATTACTAAACCCTTGAGTAAGGCTATATCAAATGTGTTTAAATTAATAATTAATCAGATGAATACTTTTCATAATTAAAGAAAGGTTTATAGTAATATAAACCTATTTTTGGTAGTAAATAATTCATATCCAATAAAAGAAAAACTAGATTATATAAATTCCCGTAAAAAGGCAAAATCAATTTCTACATATGATTTTAGTACCTTATATACTAAAATACTACATAATGAACTAATTAAAGAATTAGATAACGTTATAGATTTAGCTTTTGCCGGAGGTAAAGGTAAATACATAGATTTTTCAAAATATAAAGCCTTTTGGTGTAAGACTAAACACAGTAAAACTAGTACTTCAAAAATGGCCTTAAAATACTTATAAGTCACCTGATTAAAGAAAGTTATTTTAAAATAAGAAATAAAACACTAATACAAACAATAGGTATTCCTATGGGTTTGGACCCTGCCCCCTTTTGGGCAAATCTCTATTTACATAGATATGAATACATATATATGTCATCATTAATAAAAAATGATATATCTAGCTAGAACGTATAATTACCACGGCTGCAGGAGGTTTATTGATGACCTTGTCTGTATAAATGATAGAGAGGAGTTTGAAAATACAAAACATTTAATATATCCTAGGGAGTTAAAATTAAATTGTGAACATACAGGAATACATGCTACCTTTCTAGATTTAGATATAACAATTGAGGATGGTAGATTTATTTATAAAATGTTTGATAAAAGAAATTCTTTTCCATTTCATATCGTTCGTATGCCGCATAAAAGTAGTACCTGCCCTATGTATATATTTTATGGAAGTATAATGTCCGAATTTCTAAGAATAGTCCGCGTTACTTTAGGATTAATGTATTTTATACGTCCAGTCAGTTCATTAGTAATAAGAATGCTTAAACAAGGTGGAGATCAAAATAAAATATTTAGACAATTAAATAAGGCAATAACACGCTATCCTGACGCTTTTAAATTATATGAAAAAAATCAAAATAAATTGATAAAAGAAATCCAAAACTCTACTATAAAAATGTATAACATATGTAAATAGTCCATGATGAAATAAATAAATAAATAAATGTATATATATATATGTATATATGAAATATTTTTATAAATATGTATTTTTAATTTTAAAACATTTGTAGATAAAGAAAATAACCAAGAGGAAAAAAGGGGGGTTATTACAATGGAACTATCTAACTCTATAAAATAGATTTTCTGTAAAATAGTAAACTCAATTTGAAAGGAACAACACAGGTAAGGAGAAACTATATTTAATAACTTAAAAAAACAAATCTGGAGGTAAAACTAAATCAAATATTCGTAAATGTTTAATTAAAAAATAATTATTAAATAGGGAGGTGGTGTCTGATCAACACTGCTGGGATGCCATGATAAAGAAATACGGTTTTGTTTTTAAAATCCCGAAACAGTTTTCATGGTAAACAACTGACGATCCCTTATATAAAAAACACATATAAAAATATATTTATATTAGAGTAAATTCTTGGAAGTTAACTAATATAGTAGTTGCAGTAGATTGATTGACTTACTAGACAAAAATCTTTCAACGAAATAATTTTCCGGCATGAATACATTAATTACAACAGTTATTTACACACACACACACACACACCCACACACACACACATATATATATATATATATATATATATATATATATATATATATATATGCGTATAAACTATACATGTAAACAAAAATTGTTAGAAAAATCAAAAAAAATATATCAATTTCACAGTTTTAGAAACCTTTCCACGAATATAACGATGCGTCTCAATGAATTAGGTTTGCAATACAAGAAAAATTTAAAATTATCAAGTTACTTTTGAACATCGCTAGGATATTTGATATGATGATTTGTACAATCTTAATTCATTATATATACTGGTTATTTTAAGTTACATATTGAAAAATTACATGTAAAACTAAGTAACGGGTAACCACAGGGAAAGTGTTTATAAAACTAAATGTTTAAATTCTCTTCGATAAATGGAAGTTATTTTATTGTTTCAGAAGACGGCGTAACAAAATGTATATTTAGCGAACCTATAGATGACCCACCCTCCAGTCTAAAATCTTTCATTTAATCGGACAAAAATAATTTAAAATAATTTTATTTTCGCTGAAAAAATAATATCCATGATTTATCTTTCTGGAATTCAAGTCATGTAAGTTCGCACCTAAGGATAATTCTGCGAGCCTGTTGTTTACATTAGTTAGCATCTTAAACTGAACGGACTTTTGTATTTTAAACTTTTATATGAAGTAGGAATTTTTAAAATTCATTATTTTTAAATAAAACAATTTGATTCAATGGATGTCTGCTTTAAAATCTAATTTCTAATAAGATTAAAAAAACAAAACAAACCGAACACGTTTTAATAAAAAAATCAAAGTAAAAATATCATTATTGAGCGACTCGTACGATAAATCTCAGAGAATCTGTTGTTTACATGTTATTAATCAAATAACGCGCCCCTGTCTTGTGTCCATAACTCTCTCTCTTTTCTCCCTCTCTTTCTCGCTCTCTTTCTCTTTTTATCTCTCTTTCTCCCTCTCTAATTTGACGTCATGTTAACACCTGTTGATTTCTTGAAATAGAAATTTCTGTGCGTTTGAAATAGAACGTTATACTTAATGATAATAATTACAATCTAATTTAATTACGTAACTCAATTATATACATAGATTAAAAAAACAATGTTTTCAATTAATTCTATTTTTGTAATTTTTATTCAGATTATTATTATCGAGTATAATATTTTAAATACATCTGGAAATCTGAAAAAAATCATCAGTGTATATTTGTGAATATTAATTTATTAGAAGTTTTAAAACAAATTAATTATGTAAATTTGAAAAACGCGTATTGTTTGAAGAAGGTTTGTAATATGTATATATAGGAGCTGATAAGCAGATATAAAAAGAGAGCGATCAAAACTAATAATATAGTGTCGGCTTCAGACAGACAGACATATACATAATACCCATTATTTATATATATATATATATATATATATATATATATATATATATATATATATATATATACAACAATGATTTACAACTCTAATACTAAGTGAATCCAAATTTATAACTTTGTCACGAAGCTTTGTTAAATTTCTAAAAGTTCAAAGAGGCTCGGTATCATAAATACTTCCTGTATATATATATAGAATCACAGTACGAATACAGTTTTTGTGATTTCTTTGTTTTCTATTATGTCAGACTACATTAAAGAAGGTAAATGTTTTTGTTTGTTCCAGTTTACTCTATTTTATTATTTCAAGTTTTTCTTTCGCACCTTTCTTTACACCAGATAAACATTCTTTAATGAATTCGATTATTGTTTTTAGTCATCATCACTTAACAGGGAATCGGGTTGTGTATGTCTTCAGCTTCACACATTTTTTTTCAAAATACGTCGATACAATTATTCGATTTCTAGTTTGAAAATTACATTGCAGTTTAAGATGTAGCACATATCTATAAAGATCTGCACCAAGGCAGAATTTATGTCTTCGATCGAGTTAGTATGTCACTATGTCTGTGTACAGCATAACATTTACATCGCTTGACCAATCGTCACTAAACGTGTTAAAATATCACGCATCTTTTAACTGATTTCGTTTTGGGATATTTAGGTCAAAGGTCAAGGCCACAGAAAATGAACGTAACACTTTTGGCGATTACTTCGTTCATGGTAGAGATTCGCTACTTGGTCCATATTGTAGCCAATAAAGTTGCACATCTTATATGAGCTTTATTTCCATATTGACCATGAAATTTTTGTGAAGGTCAACATTTTTACGGAATTCCAACTTCCGATTTTTCCTAATTTGATGTATGGATCTGATGCTCTTTGATAACAGTATCTACATGCAAAATGTCAGCCACATCAGATAAATGATTTTTGAGTCATCAAACGTACGTGTTTGCTCTTGCGTTTCCCCAATTATTTTACACCTTTGTTTGATTGATGTATATTAAAATCAAATCAATCTTTTATTTCATATCATAACTTTGTTTATATATAATTAAAAATATTTCACATTTCTCCACTGTTTTCTAGTATTTCATTTGAGTCTTAGTGGGCATATAGTAAATATTTGGACGTCACCAGAAATCTGAACCCTACTTTTAGAAAATAAAAGAGGACATCATTAAATAAAGATGAACAAATGTAAACAATGGTGTAAGAAAATAGCATTTTATGGCATAGACACTATTTTTAATACCGGATTTTTGTGTTCGGATAAGTACTCATTCGAACTATTGCATGATTAAAGTACATATTCGTTGGTCTGGGCTCAAATGAACCCTAACCTTGACGACAGGATGAACGGCCATTATCATTTTGTGTACTGTTCTAGTTTCTCCCACATATGCCGCAGTCGTGTACAACAAGGCTGACCTCTGTGAAAACTCGCCGCAGTGTATGCATTTCAAGACAAAATTAATAAAATATAATAAAAATAAAAGTCATTTTAGAAGGAAATGTAAATAGAAATGAGAAAATGAATTACAAAAGTATGAAATGAAAACAAACTCCACACTGAAATTAATGCCAGTGGCGTTTCATTATTTTAATTTAAAGAAACGTAATTACATATTTTGTACACGTAGATAGATGAAGATGCAAGTCAGAAGAAAAATATAACAAGAACTGAAATGCTTGAGATCCATCCATTCAATATGTGTACCTAGAGATGAACATTGTAATTAAATGCCCCAACCGACAGCGCCTCAGCTAGAGATAAGTGGACGCTTATATAAATTTCAAGGCAGAAAATGAAAGACAACGTCTTATTTATTTTTATACTAAAATAAGTTTTGTTTCCCTAATGCTTTATTCTTATATGTTTTAGCAATACAAGATAAATGCTAAAATGTATATCTTATTTCTGGGATAAAGTTATGTTTTAAATAATCTATTTGAATTGTTTTACCTAGCCGTAATTTATAATTAGCTGAACAAGCCACCCATCTCTCTCTGTCTCTCTCTCTGTCTCTCTCTGAGCTATCTATGTATTTCCTCCCCACTCTATGTTTATTCAACCACTATAACTATTTATTAATGCCACTGAGACCATTTAAAAAAAGTGACAGCCTTTTTTCAGTGTCGCCCTCTAATTAACACCCATATACTTATGTATGTAAATTAGATTGCAACATAAAACGTCTCTTTGTTTCTAGATATATAAGAATAATAAAGAATAAAACTGATACTATGTAATAATAATAATAATGATTATAATAAAATAATAATGATAATGATAATAATAATAATGATAATAATAATAATAATAATAATAATAATAATAATAATAATAATAATAATAATAATAATAGGCCTTCGTAAGCCTTCGTGGTCGGGTCCGACCATGAATGATAATAATAATAATAATAATAATAATAATAATAATAATAATAATAATAATAATAATAATAATAATAATAATTTTTAATTTTTTAAATTTTTAATTTTTTATTATTTTATTTTTTTATTTATTTTTATTTTATATTAAAAAAAAATTATTTATCTATTATTTAAGTTTATTTTTATTTTTTAAATTTTATTTCATTTATTTATTTATTACTAGCGGGGCTACCCGGCGTTGCTCGGGGTCATAAAAACATATAATTGAAGAAAAATCGTGTGTGTAACATCTTTATATACAAACTTCTATTTCTCCACCCCTTTCTCTATAGTCGTCTCTTTATCTTTATACCTTTCTCTTCCCTGGTCGCCCCATTTCACCGCTACTTTCTAATTTTGCATTTTGCGAAAGCTGTTTCTTCCCCACCATTTCTCCTACGTTGCCCAGGGCAATAGTATGACATATTTCTATAAAAAGTAACACCTCTATCTGCGCTTTCTATATAGGTACTTATCTCCGCCCCGGTGTTCATACTATATACGTATCTATCATCACCCCGGTGCGCATACTATATACATACCTATCGCCGCCCCAGTGCACATACTATATACGTACCTATCGCCGCCCCAGTGCAGATACTATTTAAGTACCTATCGCCGCCCCGGTGTGCATGCTACATAAGTACCTATCGCTGCCCTAGTGCGAATAATTAATATGTACATATTGCCGCTTTGGTACGAATGCTAAATACGTACCTATCGCCGCTTTGGTGCGAATGCTAAATACGTACCTATCGCCGGCCCGGTGCAGATGCTAAATAGTACCTATAGCCGCCCCGGTGCGAATGCGAAATACATACC
Source organism: Sepiola atlantica (assembly GCA_963556195.1). Classification (NCBI taxonomy): domain Eukaryota; kingdom Metazoa; phylum Mollusca; class Cephalopoda; order Sepiida; family Sepiolidae; genus Sepiola; species Sepiola atlantica. The sequence goes on along the minus strand of OY744518.1, from coordinate 98,014,463 downwards.
TTTCGCCGTTCCGGTGCATGTGCTATATACGTACCTATCGCCGCCTTGGTGCGCGTGCTATATATGTACTGATCGCCGCCGCAGAGCGCATGCTATGTACGTACTTATTGCTGCCCATGTGTACATGCTATATACGTAGGTATCGCCACCCCTGAATTCTGAATACGTACCTATCGCCGCCCCGGTGTGGAAGCTAAATAGGTACATATCGCTGCCCCGGTGCGAATGCTAAATACGTACCTATCGCCGCCCCGGTGTGAATTCTAAATACGTACCTATCGCCGCCCCGGTGTGAATTCTAAATACGTACCTATCTCCGCCCGGTGTGAATTCTAAATACGTACCTATCGCCGCCCCGGTGCGGAAGCTAAATACGTATATATCGCCACCCTGGTGCGAATGCTAAATACATACCTATCGCCGCCCCGGTGCGAATGCTAAATACGTACCTATCGCCGCCCCGGTGTGAATTCTAAATACGTACCTATCGCCGCCCCGGTGTGAATTCTAAATACGTACCTATCTCCGCCCGGTGTGAATTCTAAATACGTACCTATCGCCGCCCCGGTGCGGAAGCTAAATACGTATATATCGCCACCCTGGTGCGAATGCTAAATACATACCTATCGCCGCCCCGGTGTGAATGCTAAATACATACCTATCGCCGCCCCGGTGTGAATGCTAAATACGTACCTATCGCCGCCCCGGTGTGAATGCTAAATACATACCTATCGCCGCCCCGGTGTGAATGCTAAATACATACCTATCGCCGCCCCGGTGTAAATCCTAAATACGTACCTATCGCCCCCCCCCCCCCCGGTGTGAATTTTAAATACGTACCTTTCGCCGCCCCGGTGCGCGTGCTATATACGTACCTATCGCTGCCCTGGTGCACGTGCTATATATGAACCGATCGCTGCCCCAGTGCACATGCTAAATACATACCTATCACCGCCCCGGTGCGCATACTATATACGTACTTATTGCCGCCAATGTGAACATGCTATATACGTACCTATCGCCACCGCTGAATGCTAAATAAGTACCTATCTCCGCCCAGGGGTGAATGCTAAATATGTACATATTGCCGCCCCGGTGTGCATACACCATATGTACCTATTACTGCCCCAGTGCGAATACTAAATATGTACATATCGCCGCCCCGGTGCGAATGCTGAATACGTACCTATCGCAACCCCAGGGCGAATGCTAAATACTTAGCTATCGCCACCTCTATGCACTACTATATACGTACCTATGCCACCCCAGTGCACATACTATATATAAACCTATCGCCGGCCCGGTGCGCATAATATATTCGTACCTATCGCGGCTCTGGTGTGCATACTACATACTTACCTATCTCTGCAAGGGTGCACATACTATATATGTACCTATCTCCAGCCCAGTTCGCATACGTAAGAACTCATATTAGTGCACCCCTGTCGTGTTAGAAAAACAAAATAGTGTTCATTCATGTATTTTCACTATCATAAATATAAATAATTTTAGTTAAAAACAGAAAAAAGGAAATTTGTTTGCCTCCCCCCACGAAAATTTTCTTTCCATCCTCCCACATACTTAGAAATATTTTTAATTTAAAAGAAATAAAAAAGAAATAGTGTTCATTCATGTATTGTCACTATCATTAATATAAATAATTTTAGTTAAAAACAGAAAAAAAAGAATTTTGTTTGCCTCCCCCCACGAAAATTTTCTTTCCATCCTCCCACATACTTAGAAATATTTTTAATTTAAAAGAAATAAAAAAGAAAAGAAAGTTTTTGACCCGCCCCAAAAATGTTATGTTCCCCCCCATACATAGAAATATTTTTAGTTTAAAAAAAGAAAAAAAATTTTTTTTTAGCCCCCCACCCCGAAAATTTTTTTTTCATCCTGCCCCATACATATAAATATTTTCAATGAAAACGATAAAAGAAAAAGAAAAAAATGTTTCCCCCCCCAATTTTTTTTTACACTCCCGATGCGCATGCTATATTCGTACTTATGGCATCCCATGTGCACATGCAATATACGTTCCTATCGCCACCGCTGAATGCTAAATACGTACCTATTGCCGCCGTGGTGCGAATGCTAAATAGGTACCTATCGCCGCCCCGGTGCGAATGGTAAATACGTTTATATCGCCGCTAAAAATTTCCACGACCCCCCAATCTCTCCAGGCCCCCCAACTTTTTTTTACTCTCGCCCAACCCTGAGTAATATTTTTAGTTCCAAAAATAAAAAAATAAAAAAATTTGGCCTGACCCCTAAAAAGTTTGTCCTGACCTCTAAACATTTCCCGGAGCCCCCAATCTCTCCAGAACGCCCCCAACTTTTTTTTATTCTCTCCCAACCCTGAGAAATATTTTTAGTTAAAAAAATAAAAAAACAAAAAAAATTTGGCCCGACCTATAAAAAGTTTGTCCTGACCCCTAAAAATTTCCCCGACCCCCCAATCTCTCCAGGCCCCCCCAACACTTGTTTTTACTCTCGCCCAACCCTAAGTAATATTTTTAGTTCAAAAAATAAAAAAATAAAAAAATAAAAAAATTTGGCCCGACCACTTAAAAGTTTGTCCTGACCCCTGAAAATTTCTCCGACCCCCCCAATCTCTCCAGCCCCCCTCAATTTCTTTAACTCTCCCAAACATGAGAAATATTTTGAGTTCAAAAACAAAAAAAAAAAAAAATTTGACCTGACCCCTAAAAAGTTCGGCCTGACCCCTAAAATTTTCCACGACCCCTAATCCTTCCAGCCCCCACCCCGAACTTTTTTTAATTCTCCCACAACCCTGAGAAATATTTTAAGTTAAAAAAAAAAAAATTTGGCCCGACCCCTAAAAAATTTGGCCTGACCCCTAAAATTGTCCTCGACCCCCTAATCTCTCCAGCCCCACCCCTAACTTTTTTCTGTGTCCCACAACCCTGAGAAATATTTCAAGTTCAAAAAAAAAAAACTATCTGAGGAAGTAGCAAGCGAAGTGGAAAACATGAAACGATAAATGTCCGAGAACAAAACAAAACTCCAATCCCTAAGGAACGAAGATTGGAAGAAGTTAAAAGTTGAAACAGAGAAAGTAAACAGAGTACTCATGTACATCCCAACAGCCACTATCACAAACCTAAACAACTTGATATATGCGGGGACAAAATCAATAAGTATGAAACTAAAAAGAGAAAAGAATGGACAGACGAAATCTGGATGGGAGATCAAACTGGAAACCCAGATCACCAAACTTCAAAAGGAAGCTAAAACCGTAAACAGGATGAAAAAGAACAATAAACAATTGAATAGCAGAAATCCAATTCACAAGGATAGACTAAATAAGAAACATGAAGAACTAAAACAAAATATAGCAGAAAAAGAAGGGAGATTGAGACGATACAGATACAAATCGGAGCCGTACAAACAGAACAATACCTTTGAAAACAATGAAAGCCAGTTTTACAAAAACGTAAACGGAGAAAAAACAACAACAGAACAACCGGACCCGACGGAAACAAAACATTTTTGGAGCAAGATATGGGAAAAAACTGAAGATTACAACAAAAGTGCTAAATGGCTGAAAGATATCAAAAAATAAACTACTAGAAATTGAAGAAGGAACAGAAACAGAAATTCATGAAGAAACTATTAAGACGACACTGAAGAAAATGGCAAACTGGAAAACACCAGGGCACGATGGAATACATTCGTACTGGTTCAGAAAATTCACGACCTTACATGAAAGACCAGCACAGCAACTGAGAGGATGTATCCATAAAACAGACGTAGCAGAGTGGATGACCAAAGGAAGGACAACGCCCATATAAAAAGACACCAAGAAGGGTACGACCTCAAGCAATTACAAACCAATATCATGTTTACCAACAATGTGGAAAATCCTAACGGCACAACTGAGAGAGAACATTTACCATTCCCTGAACAGCCGTGGGCTACTTCCCGAGGAACAAAAAGGATGCCGGAAAGGGAAAAGAGGGACGCATGATCTGTTATACATAGATAAAAAAAAATCATGAAAGAAGTTAAAATAAAGAAAAAGAACATATCTATGGCATGGATTGACTACAAGAAGCGTACGACAGAATCACTCAAGCATGGATAATTGAATGCTTAACAGTATACAAGATACCCGACAGGATTATTAATCTCACCCAGAAAGCAATTGAAACATGGAGATTAAGACTGACAGCTGGATGGCGACACTTGCCGGAGATCAAAATACGGAGAGCCATTTTCCAAGGAGACTTCCTATAACCACTACTTTTTATCATAGCAATGATGCCACTGACCTACATACTCAGGAAATGTGAGGCCGGATATAAGTCCACAGGTAGAGAACAAAGAATAAAGCATCTCATGTACATGGACGACTTGAAGCTATTTGCAAAAAGCAAAAAGGAACTGGAAAAGCTGATAAATACGACCATAATCTTCAGCCAGGACATTCAAATGGAATTCGTAATAGACAAGTGGGCATTGTTAGAGATTTAAAAAGGGAAGCTGTAGACGACTGAGGGCATGAAACTACCCAACTATGAGCAGATGAGGACGCTAGGCGAACACGACAGCTATAAATATTTGAGAGTTTCGGGAGCAGACACAATCACATTAACAGGAATGAAAGAGAAGATTGGAAAATAATATCTGAGAATAATAAGAAAACTCTTAGAAAAAAAATTATATAGCAGAAACCTAATCAAATGAATAAATACATGTGTAGTATAAATAATAAGATACTCTTGACCATTCATAAGCTGGACTAAAGAAAAACTCAGGCACCTTGACCTGAGGACTTGAAAATTAATGACAATGCACAACGCACTACATCCAAAAGACGATACAGACAGACTTTACGTGAAGAGAAACGAAGTGGGAAGAAGACTGGTAAGTATAGAAGACTGTGTGGACGACACTAAAAAAGCTAGAGAAATATATAAACTAGAACACAGAAAGGCTGATCACCACAGCAAGAGACACTGTTCCAACGAATAACGCAGGAAGCATCGAAACCAGACATAAACAGACAAAAAAAGAAAAATGGGAAGAAAAACAACCATGTGGACGCTTCATAATGCTCAGAAGAGAATAAACTAACGGAAATAGGTGGACATGGCTAAGAAAAGGAAACTTGAACAGAGAAACGGAATCCTTACTAATGGCTGCACAGAACAATACGATTAGGACAAACTACATCAAAGCTAAAATAGATAAAACTCAGGAAAACAGTAAATGCAGACTGTGTGGACAAGGAAACAAAACAGTAAATCATATAAGTAAATGTGTGAGGAAAGCAATACACTAGGAACTGTGCAAACAATTGAATTTCGAATACGAAGACACATGGTACAAACATAAACCTGAAACAGTACTGGAAAACGAAAAACACAAAATCCTCTGGGATATGGATATACAAACAGATAAACTCATACAAGCAAAGAGACTTATGTTATTATAATCGACAAGATGAAAAAATCGTATACTTCGCCGTTTCTAGCAAACCACAGAGTGAAGATCAAAGACACGGAAAAACGAAGAAAACACACAAAACTAACCAGATAACTGAAACGAATATGGAGCATGAAGAAAATTAGTATAATACGAATAATCGTAGGAGCACTAAACACCTAGAGAAAAGACTGGGAGAAATTGGAATCAAAGGGACCATCGAAACCATACAAAGGACGTCAATGATCAAAACAGCTGCAATCTTAAGGAAAATCCTTGAATGCGGAAACCAACCCGCATACGCTACAAAGGGTAACCAGTCAGAAGGAATTTACAACAGGGAGAAAACAAAACCACACGAAGAACACCACAACACGAACCAAAAAACAGAAACTGCAAGAAACATCACTTCATAATCTCCCCCTAATAAATTACACCAGCCTCAGCTAACACCACACATCATCATCATCATCATCATCATCATCATCATCATCATCATCATCATCATCATCATCATGCTGATGATGATGATGATGATGACGACAACAAGAACAACAACAACAACAACAACAACAACAATAATAATAATAATAATAATAATAATAATAATAATAATAATAATAATAATAATAATAATAATAATAATAATGAAAACCTAGGCAATATCCCTAGTAATATTTTCTGGATCATTAATAGGCTGGACAAAAAAAAACTTAAATACTTCTTACATATCAGACCAACTTATTTACCGCTGTTAGAAAATGTCCCCATCCTATGCATGCATTGGGTTAGCGTAGTCCTATTAAGTTGCATATTCTTGCTTCGGAAATTAATTGCATTTCTGCTTACTTGTAGTTTCTGTTCAATTAGGGTGCTAGGAAAGAAAGCCACGCCAACGTGACAGGAACTCTGTTTTAAACCCATCTCAGCTATCATTAGTTACTCACATGTGCTTCATTTCCTTCTAATGCGGAACTCGATACCAACTAGAAAAACTGTTTGGTCCCCAATGTAATTATAGTTTAGGTCTCCTTAAATCTGAGATACCATACATTCCACAATAATCCTTACAACAGGAATTGCAGTGCGTTTGATGAACCCCATAATTCATCATTCCCCAAAATTATGGGAACCCTCATCTGTCGAGGCAACAGTTGATTACGATCTCCATGACCTACCCAGTTATTACTGAGAAGTAATAAATAAACAAAGACGAGATACTTCTGGAGGGCACATCGTACTTGATAATCAAGTAACCCATTAACCCATCTGCTACACTTCCTTGCTCCCTGTTCCTTTCATATATGATCTACTATTTCCTCTTTCCCGTTTACCAGAACTTTACATCGCGTTCTTCATACCTTCACTGCATATGTATAAATTGTTGCTTCGTATGAATAAAGTTCTTTTACCATGAATACAATCTGCTAAACAGATTGACATATCAGTAATGAAAACTTTCAATATGTATTTTTGTCAATATTTTCACTAGTGTCCATCTACTAACCGTTCAATTTTTGTCGGAAATATTAATTTTCTTTATTCAAAATTCCTCATATAAATATGTTACGCATGGGTGGCAACCGAACGCTTCATCACATAGCAAAATCAACGCGGTGTAAATTGGACCAGGAATTACTCTCGTTGAAGAAAATTTACGTGGACAGTAACCAAATACTGAACAACAACAAATGCAAGGCTTTTAAATTAATATGATTTATTTAATTAACAAAGGAAAGAAATAATGTCATGAAATAAACAGGATTTTTCTGGAAAGTGGATGCATACATTTTGTTTTTAATAAAAATAAAACTTATCTGGATTGGTTTCTCTTATTGATTTTTTTTGTTTTGTTTTTGTCCGTATCACATATAGTCTCTCGCTTCGTAACTTGAATTATCATATAACGAGGTTTATGTTTTTTTAAGAATTTTTCTTGCATTTCCTTACGTAAACATAAGCAATTTCTGAGGAATTCCGTCCGTAAATAAATAAGTCGAAGTTTTTCTTCGGCCACTTTCGGTTTTGTTGACATTCTGTATTTGTTAACATTCTTGTTAAAGTTTAACGCATTATTGACATTCTGTTGAAAACTAACAAGTCCGAATAGACTTCCTTCATACGGTTGTTTCATAAAAAAGCAAGTATGTTGAAATGAACATTTTTATTTAGCGACACTTTATCTTAAGGTCTCAACGTTCGTGAGATGTACCCAGGAAACAAAAAAAATATCGTAATTTTTAAATTTTTTAGCGACATTTTATATTTACGATCCTTATTTGGGCAAATCGTCCGTTTTTTTCTTTTCTTTTTTTTTATCAGAGACGCTGTCTCCTGCATAACTTTTGTTATTTCCAAAAGTCTCGTGCACCTTATGTTTATAGTGAGAGTAAAGGGGTTTACCGTGACAGGAACGGATGAAAAAGAACCAGGCACTTATGTGAGTTAAGTGAGAAGGCGGGAGTAAATTAGAGAAGGGCCAAATAGGTTTAATTACTATATTGTATATCTGTCTGAGTTAGTTTTGTTTTAATTATATAGTTATTTATATTAATTTATCTTTTCCTAAGACAGGTTAATGAAGTAACTCTCCTTCCTCCCCATTCTCTCTCTTAATATATATATATATATAAATATATATATATATATATATATTTATATATATATATATATATATATATATATATATATATATATATATATATATATATATATATATATATATATTGAAACGAAGATCGTTTTTATCTATTGAGCAGTTGTTTTATATTTTTAAATGTTTATCTGGATGCATTTAGTTGTCAAACATTTCATTGTCAACTAGCAAGGATACCCGGCTTCGCTTGTCCTAATTTCTGTAAAGTACGTAGGTTTCAGATGAAAATAAAACGAAACATCTTCGTAATATTGTAATTAGAAACATTTAATTTCATTTTAGGACAAACTCAGAATTAAAACACTTATGCCCTGGTAAGATTAAACTTATAACCACTGCATTTAAGCCTGCCGTGATAACCAATTGAGCCCCCAAATGAATTCCCTCATACTCAAATGTTGATTAAAATCAGTATAGGTGGAACGCATTCTCTCTTCCTCCCCTCGTTCTCTTTAATTTATCTTTCTTTTCCTCTGTCAGCACAAAAGAAACAAAAGAAAAGCTGGAGAAAATGTAAATACAAGAAATCAAAACTTCATTTGGCTCTTTGTCAGCGTTGTATCTTTAAAGATTTGTCTAATTAGGTTTTTCCGGTGTCCTGGGTGAGAGTAGGAGTACGCCTGAATTAGCGAGTGAAAACTCCATTTTAAAAATTTGTTCGTGATTAAAACATAAAATATTGATCAAGATTAAATATAAAAACGATGAAATTAATAGGAAAACTAGTTGAATTACCCGTCAGTGCCGGGTTTCTCAAATGTTTATCTTTTGCACATTAGTTCAATTAGAAAAAATAGATTGTATTAACTTTAAATCGCAATAAAATAATTAAATAATGTTAATTATTCAGGTTTAAACTTAATATTATTTTTCTTGCTAATAGTGAAAATGTAAGTATGTTTTCGATCGGCTAATAATAGAAAATATTAACCTAGAAAAGAGAATACTAAACTTGTGGATGATTTGTTTCTAATGCTATTTTTACGTACTCTACATTTTGAATAACGAGTTTTAAAAAGGTTAAAGACTCTTTGACATCGATAAGGACATCGGATTGAAGGTACTGGTTCCAAATCTGTAGTAAGTTGGATTCTCTGATCAGCCGTTTAATTGTGGTGCTGCAACACACCTACATATATCCAACATTGCTTTAGATATCATAGATGCCAATGGCTAAACAATTATAAGAGACTAACGGGGTTCGTAATATTCAGTACATTTTCATAGACAAAATGAAATACATTTTATTATGCTAATAGAAAGTGTGCATTTTAATAATCAAAATTTACGCAGTCAAAATCAAATCAAATGAAAGAATCTATTAGATATGCTGTATCTTCAAAGCGTCGTAACAACACTTTACGTTGAAAGAGATGAAACAAAAACAGTGGAAACACCAGAATGAATGTCGAAAGCTTAAACACAACACATCCTTTCTTTCTTGTGCATCTCACTACAATACACTACTGACTGCTTCATATTAAAGGTTTACAGAAAACCCACAAACCTGACTCATTATTATTCTTATCCCAATGATAGGCCATTATTATAAAGTTCATTTCCCACGAATATAATCTGTCAGGCAGATCAAAATATCTTATCTTTATTATTTTCAAAGTTTTTCTCCATTCACTTAACTGTCAAACATTTCATTATATTCTATCAGGGCGACCTGGCATCGATCAGGGTTCTAATTTCTGTAAAGGAAATAGATTACATAAAAAATAAAAGTAAAACCAAAACATCTGCGTAATTTTGTAATTTGAAATGTTTAAGTTCATTTTAGAACAGATTCAGAGTAAAAATATTTACACCTGGGTGCGTTTCAAATTCATAACCTCTGCTGCTAAGTACGACGTGCGAAAAATACCTAAAAACAATCGGAATATTTAGTTCTGGCTTTTATTCGACGACGATAAATATATGGAAGATGCAAACAACCTACAAATACCCGTATTTATCTTTACATGTTATAAAAAAACTAAATCCATGAGAAAAAATAACACCAGTAACAGAAAATAATACTGAAAATGTTAGTGATTATAATAAAATAGCAATAATATAATTGATAATAATGTTAGCAATGTAAATAAGAATACACACAGTGCAACTGACCAACCCTATCACAAACATCACACAGAACACAATCGCTTAACTTTCTTTAAAACTAAAATTCTTGTTATAAACCGTTCCAACAAGTACTCAAATTATGTTGATTTCATTCATCATTTTCAATCTATTCATAATATAATACATAATTCAACTGACAATAAATCTCATTAACCCTCATTGGAAAGTAATTTATTAGTAAAAACACACACACAAATCACAATCATAACTGAAATGATCAGACTAAGCTACAACCAAAGAAGACCCCAAGAGTAAAATGTTATCAATGACCCTATGTTTTTGTTGGTCACTATTTTTATTTGTTTGTTTATTTGTTTACGTTTAGCCTAGTGTCAACATTGCTTGACCAATCGTCACCAAACTAGGTAAAAATATCCGTCATGATCTAACTTAAAACTGATTAAATTTTAGAATATCTATGTCAAAAGTCAAGATCAAAGACACGGAAAAGGTTAAAGTCACTTTTGGCGATACTTAGTAGCGAGTCTATACGATGAACATTAACTGTTTATCGTATAGACACACTACTTGCCATATTAGAGCAAATGAAGTCCAGCATCCTAAATGCCCTTGATATTTGACCGTAAAAAGTTTGGTTCAGGTCGAAAGTTTTACGGGATTTCAACTTTCAATTTTTTCAAATTTAATATATCTGTTAAAAAAACTTTTGTTCACACTAAACAAGGCATATTCCTACTGAAGCGTAAGGGGCTACTTAGATTAGGAGCCAGATATATATAGGGTCAGCCTATCGATGGCGTTGGGAGGCAATATGTTTGTTCACATTTCATTTACATTTGTTGCATGTTTGGGAAATAGGAAGCAAGAAGGTAATTAAAAAAGGCAAGCCGTCCAAGGAATTAAGCTATTGTATAAACTCTAACGGCATCTAAGGACTTATACAGAGAAGGGGTGTGATTTTGCTGATTGTTGGATGAGTCGGATGTATTTACGTTGAGGAGGTACAAGTGCAGTAAGTTCATCAGAGAATATTCCGTGGAATTACTTGTAAAACGAGGTCTATTATGTTAGAAATTCATTTCATACCCTGACTAAGAGTGAGAGGTTAGTACACCAGCCCAGATTTGACAAACATACTCAATGCTTGGGCGAATTGTGACTTCATAGAGACATCGGATACTGGTATGTGCAAGTAGCTTTCTAGCATAGTAGAATGAGTCTATCTTATTTGCGGCAGACTTGGCAATATCTTCTATGTACATATTTCTACTTCACATTGTCTTACAATATCAGTCGGAGGAGTTGAAATATTGGCCTCACGAAAAGGGTTCTATTGGCCAGGACACTCTGTGATTGGAAGGTTTCTCATTGTTATTGAAGGAAAAGAGCTTTGTTTTTGGTAGCAGTAAAAGTGAGCATCCATTTTTTACTTCGATTCTACTACAGACTGGAGGCCATATTTCAAGGATTCAGCCATTGCCTTACTTGGCAGGGCAATCGATTTACCCTAATCTCGGGAATAGAGCGTAATGTCACCAGCAAATAAACCCAGTTCAGACGCGATTGCATTATATAAATCGGTTATGGAGATCAGGAATAATATAAGTCTAAGTATTGACACATGGGACACGTCCGCATTGATGTGGTATTGTTTGGATGCACGACTTGAATCTTTTTTTTTTAGCTAAGAAAGATATGATTATGTTAAATCGTCTTACATTAGTACCGTACGTGTTTAATTTCCTGATAAGACCTTCATGCCAGACCTTCACAAAGACCTTTGTAATACCGCCCTAGTTTCATCTAATTTATCCGCTGTGCGATATATACGTTCGGGGATGACCGTTAGTATATCCGTACAAGAACGGGATAGTCTTAATCCGTACTATTGGCAATAAAAAGTTTAGCATTTTCGATGTAGTTAACTATCGCTGGATTAATTAATGATTCAAAGGTGTTGTGCGTAGAGCAGAAATAAGCTTACGGGGCGATAATTCTGCTGGTCAGTTCTTTCACATGTAGCAAAGAAGCAATTTTGCAGAGAAACAAGATTCTGCAAGGAATTTGTTATAGAGTTCAGAGAGGGCACGGGCCAGCTCACCACATCATTTATTTATTACTATAGCAGGACCCTGATGCTCCTTCATAACAGTTAACACCATAAACAATTTCAGCCTGATTAGATACATAATTTTTGAGTTATCAACGGTATCCATGGTATTATCTCGGAAATACATCATATAATTTGGAGAAGTAAGTGCCCCCTTGAAAGTATTTTATTTACCTCCTCTCCGGGAGGTAAGAGGTTAGGGTTTTGATGAAAGTGTTTCTGTGAGACAGAACCCGGCACACCCAGGTCCTCAGTCCGCGTCGTTAACGTAGGCGAAAGTATAAAGTCCCACGACTGACTTATATCCTTGTTTATCTTATATTAATTGTTGTGGACCTGGGTAAGGCCGAATGAATGACACAGGAACACATGGTTTAAATGAACAAAGGTATATATTATATAATAGAAAGAAAAGAGATACAAGGAGATGTGCTCTCAACCGCCATTGCCAGTTTGCCTGGGAAGAAGAGAACAAGTGTCACGTGCTTCCCGTATTTATAAGGTGGACGAGTCCATTAGTTCTCCGTAGGTAGGTACGGCACCATAACATTAATGGAACTTCTTGAAATTTCGTAAATATTTATGAAGATAAAACTACGCTTTCTGTTGTATTTCTGCCCGGCTTAAAGGAATTGAAAGAAACACTGATTCATTTATTTGTGGCGGTGAACGAGTGGGGGGTTAGTGTGAAAAAAGAACGCAGGGAAATAATGGGGTTGTTTTCGTACACCCGACCGTCAGTAGACTATTGATTTTAATTTCGGTTAATGTATATAGAAATTTGTGATTCCGCCTTCGCTGTCAATGTAGCCACGCTCATAGGGCGTTTATTTAGCGACGTTATATTTCCGTCTGCATCTAACCATTTTCTATAGCATAACTTTTCCGGATGATTTTGAATTAATCAACAATTACTCTATTACTAATAATCGACCGCTGTTTTAGTTTTTCCGGGCAGGTGCGTGTTTTTGTTGTGCAGGGTGACAATTCCGACCTGGATATTCAACATTACATTATTACCTATCCACTGTTAGTGACTCCTATAAATTATATCGACCACAGCTTTAATTTAGAATAGAAAATACTCGGTTCTAATTAAGAAAGTGCAGAACTGACTTAGAAGCAAATTCATATATGCTCGCGTAGTAAAATAATAGTTAAAAAAGTTGTAGACAATTAAAATTAAATCATTACATTTTGGATTTTGTCGGGTTAGTACATTCTCTGTTTATATTTATTCACAAGGGTATAATTAGGCACAACGTCTGTTTGTTAAATGCGGGGAAATCCAGCTAAAAAAAGATTTCTCACTCACTGACTCGGGACTAAACAGATAGTCGGATGGTTTAAATGCATCTATATTAGAGAAATTCTTATTTGTGTTTCAATCCAAAGTGCTTATATTTGTTGAGCTGCATATCTCCCACTTTAAACCAATTTCGTATCGCATCCAACCCTCTTTGAGGGGGGCGTAAATAGAGAAAAACATTTCGCTTAATAGCATATTACAATTATTCCCTTTTCTGGCATAAATTATAATAACCACACGATTAAAATTACGTGGTTACTTTCCTATGGGTTACAGTGGGACAACTGAAAACGCATCCCATCACACGTTATTTGACTTGTCTTTCTGAGTTTCACCTTTTTCTCACTTTGTCCATTTTATTTGACTCGATCTTTTCACTCTTTATCTTAGACATACACAAGGTTTGATTCTTTCTGCTCCCACGTAACTTGTTCCTTGTAAAAGCCGTGTGATGTATACACTTTTACTACTACGCCTTGTAGACAAATAGCTCCAAAAAGATTAGTTGCCCTTCTTTATACTTGATTTCCCAGCATTTCTTTTGTAAAATAACATTTTGTCTCTAAATATTGTTAGCATTTAATCCTTAACGATGTACTGAATTGTACGAAACGATTGAAGCTTCTATTTCATACATTGTCTCCATTTTCATAATGCTGTATTTGAGGTATGGTTATTTTGTATACGTTATATATTTTTACACACACATACATATATATATATATATATATATATATATATATATATATATATATATATATATATGTGTGTATAAATATATATGGAGAGAAATAAGAGCGAAAGAGACAGTTAAGAAAGGTCGACAAAGTGATAGAGAGAAGAGATTTAGACTGCTTGATAGAATAAAGCACTCTCGGCTAATGAAAACGTCAAGTAAGCATTTACCCATTATTTACTTCGTGGTTTGATGACAGCATTATAGGTAAGAAGTCGGTTTGTTGTCAAAACAATCTGATTCTGATCTCAGCTTGAAGTACTCCTATTTCTAATCACACTAAAGAGCTATGATACAGCTGAAAATATTGGTGTTTGAGAAAAAAACGAATTAAACAAAGAAAACTGCAACTCACTTTTTACATGGAAAATAATAATATGTATATATATATATATATATATAGAGAGAGAGAGAGATAGAGAGAGATAACAGTAATTGTGTATTCCTAATAGTTTCAGCTAACAATGTATTTTGATTGCATTTGATATTGAACTACACAATATATTACAATATACTACCTCATTTGTTCTCGAACGACATTGATCAGAGGCTCGTCTCCATGTCTCAGTTAAGTTGGCATCGAATTCGAGCAATTGGATGCGTATTGAGTATCGATCACAACTAACGTTCTTAAATGATCTCACTATGAAGTGTTTCTTTTATGTATAATTTTTATTTATTTATTCACTGAGTTTCTTTTTGATGTGCTTTTAGTGATATGTTGACTAAAACTTCTTGTCGAAATGTTTATAAAATGCGATTTACATAAGTTTCTTCACAATACATAAATGTTTCCACGTAGTGATCTAACACCCTCTTTCTCTCTCTCCCTACCTCCATCTCCTTGCCTCCTCTCTCTCTCTCTCTCTCTCTAAGTGCAGTCACGCAGATACATACAATAATGGCTTTAAAATATACTCCTATTGGGAGGCGTGAAATGGTAAATTTCACAACATATTTTAATAGTCTTTTGCATCTTTCTCTAATTATCATATCTCTCATTTGCGATGTATATATCTATCGATCTATCTCTCTAAATATATAATTGTTTCCCACACTCGCAAACACACACCTCCGATCGCATAATTCGCTAGTTGTTTTATTTAATTGCTCAGTAAAATGTGTCTGTTTTTTTACAAGAAAAGAAACTAAATCCCCCATCCTTTATTTTAATAAATAAAACGCATAATAATAAAAACATAGTTTTTTAAACAAAATTTACCCTTCATGGCGTAAAATGGAAAACAAAAAATCCTAAACTGCACATTTCAGATGCGGCCATTGATCCAAACTTCCAGTCAAAAGCAAAACAAAATCCTAATTATCATACAGACTCATATATAATTATATGTTATAATATTTGTATTATTTATCTCGTTTAGCACGCATTGTATGAGTCTTCACACACACACACACACACACACACACACACACATATATATATATATATATATATATATATATATATATATAACAATATTTTTATAAATAAATATAAATTATTTTTTACCAACAGACACAAGTGTTTCTTGTTCTCGCAGTCATCAGTAAAGGATATATGATATCTATAACTGGTCGTTGAAGGATTCGATCCCGGTCACAAAGTCACCCCTGACTCTGCAGCCCGGTATCTTTCCACACAGAACCAACAATCACCACGAGAAATGAAATAGTATTACATTCTGTATTGTAAAGTCAACGGGCCAACGACGAAAGCACGTTATATAGTGTTTAACTGACGAGGTGGGCACATTGCATTACACTACCGTTTACGGCTTATTAAATTCTTCTCGTTTCAAGAATTCAAAACCAACGAATTATATGGCGGACTATCGTTACCAACACAATTTGGAAATATTTTATTCAGTACTATTGTTCTGAAGAACAAATCGTCGCTTCGTCAACGCCTTATATATAATAACATCACTTACAGAATACCCTCAATAAAACATACCCACACCAACCCTACACACACGCATATATATATATATATATATATATATATATATATATATATATGAAGAAGAATGGAAAGGAATTAGAGAAGCAAAAGCCAAATCAAAATTCAATTCAATTGCTCAGAGCAAGGTATATTCCGCAAAAAGGCAATTAATTCAAGTTAAATTTTCCTTAAGCCAGGCTTTTCAATGATCAAAATATATTTTTGTTCATATGTTTTGTCTCCTTTTTCCGAAGATGAAGTTAACCTCGAAAATTCAAAGAACTTAAAACACGAATACTATCCTGATAAAACACACCACGTTGGTAAATAAAATTAATAATCGAAAATTATTGAAACCTTTCAATATTGTCGTTTGTTCTATTTACCTCGCCTTGTATCCAACGGGTTTTCTACCAAACTGAATTGTCATAACCGATATATATATATATATATATATATATATATATATATATATATATATATATATATATATATATATGGCGTATGTAGGTAAAAATAATTAAAAAAAATAATTTACTAAAAATGAATATTATTATAAGCCCCTTGAATAAGATTAATGTTGAGCCCTGTTCAGGGAAGTTGAAAATAGACTGACACGTTGCTATAATGCATATTCCGACTACGTTCGTAGAATCTCTAGTCAGTCATTCTTGATATGCCACCCTTCGCATGAATAGAACTTACATCCCCTTTTTGACGTGGTAATTTCTCGTGTTCGAATGGTTATGGCGTTTGCGGAATCTAGGTTGATTCTGTGGCAGGGGTTCGAATCGTGCGACCGTCTGAAATTATCATTCTCTACACTGATGAGAGCGAAAGCTTGAAACGCTGGCGTATGTAGGTTAAAATAATTGAATATTATTTACATTAAATTAATATATATATATATATATATATATATATATATATATATATATATATATATATATTCATTCGCCTCTCATAACTGATGAGTTTATTTGGAGAAGTGAAAAGTCGGTATATTTCCAAATTCAAGGCTGACGAAATGGACGACAAAAATCGTATTAACGCATGTATAGTCTACGTTCGAGCACGTTGAAGGTTTTTCTACTCACTTGTGATACAACTATATGCATTTTTTGATACAACTATAGGTATATTTTATTATTTTTACCTACATACACATGTGTTTCATGCATACGTTTTCTTAAGTGTAGGATATTATAATTACTGCCGGTCGAACGATTAGAATCCAGTTGCAAAGTTACCTTTTACTCTGTGGCGTGGTATTCAGCCCTTACGCCACTAACAGTTTGAGAGAAAAGAGTTTAAATGATATATGATGTCGAATCGGCGGACATACACAGTAAGCTTCCTCATATAGTGGTCACCAGCAGAGGTCGGAACTTCACATTACGTATAGATTGACAACTTATTATCAATTATCTAAGACACCAATATATATAAATATTTTATTATTTTTTTACCTACAGACACATGTGTTTCAGTGTTTTATGCTTACGTATCTTCAGTGTAAGATATGATGATTACTGCCGGTTTAAGGATTCGAACTCGGTTGCAAAGTCATCTTTGACTCTTCAGCCTATATATATATATATATATATATATATATATATATATATATATATATATATATATATATATATATATATATATATATATATATATGTATGTATATATATATGTATATATATATATATATATATCGTTTATAGGTGAAAAACACTTTAATATTTAAAAAATATTTATAGTGTATATATATATATATATATATGTGCAATAATATTTTTATGTTTGAATTTTAAATACTCTTATTGAGTTTGTAGATTCTATATTTGAACTAAAAACATATGTTTACAGTAGCTCCAAAAGATAACGAACGTTTACCCGAAAGATTCAGAAATAATTTAATGATAGAAATATTATGAATATTGAAAAGAACAACATTGCTTTTGTAAAATCATGATCTATCATTTCAATAAATTATTGTACATTTTAATACACATTTAAAACTTTCTGCAATTGAAAAATAAAATACAGATGATTATCTGAACCATAGGGCATTAGTAAAGTGTTAATATAAGCCAATATATATAAATAAATACGTGTTGTCTTCAAGAACCTCAAGTGAAACCATTTGAAGTATTGAGCGGAAGCGAGAAAACAAATAGTGCGTCAATAAATCATGGTAAGACTAATAGATGAAGTAAAGAGAAGGTATACAAATATGACCAAGAACGTATTGCGTCAAAGAAACTATGTAAATGCGATTTCTGAATAATCTTCAATATTTTGATAAATAATGGGAAATCAATTAGTCCGCTATTATACCACAATGATGCCGTTTGCACAACGACTGATAAGGCTGAACTACTTGCACAGCATTTCGTCTTAAACTCTACTTTAAACTCCGCAAACCACTCTCTCCCAAATTTCCCATTGCTGACTAAAGCCACATTTGAAAACCTGGTCATCACCCCATCTCATGTCTAGGATATCATAAAAAAATCTTGTCACCTTCAAAGCTTGTGGGATGATCTTATACCAGTAATAGTAATAACTGGCCCCTGTACTCTCCCAAATCCACAACTTGATAGCTGGAAAATTGCCTCTGTGGTACCAGTCTTCAATAGTTCTGCAGATAGAACTGACCCTCCGAATTATCGCGCCATCAGTCTACTCCCAATCTCAACCAACATCTTTTAATCCTTAATCAATCTAGCGATAGTCCGTCACCTCGTTAATGCTGAACTTTTTTCTAATCATCAGTGTGGACTTAGGAAGCACGGCCTACTGCGGATATCCTGACGGTCATATCTGAACGCATTTATCATACACTGGACAAGGCAGGTGAAGATAGGGCGGTAGCGCTTGATATATCCAAAACTTTTGACAAGGTCTGGAACACTGGCATAAAGGTCTTCTCATAAAAATTAATTCATATAGTATTACTGGACGAATATTTATTATAATTAAATCCTTCTTATTCAAAAGAAAGATCCAGGTTGTCTTGGTGGCCGTTCAACCAAACAGCATGACATAAATGCAGGTCTGCCCTAGTGATCGATCATTGGACCTTTATCGCTCCAGATTTTAATAAACGACCTCCCTGATGACATTGTGTCTGAGATGGGTATATTTACTGACACCACGACGCTCTACTCTCGTAATGTAAGTAAGACGGATGTGCACATATCCGAGGCAATGGCTGAATACTTAGAAAGTTACCTCTAGTCTTTAGTGGAATAAGGTCATAAATGGATGGTTAAATGTAATGCTGCTAAGACAGAGCTCTTTTTCTTTCAAAAACTACAAGAAACCTCTTCAACCACCGATTGCCATGGCAAATAACACCCTACCTTATAGTCCAACGTTCACACTCCTCGGCCTAACATTTACATCTAACATGAATTGGGAAAAATATATAGAAGGCATAGTCTAAGCTGCTGCAAAGACAGTAGTCTCGCTCTACCGTAGTCGAAAATTACTCACACCTGACAGTATCCTATATCTCTGTACAACCACCACCGCCCATGTATGGAGTATTATTGTCACATCTGAGATGGTGCACCATCCACTAGTATCTCCATTTTAGACAAGCTCAAAAAAAGAATTTTTAATCTAATAGGTCAATCACTATCCACCAATCTCCAGTCGTTGTCCCATCGCCGCAATGTTGCATCCTTGTGGTTGTTTTACAAGTAATTTAATGGAATGTGCTCCGATGAACTTGCTGCTCTGGTACCCTTCGACGTAAATACACTGGATTCACACGACAATCAGCTAAATCCCATCCACTGTGGAGTGCATTCTATCCCAATAGCTTTTTATTTCAGTTGCCGCCCTTTGGACCTCCCTCCCTGCTTCCTGCATCCCCGACTGTACCGACATGCAGAAATTTAAAACTAATGTGAATAAGCATCTCGCTGCATAGATACCAATTCAGAATTACCCCTAAACTTTCATCCTAATTCTAAGTAGCCCAATACGTCTACTGTGACAACTTGCCTTGTTTGCGTTGAACTAAGATAAGAAAACATATCCATCATTCTAAAATGAATCTGAAATAGAATCCTTGACTGTAAATAAAAATCAATGGTTGCTGTTTTTTGTTCAGGTCATCAGAAATTGAAAAAATCATTTAGAAATGAAAAAGTAAATTATTTACTTAATTCTATGTTTTTATATGAATATAAGAGCGAACACTGGCGAAGCATAATTTTTTCCGTCATTTTTGACGGATGGTATACACAAGTGTGTATATATATATATATATATATATATATATATATATATATATATATATAGTCTTCTGCAGACGTACTGTTTCGTTGTATCACATCTTTTCAGTGTGATTTGACATGCAAGTGCGTCAGGCTGAGATTAGAACCCGCTAGTTTTTTCAATGGTCCGACACATCAGCACAAGCGAAGAAATAACATCTTACTGCTTATATAAATAATATCAGCAGCCGAAGAGAGCTATATTAATTTTTACCAAGGGCTTAGTATTATATCTAATAACAGCTAGGGATTTCACTTTCTACAGTGATCAACACAGAAAAGGGGTAGATATATATAGTCTTGCACAGACTCACTGATTAGTTCTACTACAGCAGCTCTTCGCTGTGGCTAGACGTATACGGGCTTATCTCTCTCTTTCTCCTTCTCTCTCTCTCTCTCTCTCTCTCTCTCTCTCTCTCTATATATATATATATATGTGTGTGTGTGTGTGTGTGTGTGTGTGTATATGTGTGTATACCGCGGGAACGCTTGATTTCCGAGTTATAGGCCACTGAAACATATACTAATCAACATTCTCTAGTATAAACATCTAAGAAATAAAACGTGTGTGATAGTATCCAGTTATTTTAATTTTTATATATGGGATAAATAAACACTAGCATTGTAACAGAATGACAGGTAACACAGCCTGAATCTAGTGTTGCGATATTTACTAACAAAAACACGAAAAAATAACACGAAGCGAGTATAAAACTTGTGCTGTTCAGTAGAAAGATCTGAGCGCTATGATCACAGGTGCTCATTTAATAACCAACTTGGATTTGATCGTTTTTAGTTCAGGTATAAAAATACAACTACAGGTAAATAAATATGATAGCCACCAACAAATTACCACACAGAGGAAGAAATGGACTACAAAGAAAATCAGACTAGTAATACAGTGTTATTACAAAAACAACCCACACACAAACCAGTTTCTTTTACCATATAGAACATATTCTCTGCGTACGCCATATATTTTCTAAACATCCTGTATACATATCTGACGAGAGAGAGAGAGAGGGTGTGTGTGTATGCTTGTGTGTTGTGTAGAAAGACAACCTTCCTGTCCACAAGAGTAGTACATACGTTATAGAAGAGTCGTTTCCTGTATTGGTTGAGAATTGAATAGACGCCAATTGTAAACGTCAAAGAGATTGACATCGTATTCTTTTCAATTTCTTGGCACATATTATATCGGTTTCTATCAATCAGATTGTATGACTTGTCACAGAAAGAAGACGAACGAACCGGCAAACTATGTACACCTCCCGATTCTTTTCTAACGTCTTGATTTCAATCAGTACGAGACAATCAGCCACTTTTATTTTGACGACTGCCTTATTAAACTTCTACTGTTGGATGCAATTTATAATCAACACGGATCTGATTTAAACTTCCAGAAAACAAAATCATTCACGGATTCGTAGTATATATATATATATATATATATATATATATATATATATATATATATGTATTGTGGTTGCTAAATAAAGTGGCATGCTTATTAATACTTTCCACTCCCACAGCTACGACTTTGAAGCGAAGTGACTTCGTTATCAAGTGACTTTGGTATCAACTCTACTGTCTGTGGCGTTGACATCTGAATTCCTTTTTGGTTTGAGAATTGCTTTTTTGTTTTCATTATGAATCCATGGTCCAGTGTGGTGCACTGGAGCATCGAAACATTCATTGATTTGTGTATACCATGTCAAATGTTGATTTAAAATATGTTCATACAGCTCTACCTTGTATTGGGTATTTTTTGAAAAATATTGGTTTTAAGATCATTGTATTAATATATTTAAACTTGTATGTTTTGGAGACAAATGTAATATTTTTTTTAATTCTTTAATTTCAGAAGAGAGTGACCTTAATAATTATGATTCGCGCTAGATTTAAAAATTTCGTCGAGAAGCTTCAACAAGATGCAGCAAGGAAATGTGGCCCGTTTACACACTAATATGAAAATCATATACTTATATTTGATATCGATTTGTATTTTGATATTAAGATATATTTTATATCAATTTATAATTTGGACTATTTATAATAACACTTTCTTGAAAAATCATTCACATTAAAAAAAACACGGTTATTATGAGAGAAAATTGACCTAAGCTTCAATTTAAATACATAATGTATACACCAGCTTGTCTTATTTGCAATGTGCAATTATGTGCTGGCTCCTTAAGTAATTGAGTATCATAACATAATGTAAGATAACTATACATAAAATATCCATCTTTACGTATCGGGAGATATATTTGAATATATTACGATTATTTCATCGGAAAATTGAAACCTAAGGAAACAATCTGCATTCCCGATGTCTTTAATTACATTTCATCCACTATCTTGTTGTATTGCTGATAGTATTATTATTAGTATTATTAATATTAGTAATGATAATAGTAGTAAATAGGTATTAATTCAGAACACACTCTGGATATTAAAGAGATTTGATAAAATTATGTCGAGTGGTATTGGAGCCTAAACAAGTAACTTCGAGTGAGATGAACGAAACATGCTGAATGATAACATAGATAATTGACCTTCTTTTTAAACTCGATTATTTAAATTATTACCCCATAAAATCATTTCTATTTAAATAACAATCATCACAACTGTAATTAATCTAATATCACTTCCTTATTACATTTCAATTCTAGAATATATTCAGGTAAACTATTCTGTCTTCATTTTGTGTAGACATTACATATTAGTAATAGTAAAGTCGTCGAGAGTAACTCGAAAGTGCTCTTTTTATTTGGCTCATACAGCGAGATATAGGGGAGAGCACAATCTTTTCCCCAGAATTATTCCCCTTACATTGATCCTCGCCTTATAATGCTGTTTAGCAAGGGGCATCGAGTATCTTTTGACTCTTTGGTATGACTCGACCGAGAATTAAAACCGACCTTTCGGCCAATTAGCAAACACTTACTATTATGCTAAATATAAGGGGCTAAAATCGGTTTCAAACAAAGAGAGTAATACTCATTGGCGGAAGAAAAGTAAAGGTAGTGAGGGGTTAGAAAATCAACGACTCTGATTGATTATAGCTAGAGTATACACTGATTAGCTATAAAAAATTGTAAAATATAAATCCCCGCAATTAGCCTGACGATTTACATAGGGAATTATAAACGAACGGTTTTGTGGAGCTTACTTGCCATGAGCATATTTTTATATTAACGCAACGCTCTACTCACGAATTGACAACTGTTGAAGTAAATACTGAAAACCGTAGTTCCTATCGTTGTTTGAGAGTTAGTGAAAACATATTCGTTAGATACTTTTCTCATGAGGCTGGTTATTGTCAGTGATTTCTCTCTGATAATTACTTCAGGTTTTCTGCGGGGTCTGAGTGACAACAAGTCTCCGCCATATTTCTAGCACCCTCCGCCTCTTTCGATACCATTTGCAAACCATTTTACGTTATAACAAGAAGCGTTTACTATTGATTTCTCGCTTGCAACGACTATTGGCCTTTTCTAAAATTTGAGTGGCAATAAGCCCTAACCAGGTTCCAGTACTCTCCTCACCCTTCCAATTTGTGTAGTATCAACCGAGATTGGTGCAACCACATGTGTGTAGGTCTATTTATTTGTAGAAACGTATTATTATTATTATTATTATTATTATTATTATTATTATTATTATTATCTATATATTAATACGATAGCGTGTGTGCTCGTGTTTCACGCTTCCGGCAAAAGCTCTGCGCATGCGTGCCGCATCTAGATTTTGAAAAACATTAAACTCGTCTAATTTTCAAAACATTTTCAAGTATTTCACTTTGCCGCAACGGTTAGCGAAGTAGAATTTTTGACTTCGGCTCGACTGGTTTATAGTTCGATCCCAACTAACCTCTAAGGTTTTTATGCTACATTTCGAGGGGAAGGGGAAGAGAGGTAGGGAGGACACATATTAATACAATAGCGTATGTGATTTAGTGTGTCATGCTTACATAAAAAACAACGACCTTCCGAATCTTTGTATGCTACTCATAAATTGGCTTGGCCTTTTGGCTAAGTTCAAAGTGTAGTATCTGTTCCGATGGATACTGCACTCCATATACTGGTATTGTCTTGGACTTCGAGGCTTGATTTACGCCGGTCTATGGGTCTGTCCTGTGCAGTTCTAGGAGGTCCACCCTCCCAGGCTTCGCCTCTCCTCTTTGGGGAGGAGTAAGTTTATTGCTTACTGCCTGGGGCGCCTCTACGGGGGAATGCCAACGGGGCTGCCCAGTCAATTTTCAATGGCCAGAATGCTCACCTTCTCGAGCGCTGGCTTTTCAAACCCCACTTTCGCGACCCGACCTTGGGTCACATCTTACTTGTGTGAGTAAGATAAAACTGGCATTGTGCCTAACTCCTGGAGAGGAGTAAATAAATTTTCATGAATTGGAGCCAGATTTGATTTAATCGAAAACATTTACAAAGTAAGGTTTAGTCGTCGAAATATTACCTTCACTAGAAATATTGTATATAAAGAAGTTTTGTAAATTGTTTCATGTATTGTTCATTTACAAAAATATATATACAAGTCCAAATCTTATCATATTTTATTCAAACATGTATAGGTTAGGAACAAGATAATTAGTATTAAAAACATCATTTCGTGTAATTTACATGGGTCCCGCTAGTTATTATTATTATTATTATAAATGGTCAGAATCAAATGCGCTCTCATTTTTATTTCGTTTTCTTTTATTGGCATAATACAATCTGCCCTATTATATGATTGGGGTGTAGTGTCGTGTCCTTTCGTGCATTTGGAAACGGCAACAGTGTTTACACCAGAGGACGAGAATCCGAATAGTATTCTAATTACCCCCCTTACATAAGACACCTTGGAGTTATCTCCCTTGTATATTTCTCATACTATATAATAAATGCTGACGTGTCGATCGGCCTCTTACGAAGGAAGTGATTGGAACGCACACATCAACATGTCGTCTTCCTGGTTACTTCTGTGATTTCTCGTTCCAACCTTGTTATTCTGTATTGATTCTGTTACAGTCGCGAGCCACAGAATAATGGAAACACAATAACAATCGACAACTCTGCAACGCTACATCACGAAAACCGGGAAAACCGAATAGTGACAATGATTCAAAAATACGTGGACAGGGAAAAGCATTCCGACGTTGATTTAGTTAAGGTTTTCTTTGTCTAATCTAGATTAGAATGCACAAGCATTAAAATCAATTGTCAATAATTCACTTGAAATCAAATTATTTTCGCTTGATATCCAAGTTTGAGGTTTCAAGACCACATATACTCTTAGTGTGCCGTTTCAAAATGTATTACATATAATAGCATGAGTAATATATAGAGTTTATAATCAACTGCATCAGACTGTGTGTATCAATCAGCCAGTTCATCTCTTACTATTTATATATCTATCCACGTATTTCGATATGTTGACTTTCCAATCAATTAAAATATAAATTCAGCTATCAACCACTTTATATATTTAGGGGTGTGTTATTATTATTATTATTATTATTATTATTATTATTATTATTATTATTATTATTGTTGTTGTTGTTGTTGTTGTTTTTATTGTTGTTGGTTGCTGAAGCGTAGGTGTGGAAATAAGCCTCCCAAAGTTTCAAGTACTCCCCGTGTTTCATTATGAAAGACCCTATGTCGGAAAAGAGTACTTCAACTAGATCGAATTGTGGCTGGGGTCAACATTTTTATAGCTAAGTGAAAGTAAGGCTGAAACAGATCTTGGGGAAATTAATTTGTTTCCCACTAGTGATTACTTGATAGGTGAACTGTGAGACCAGATCGCGGAGAATTAAGGTCAGGTGGTCAGACGATGACGTCACTTGTTTGTCGCTGTCAAGAAACGAAAAACAGTCTGTTAATGGATTTCAAGTTAGATAGACGTCGCAAATTATGCTTTAACACTTGTAATTAAGTTGGAGATCGTCAAAAGCGAGACGCCCCACCTCCGTTCGTTCAGCCCCGTATTTGTCCTCTAATAAGTTAAGATGTACCTACAATGTTCAACTAAGGTCAGGAATCGACAGGTATTTAAGATAGATGGTTTCTCTTACACGTGTTCTATTCAGAAGGAATACATCTACTGAATTTCTGTCGTAGGGAAAGTTTTGTTTCACTAGCCACACCGATGAGACGGTGACAACAATGATGACACGGATAGACGGAAGGGACCAAGATA
The DNA here is from genome assembly GCA_963556195.1 of Sepiola atlantica. Classification (NCBI taxonomy): domain Eukaryota; kingdom Metazoa; phylum Mollusca; class Cephalopoda; order Sepiida; family Sepiolidae; genus Sepiola; species Sepiola atlantica. The sequence continues at coordinate 97,987,678 of OY744518.1, read as the reverse complement.
TCAAATAAGTAGTTGTTTTGTTTTCAGTGTCGTTCTTTGATATGTATCGTGAAAATGAGAAAGAAAGAAGAGTAAGAGTGTGGGGTAGGGACAAAGAGAGATGGAAAAATGTTCGGTTTTGAACTTCGTGACACGTTTTTTTAAATATGTTTTCAGCAATCTCCTTTGACCACTTTGACATGACTGATTACCCCACACTCTACCGTAAAGACTCTCACCAACATATGCACGGGTAGGAGTTTATGTTCGAACTCCCTCCCCTTGACTAGAAAACATAGGTTAAACTCAGATGAGCAAGCCTACATGTGCTTTAGATTGACCGTACATCACAGTGTTAGTTAGTTATTTTTATACGGTTCACCTTCGACCAAGGACTGAACCCTGCTTAACGCTGTCTCTGAAAGCGTAGATAGAGCACTCTCACTCGACTCGAATGCTAAAATATATGTATTTGGGAATTGTAATGCACACCACCGTGACTGGCTGGAATTTTCAGCTTTACTGATGCAGCTGGTAACTCTACGTTTAATTTCTCCTTAGCTTACTCCGTCTCACAGACTGTCACTTTCCCAACCCGATCCCTGATCGTGCGAACCAGCAAGCTCCACTTCACGACATATTCTTGACCTCTCTACACGAGGATTGTGTACCATATGCCCATAGCCCGCTCTGAAACTCTGATCACAGTGTTGTAATGATTTATATAACCTTATAAACTCGTCCAAAAGCTGATGAGCTATTGCTTAAAACGACGAGAAACTGTGAGCAGGCTGATTTTGAATCCATTAGAGATCACCTCAGCGACGCACCATAGACTGAAACTATTCACTCCCTGCTGATTAGTGTGCAAATGAGTTAACCAAATGAGTCAAAGTAGGCATTGAAGCTTATTCCCAAATGCGAAAATTCTTCAGCAAACCCCACTCTCCTCAATGGTTCACATTGGAATGTGCAACTGCTATTGCTAAGAGGCAGCAAGCATTCCGAAAATTCGGCCGCCATAAGTCAACTGCGAATAGACAGAAATTTATAAAGTCAAGTCATGATTGTAAAGTTATGGTAGGTGAAGCAAAGAGAAGGTATACAGAGATAACAAAAAATGCATTCAATCACATAAACTAGGTACTCGCGATTTCTGGAAAATCTACAATGCTGTGTTGAACAATAGACAATTGCCTCGCTATCCAACCACAACAATGTCGTTTGCACGGCAACTGACAAGGCTGAACTACTTGCCCAACGTTCTGTCTTAAACTCAACGTTGTTAAGTCAACAACCACCCTCACTAAATTTCCATTGCGGACTTAAGCCACACTTGAAAAACTGGTCATCACCCTATCTCAGGTCAGGGACGTCATAACAAACGTTAACACCTCCAAAGCTTGTGGACCTGATCTTATACCAGAAATAGTAATAATGAAATGCTCTGATGAACTGGTTCCTGTCCTTTCCAAACTTTACAACATCCTGAATCTTGCTTCCCTAATAGCTGGAAAATTGCCTCCGGGTACCAATCTTCATGAGTTCTGGAGATAGAACTGATCCTTAAAACTACCGCCTAATCAGTCTACTCTCGATCTTTGCTAACGTCTTTGAATCCTTAATCAATCTAGCGATAGTCCGGCACTTCGTTAATGCTAAACTTATTTATGATCATCAGTACGGATTTTGACAAGCACGATCTACTGCGGATATCCTGACGGTCATACCTGGACGCATATATCATACACTAGACAAGGCAGGTGAAGCTAAAGCAGTAGTGCTTGATATATCCAAAGCCTTTGACAAGGTCTGCCATAAAAATTCACTTATATGGTATTACTGGACACATATTAAATATAAGTAAATCCTTCCTTACCAAAAGAAAGATAAAGGTTGTCCTCGATGGCCGTTCATCTAAGCAACATGACATACATGCTGGGATCCATTATTGGAGCTCTACTGTTCCTAGTATTCATAAATGACCTCCCTCTTGTTATTGAGACTGAGGTAGACATATTTGCTGATGACACCACGCTCTACTCTCTTAATGTGGGGAAAACCGACGCGCACATATCTGAGACAATGGCTGAATCCTGAGAAAATGACCTCCAGGCTGTAGTGGATTGGGGTCATAAATGGATGGTAACTTTTAATGCCACAAAGACAAAGCTCCCTTTCTATTCAATAACTACAAGAAACCTCTCTAACCACCGATTGTCATGGTAAATAATACCCTTCCTGGGAGTTAATCATTCAAACTCATCAGCCTGACTTTCACAGATAACATGAATGGGAATAAATGCAAAGAAGATGGGCACCCTCTACCGTGCTAGTAAACTTCTCACACGTGACATTAAACTATATCTCCACAAAGCCACCATTCACCCATTCATGGATTATTGTTGTCACATCTGGGCTGGTGCATTATCCCCTAGTCTCTCTATCTTAGAGAAGGTCCAAAAAAGAGTCGCTAACTAAATAGGTCTCTCACTATACGCCAAGCTCCATCTCCTGTCCCATAACCGCAATGTTGCATCCGTGTGCGTGTTGTGTGTTGTGGGTTGTGCTCTGATGAAGTTGCTGTAACTTCACTAGACCAACACAACACTCTGCCAAATCCCATCCATTAACTGTGGAGGCCCCCAGATGCGGAAGAGCTTACTACTCTAATAGCTTTTTTCCTTCGTACTACCGTCCTCTAGAACTTCCTCCATGCTCCCTGTTTCCCCGACTGTACTGCCATGCATACCTTTAAAACTAATATAACAGACATCTCGCTGCACAGCCTCCAACTTAAGATGATCCCCAAAACCTACACCCTATTTCCCAGTAGCCCATTTTTTCTGCAGTAGCGTCATGTCTTGTTTGGGGTTAAATATGTTAAAAAAATAATGTCCATATTTGTGAAAGTAGAGAGCGAGAGAGAAAGACATATTAAAATTTGTTTTACGACTATTAAATGCATATTGAATAATCTTGCTTTTTGAAATTTTAAAAATAGTATAGAAAATGTTGGTTAGGTATGAACCTTTTTGCTTTAGGAGTATGTTTATGTTAATTATACATTTTAAAGGTTGTTTTTTTTCTTTGTCATTAATTTTCTTTTCCAGTTTTTGTGAAACACTGATGATGTAATTGTTATTTTTCCTTGGATGAAAATGAATTTTTATTTGTTTATATTTTTTGCTTAATTACATGGATGTCATTTTGATGTAATTTTAATGTAATTTTGATTGTTATAATTTGTATTTTAAAGAGAGAGAGAGAGAGAGAGAGAGAGAGAGAGAGAGAGAGAGAGAGAGAGAGAGAGAGAGAGAGAGGCCGTGACATTTTAAATTTTTTTGATTTTTCTTTATGGTGATTAATTATTTAAGAAAAAAAACAGTTAACAACAGTTAGTGAATATTCAAGTTAATGGTCGATCAATTAAAATTTAAGGTCAAGATATGTTAAATGTGTTATAAGATATATGTCTGTGCGGATCGTTATAATTTTTTTTTGGTAATTGGTTGGGATCAAGTTTTGAATTTGTGGAAACCCCGATGCAGCGGGTTATTTTATCGGGAACATAACAGTGTCCATCGTATGGGCAGATTTAGTGAAGCTGGAAAAGGATATTCGCAGTTTGCGCTATGAGATCCTTAGGATCCAGTCACGGGTGTTTGACATAGGTCCAGAAGAATAGTTCTCCCTGCATACGATAAAAACAAAGAAAAAGTGAATAGCAAAGGTGTGGTGACCCAAGTAAGTCCGCAATTTCTATGATCGATCCGTTATGAGTGATATGAAAGTTGAGTTGTAGACATCTTTGGATTTTGGATACTAATTGACTTGTGAGCTGGGGACGACTCTCTACACCAACCGCGTAAATAGAACAGTGGGATGAGCGCGAATAGACAATGATGAGCTTCCACATAAAAAAATGAGTTAAAGAGTTAACTTGCGGTGAGCGGTCTCTCTCAGTCCGCGCATTATAATGTAGGGGAACAATTGAGAGGGTCAAATTAAAACAAGGTACCGTGTTTATGTAAATTTGGATAAGGTGAGAGTAGGATGTGGACCTTGATTGGTGATCCGATGTATTCCGGTGTAGGTGTTGGAAATGTTTTTTTACTCTGTTACCGTGCTGTATAGTTGTAACCATTAGGTGGGTCGATTATGTAGAGTTCGGAGCTGTTGCTCGCTCAAAACAAAACAGGTTGGGAGTCAGAGAGAGGTGTTATGTTGTTGTTTTTTCGGAGATTTGTGCCGGGGCTGCTGAGGTGTCTAAAACGTAGGGGGCAAAATGTAGTAAGTGGTACAGAAACAGTACCTAAAATACGTAAGCTGACCACATAAACATATTGAACCAGGGTTTTTTTGTTTTGTTCCCCTTATATTGTGGTATTACGTGTACGTATAATTAATTGGCAATCGGTAGTATATCGATACACTAGAGGAATAGTATAGGAGAGAGATGAATGCCTGGGGATTACATAAAGGCAAACAGGATCAGATGGTTAGGCCGTGAGTAAACAAGAAACCTAATCTTTGGGTGTGTAATATCATGTGATGGGAAAATTTGCGCAATGGAACGGGGGAAAAAAGCGCCATGTAATCAGAGAATGACATAGGGTAGCTATTTATACCGATTTGGATTGTAAGAAAATCTTACATTCCGGAAGAAATGTCATTTGAGCCGATGAGGAATGGCGACCAGTTATAAACTGAAGTGGATATTTATAGAGATGACCAACCCAGTTTAGTCCCAGTAGTGGTAGGTAAGGTCCTAACTCGGCTCCGAGTGGAGTGAAAAAAACTCCTAGGACTGTTTTGTTTTAAACAGAGGAAGGTGTGTTGCATTATGAAAAGCTCTATGTTTAAAAAGAGTACTTCAACTAGTACGAATTGTGACAGGAGTCGACGATGTTATAGCTAAGTGAAAGTGAGATTGACACGCACTGTGGGGAAATTAAGCTGTTTCCCACGTGTAATTATTGGATAGGGGAACTGTGAGATCAGATGGCGAAGCATTAGAGTCAAGGGAGTAAGAGACAAAGGCAGATCGGTTGAGAACAAGATGACGTCACTTGTTCTGTCGCGAAAAGGAAACGACATTTTCAAGTTAGTCTGTTCATGGATTTAAAGCGAGGCAGACGTCGCAAATTATGCTGTAAAACTTGTAACTAAGTTTGAGATCGCCGACGGCCGTTCGTTTAGCCCCGGTATTTGTCTTCTAATGAGTTAAGATTTACCTAAAATTTTCAACTCAGGTATAAAATCGAAAGGTAGTTAAGATAGATTGTTTCTCTCTCACGTGTTCTATCCAGAAGGAATGAATCTGCAGAATTTCCACAAGAAATAAGAAAAACGTATTAAGCCCTCTTTCCTGTCGTAGGTAAAGTTTTGTTTCACTAACCACACCGATGAGACAGCGACCACAATAACGACATGCAGAAATGGAAGGGAAGATGAGATCAACGCAGCGAGTAGGGCGGCCATGAAAAAAAAGAATAGCCACAGTCAACCCAACGGTGAAACAGAACACAGAAATCAAAAGGTAAATTTCATTTATTTTAATGTGGACAGTTAACAAATATTGTTGCTTTGAAAAAGAGAGAGTAAATGGTAAGAAAGCTGCATAGACGCTCACACCCGTTTACATTAACTAAAATACACGACAACGACGTATGTCAAAAAGAACGGAGAAAATAGTTAAAAGATTTTATTTTAACAGTGACAATGTAACATCCGAACATTTCTCTTTCTTCTTACTATCGAGCACTGTTGAAGTAAATACTGAAAATTGATACATAGAAAATTATATCTCCTTCTAAAATTTTACATGAAATAGTAATATTTAGTTCCTCAAGCAGTTGTGCACTTTCAAAAAAAATTATTTTTCCACTGAAAAATAATATGGACACACTTAACTTAAGAATAGTCCAACATCTAGCAAGCATTGATACATTATTAAATTAATTAAAAAAACGGACGAACTAATACGCCGAATGCGATGGCGAGCACACTTCTTCCTTAATAATAAAGATAAACACCTGTTACATAGCCCCTCAACGGGGCGTGCCACCAAAGGGGATTTATTACATAGTCACTACTCCTGCCTGGACCGCGACAGTTCTCACAAATCACTAAAACAATTGCTCGCGGTCCCAGAAACGTTTTTGTTACATAGTCTTTGGAAAGGGGTGCGGCACCAAAAGGGGGGGGATTGTTATATAACGCTTGTGAATTAATCCTCTCGTAACCGAAACAATACGAAAGCTTACGAGAAGATTATGAAGCGGTTTCAATCTTTTTTAACACTGTCTGTAAGGCACTTTCAAGCGACATTCTTAACAGGCACTTTTAATACACATTTTCTTATATTCTTTTCTCGTTAAAATATCTGCTCTTTAACCTTTCAAATTAAATATTTTAAGCATAGTTCTCTTTAAAATTCTTTTAACATTTTAATACAGTGTTCGTTAGATTTTTTAGTTCCTTTCGCTTTATAGATTAGGACACCAAAATGTTATGCACAAAGAAAGTTACCTTACAGATTTCTGCCTCCGCTGGTCGTGGGTTTGCTGGCACACTCATCTCCATCGCTGGCTCGTGATCGCAGTGGTGTACCTGTTTTGTGGGCAAATTCTGTTTTCATGCACGGAGACAAAAACATTCGAAGACGAGACTTTTTGAGAGATTTTTCTATTCTTTTATTTCACACTTTCCTCGGAGAGTTTTCCATCCGTCGATTCGTTCATTCAAACTCTGTCTTTCTTTCATACTGCTCTTGGGATGTGACGGGATGCAATCGGCTATATTCTTCTACATCTTAGCCCATATCTGGCGATGTCACCCAGACTACGCATTGCAGAGCTCAGTTTATGGACGTGTGTCCATGACGCGCTTCCATGGTGAACTCTCTCGAAAGCTAATTTCTCACCAGGGATCTGTGACGTCAGAGCCCTTTGACATTTCAACGAATGTCATAACAGAACTCAAATCGCTTTTGTGTCTGACCTTTTTGATCCGAGCGTTTCCTCTCGGCCAGTATGTTATGATTCCCAGAAATGACTCACTATGAGACATGTCTGTTTGTCCCAAATCACATATGCACTTAATTTGTACTTATTTTGCACTGAATCCTATTTCTTTCACCCAGTTCATAATTCATACTAGCTAATTTTACACGTTGACAGAATATAAGGCCCATCATAATATAACACACCCAGATACAAAAGAATCTTACGGATTCAAAAACCTAAAAAGGCAAACCCAATATATATCATGATCTGCTTTGAAAATTACCTCTTAAATGTAATTAAAGATTTACAATTTCACAAACAACATAATAATTTCCCAAAACAATAACACACCATCGTGAAAAAGATAAACAACTCTAACAAAATCTTCGCAAAAGCGAATAAAACTAGTAATTTTTATAAATAACATAAACAGGAGTATAACAAACTACTCACAGAAAACATTACGAAAAACTACAAACAACTAGATACAAGCGAACGTAATTACATAGATATAATAAATACTGAAAGTAAACAAATTACCGATAAACTAAAAATTAGAAACAAAGTTAGTAAATTAAAACCTAAAGAACTCCATATATTATTTAAAGACTACAATAGTAACTTTAACAATAACCCTAGCAATCGGACCAAACCAGAAATAGGAAGAAGTAGTAAACAATTATATCTAGAACTAACAAACAAATAAACAAGACCTAGAATTAAACCAATGGGTGAATACTGCCGAAGCAATCGCTTGGTTTAACAATATCGAAAAAAGAACAAATGTACCTTCCTACAATTTGACATAGTGCATTTCTATCCGTATATATCAGAAGAACTCTTCAACATCGCCCTAGAATTTGCCGAGATATATACTGATACAAGAAATCCATATCATCAAAAAATGAAGGAGATCAGTTTTAATCAATAATGATGACCAATATGACAAACTCCTTTAACTAGGCCATGGGTGCCCTTACTCTGCGGAGACATCAGATCTTGTGAGGTTATTTATTTTATATACACTTACAAATATATTTGATTATACAGATATCGGCCTATACAGAGAAGATTGATTAGCGATAATAAGAGATTCCAACAAAGTCAAGGGAGAAAACTTCAAGAAAATTATACACATGGAAATGAAAAAAACTAGTAGAAGTACTGGCTAACATAAAAGCAACTCACTTTCTAGATGTCACGTTAAACTTAAATAAAAACACTAACGAAACATACCTAAACGATAGCGTCAATCCAATGTACGTAACCCAAAGGCTAATCACCCCCATCAATCATAAAACATATTCCGAGTTCTATCGAAGGTAGGCTCATCAATAAGTCTAGCAACGAAAATGTTTTTAAAAAATCAAGCAACATCTACAATACAGCTCTAAAATAGTGGTTACCATAATACTGAAATTAAATATAAGTAACAGGACACCAATAATTATAATAAAATTAAAAATAGAAGAAAAAGAAATATAATCTATTATACATCGCCCTATAACCAGATCCGAAATACTATACTGGACAAAAAATCTCTAAATCTGATTTAAAAACACTTTTCTGTAACCAAATCCCCTGCATAGCTTCGAATACTATGTTACTTTGAATATTTGGTCAGGGTTTACTTGTAGGCTGAAATATCCTCATGTCAGGTTGTTCTGACAAACCCTTCTACAGAGAGACCGAATACACTCGAGGATGGTGTCTTGTAGGTAATTTAAACTCTGCAGTAGGTAATTCAACCTCCAAATGTGTGTCTCTACCCGCAAACAGAATTTCACATGATAATCGGAGTTGAACGTTGACATAGTTGACTCAAACATATATCAAAAAGAAAATTGGTAATTTTTCTGCATTTCTGTGAGGAACGTGTATCGTTTAGTAAGAAAACAATATACATTGGATCTTTTTAGCATTGATAATGTCTGTCAATCAATTTTGATACGAGTTGGCAAAAAGCTGTATTTGAAATAATGGAACTGCTATTATTATAAGACAGTCGAATGAACGAGGGAACGATTCATGATTTATGTTTCATTGAATATAGATTAAAAAGAGGGTACCAGAGAATCCAATATTTATCATTAAAGATAATTCTTTATTCACCCATACATATCTATATATTATTATTATTATTATTATTATTATTATTCCCATTTTAACTTTTTGTTTTTTCTTGTTACTTATTCTTTTTCTTCCTCTTCTTATTAATATATATGTGAATATGTATTTTTATGGATGTTCAATTAACTATGCGCTCTTTGACTTCTATTTGTGATATTCGGAATCGATTCTGGCGAAGACACAACTTGGAATCAATAGAAATCCTTTCGTATTAGAAACAATCGTATGCCCAAATTATTGTTGATCTTACATTCCGGAATTGATACCAATTATATGTCATGAATTTATTTATTTCAATTTACTTTCTCTCTCTCTCTCTTTATATATATATATATATATATATATATATATATATATATATACATATATATATATACATATATATATATATATATATATATATATATATATATATATATATATATATATATATATATATATTTATATATATATACGGCAGCGTATGTAGGTAAACATAATTTAATATTTACTTAAATAAATATTGTTATAAGCACCTTTAAGAAATTTAAGTTGAGCTCTGTTAGGGGAGTTAAAAATAGACTGTTACGTAGCTATATGGCATGTTCCGACAACGTTCGTTGAAAACTCTTCGACAGTCCACGGTTAGTGCCTGCTTCGAATAAAAAGAATTCAATTCCTTTACTTTACGTTGTAATCTCTCGTGGCCATTGGGTTAGAGCGTTTGCTTGCAGAGTCTAGGGTTATTCTGTAACTGGGTTCGAATCTTGCAACCGTCTGAAATTATAATCTCCTACACTGATGATAGCGGAAGCTTAAAACGCCAACGTATGTAGGTAAAATAATGTAATATTTACTTATATATATATATATATATATATATATATATATATATATATATATATATATATATATACATATATATATATATATATATATATATATATATATAAATACGGATTTAGACAAGTACGCTCTACTGCAGATATCCTAACGGTCATCTCTGAACGCATACACTGGACAAGACAGATGAAGCTAGTAGCGCTCGATATATCCAGGGCCTTTGACAAGGCATGAAGGGCTTCTCCTAAATCTGCACTCATATGGTATCACTGGACAAATATTTAATGTAATTAAATCCTTACTAACAAAAAGAAAGATCCAGGTTGTCCTCGATGGCCTTATATCTGTTCTCGATTTTCATAAATGACCTCCCTGATGTCATTGAGACTGAGATAGGATTTTCTGACGCGCACATTTCTTAATTCTTAGAAAATGACCTCCAGTATGTAGTGGAATGGGGTAAAAAATGAATGGTAACTTAATATCGCAAAGCCAATAACTGCAATAAACCTCTTAAACCACCGATTGTCATGGCAAATAACAGAGTTCATCATTCAAACTCCTCGTCCTAACTTTCACAGATAACATGAATTGGAATAAATACAATGTAGACATTGCTGCAAAGAAGGTGGGATCCCTCTACGGTAAACTTCTAACACCTGACATCATCCTATATCTCTACAAAGCCATCATCCGCCCATCCATAGAGTATTGTTGCCACATCTGGACCGAGGCATCATCCACTAGTCTCTCTCTCTTAGACAAGATCAGAAAAGAGTCGCCAACTTGATAGGTCCCTCACTATCCACTAAACTCCAGCCCTTGTCCCATCGCCGCAATGTTGCTTTCTTGTACCTGTTTTACAAGCACTTCAATGGATTGTGCTCTGGTAACCCCACGACGTAAATTCACTAGACTAATCCGACAATGTGCCAAATCCCACCAATTCACTGTGGAGGTCCCCAGATACCGAAGAGCTTTCTACTCCAAAAGCTTATTTTCTTGTGCTGCTGGACTCTGGAACTCCCTCCCTGCTCCTAATTTTTCTGACGGCACTTACATGCAAAAATATGTTTTTCAAGGAAGAAATCATTTTCTCGACTAAAAAGATGGCCTTTCCTGACTACAGGTAATTCATACTAGACATGATTTAGGCTTTCAATTGATTCATGAAAAAGGAGGGGAGAAGGCACGTGAAGGCAGGGCAGCCTGGAACCCCCGGACTACACTTCAACTATGGACGCCCACTCTCATAACGGATTGTACTCAAGATTCTACGGGCTCAAATCAATTAAGGGTCTGCTTCAATACATGTCTTGGATGTATTTGAACAAGACATGATTAACATGGTAAAGAACATTACATCAGAAAGAAAAGTTAATACCTGAATCCCACTATTGACAATATTAATAACATTTATAAAAAGTATAAGATGACCCTAATATAAAACGATGAATAATTATAACATGAACTTTGAAACTTACAGTAATTTAATACTAAAAGAACTCCCTATAAATTATAAAATAGCTTACCGTTCACAACATCAATTCAGTTGCACAGGAAATATGTGCGGATATTTTCATAGAAAGTAATAATTAAATTTACACTCCTAAAAACACAAGATTCATCCTTGAAAATCATAATGCAGATTTTAACAACAATCCCTCGATCAGATTAATTTTTCCTTGTGTATCGGATATAGGTTTGATAAGCCTAAATATTAGATTGAGTTTTACCGGATATCTTATATATAAAGTAAAGACGTTTTTTCCCCTGTACCTTCGCGTCGAATAGGAAAATAAACTCGAACTCAATAGGTTCCTACACGCACTACAACACCAAACTTATTCGCTCGACCGTGTTCTTAGAAAACTCTACACTCTTACATCCACCTCGGGCAAATTACTACTTTCGTTCCTCCATCAGTCACTCTCCCCAAAACAGACACCATACAGGTAGTAGCAAGAACATTTCCCTCTAACATTTTACTCCTCCCACGCTACCAGTCGACACCGGTCACAACTACACAAAGGATACTTTACACATTTTACACCCTTATTATTTATGCTACGTTCAGCTTCACATTACAACACAGTAACATACGTTGCCCATAAAACATAACAGACGCTCCCTTCAATACATGTGCCTACGTCACTTCCGTTAAGTACGCTTACGCAATCTCATACTCTCAGCCCCGATCAGCGTATACAGTTCAGTAAACACCTTCCTCATTCAATACGCTTAACAAGTTATGCCGATTTACCTTACCGATCTACGACTACTTCAGATAATACGCCGTTCCTGTTCCGATATTTACATTATAGATCTAACATAAACAACATTACGTTTTCCTTACTTAAAAACAACCACTTCTACAGAATTTGAACCAACGGAATCCGTTAAGAAAAAAAAAAAAAACGGTTACAGAATAACCGAATAACATTCCAAATTCTTGCTTCGCACGGATTCTTCCCATTCTTTTAATGTCTATTAATTTAAATGCTAACTTTTCATTTCCAAAAATAACTGTTGACTATTTGGAGAAACTTTTAATTCGTACAATAAAAAACAAACAAATATTATTCTTATAACTTATTACTAACTAAAATACAATAACAATTGCTTCTTTGAGAAAAGTTCCCTATTCGTTAAATACTTTGAGAAAATAAACAAAACATAAACAAACCGAATAGATACATTTTTAAAACATAAACAAACCGATTACATTTATTATTTACGTTTTTCACATTACCTTACATAACAAATACATAGCATTTCATCTCTAAAAAATACAATAAAAAACTACGTTTTCCTTACTAAAACAAAACAAATATATTTACTTATACAGATTTTGCCCCACCGTAATACTTTACGAAAAAAAAAATCCAACGGATTACGTTAAGAAAAAATAAAACGGTTACAGAATAACAGAATTACCGAATAACATTCCCTTCTCTAACAGTGTTTTTTTCTTAACGTAATCCGTTGGATTTTTTTTTTTTCGTAAAGTATTACGGTGGGCCAAAATCTGTAGAAGTAAATTTATTTGTTTTGTTTTAGTAAGGAAAACGTAAGTTTTTTATTTTATTTTTTAGAGATGAAATGCTATGTATTTGTTATGTAAGGTAATGTGAAAAACGTAAATAATAAATGTAATCGGTTTGTTTATGTTTTAAAAATGTATCTATTCGGTTTGTTTATGTTTTGTTTATTTTCTCAAATTATTTAACGAATACGGAACTTTTCTCAAAGAAGCAATTGTTATTGTATTTTAGTTAGTAATAAGTTATAAAAATAATATTTGTTTGTTTTTTATTGTACGAATTAAAAGTTTCTCCAAATAGTCACTAATGTATTTATGTACTATTCCTATAAAAATGCAGAGTCACTGTAAACATCCCATAATCCCTTGCCAGATGTACCCGGTCTTGCCCTAAATTGTGTCCGGTTCTATCAGATCATCCAATAACTTCTGTCCGGATGCATCAATAACAACATAGGAATCCTACGTTAAGAGTGTGTAGTGAAACAAGGGTTGCTCAATCACATCCCCACCTGTCCCATAATCCCTTGCCGGATGTACCCGGTCGTGACCTAAATTGTGTCCGGTTATATCAGGTCATCATGACGGCAGTTTTCCTTTCTGTCTTTTTTCCATCTCACACTTTCTTTCTTAATTATTAATAGACGCTAATATTCCACCCCCCTTCATCCCTGTGGCCGTTCTGTTATCATGATAGGAATTACCTCCTCCTTTCATGCAACATTGGGGGGGTGGGGGTTACGGTATTCGCCGGTGTGAGCATTACCTCCTCCTTTTTTGAGAGTGTTGACGTAGGGTCGTATCGGTTCCGTTGTCATGATGTACTGATCCCATGAATTACCTCCTCCTTTTTTGAGAAGTGTTGAGGTAGGGTCGTATCGGTTCCGTTGTCATGATGCCCTCACCCCATGCATTATCTCCTCCTTTTTTGAGAAGTGTTGAGGTAGGGTCGTATCGGTTCCGTTGTCATGATGCCCTCATCCCTTGCCTTATCTCCTCCTTTCTTGAGAAGTGTAGAGGAATGGTAGTATAGGTTCCGTTGTCATGATGAACTCATTCCATGCATTACCTCCTCCTTTTTTTAGAAGTATGTGTGGGTACCCTTCGACCTGACGAAGTATGTGTGAGTACCCTGCGACAGGACAAAGTATGTGTGTGTACCCTGCGACCGCAATAAGTATGTGTGGGTACCCTGCGACCGCAAGAAGTATGTGTGGGTGCCCTGCGCCCGGAAAAAGTATGTGTGGGTACCCTGCGCCCGGAAAAAGTATGTGTGGGTACCCTGCACCCGGAAAAGGTATGTGTGGGTACCCTGCACCCGGAAAAGGTATGTGTGGTACCCTGCGACCTGACGAAGTATGTGTGGGTACCCTGCGACCAGCCAAAGTATGTGTGGGTACCCTGCGCCGGGAAAAGGTATGTGTGGGTACGCTGCGCCGGGAAAAGGTATGTGTGGGTACCCTGCGCCGGGAAAAGGTATGTGTGGGTACCCTGCGCCGGGAAAATGTATGTGTGGGTACCCTGCGCCGGGAAAAGGTATGTGTGGGTACCCTGCGCCGGGAAAAGGTATGTGTGGGTACCCTGCGTCGGGAAAAGGTATGTGTGGGTACCCTGCGACCTGACGAAGTATATGTGGGTACCCTGCGACCAGCCAAAGTATGTGTGGGTACCCTGCGACCGGAAAAGGTATGTGTGGGTACCCTGCGCCCGGAAAAGGTATGTGTGGGTACCTTGCGACTTGACGAAGTTATGTGTGGGTACCCTGCGACCGGACGAAGTATGTGTGGGTACCCTGCGACCTGACGAAGTATGTGTGGGTACCATTTCGACCTGACGAAATATGTGTGGGTACCCTTTCGACCTGACGAAATATGTGTGGGTACCCTTCGACCTGACGAAATATGTGTAGGTTATTTTATCTAACATACACAGACATGAAGAAGTAAATAAACACCCTTATTAACATTAAAAATGAAGACAAATATGGCACTTTAAATAGAAATGTTACATTTTTTCACCAGGGAATGGAGAAGTTATGCAGAGTTTAGGGGAGGCCGGATGTAGTGTAGCCAGGGTTAATTGGCAACCAGGTACGTGACATCTTTTGACCCTGGCAAATGTAGAAGAGGTGAACCTGACGAGGGAAACACAGACGAGACAGCTTTGGCTGAGGGCAACGGGTGTAGTGTCCAATGGGGTGAAGGAGGGCGACTGGAGAAGAGTGATCCCCTTGCAACACCGATTGGTACGTATATAGTATGCGCACCGGGCCGGTGATAGGTACATATACAGCACGCAGCCCGGGGCGGCGATAGGTACGTATATAGTATGCGAACCGGGGCGGCGATAGGTACATATATAGCACGCGACCCGGGGCGGCGATAGGTACATATATAGCACGCGACCCGGGGCGGCGATAGGTACCTATATAGTATGTGCGCTAGGGCGGCAATAGGTACGTATATAATATGCACACGGAGGCGGCAACTGGTACGTATATATTATGCGAACCGGGGCGGAATATGTACCTATATAGAAGGCGCATATAGAGGCAGTACTTTTTATAGAAATGTCATACTTTTGCCCTGGTCTACGGAGGAGGAATGGTGAGGAAGTGACAGCTTTCGCAAAAGGCAAAGGGAGAAAGCTGTGAAATGGGGCGACCAGGGAAGAGAAAAATAGAAAGATAAAGAGACGGCTATAGAGAGAGGGAGAGAAATAGAAGTTTGAATATAAAGATCTTACACAAGCGATTTTTCTACAATTATGTGTTTTTTTACCCCGAGCAACGCCGGGTAGCCACGCTAGTTAAATATAAAATTGACCTTAAATTATGGTCGTCCTCCGATGAAGTTATAGTATTTAAAAAACATCTACCTATTACTAAGAGTAGTGAATTTACTATGTTCAATATTGACCTATATTACAATCAATATCCCCTTAATTACTAAACTAAGCCCTGTCAGTGTCTAGATCAGAAACCAACATAAATAAATTAGAGATTGATTTTATTAAATTATCTAGGAGAACATTAATATCATACAATAATAAATTATGGACTATATAAAATAGTGAAAATAACTTCAACATGACTATGGTAGCTACTGATCCGGCACAAGTCACTGATTTGGTAGTGCTCTTTATTTTCAAGAAAATACAAGGGAAAATACCGGGTTATGTTCTATTTCTGGTCAATTCTACTAATAGAAATTTAGAAAAAACTATGCATGTTTTTGTCCAGGAGGTTGAACCTAAAGATAACGATAGATGTCAACTATAATATAGTTAATCTTTTGGACGTAACTCTGAATTTAAATAACAAGACATTTGAACTCTACTATAAACCCAATCACACACTATACTACATAGATAACAACTCGAACCATTCGCCACCAGTGTGCAAGGCTATTGTCTCCAGTATATCTAATAGAATACCAAAGTTATCAGCTTATAAGAACAAACAGAACTACAATGATGCTTTAACTAGATCGGGATATAGGAATAAAGTAAGCTTTACCAAGGCCGACTCGAAACAAAAATCGGAAGGTAGAGCCAAAAGTGGGAAACAATACACTTTGGTATCATATAATATGTCAATGCATGAAAACAAATCTAGAGTAAGTAGAACCAATGTAGAAGATTAATTATGAACTAATTTAAACCAAACTACCTGATACAAAGCATCATAACGCACCTTATGATATATGGAATGAAAATAGAAGGCGTACAGCGGTTTGGTTCATCCCCCTATTACAAACATATTCTGATCAACAGTTGCAAGGAATTTTATAGGATTATCGATAAAAAATTTCCTCGAGATAGTAGAATAGGTAAAATCATCAACAAGAATACAGTTAAATTAATATTCTCAACTTTTGAAAACTTAGCGGCTTCAATTATAGGTTCGAGTAATACCAACATTCAACAAATAGTTAAAAAAAAAACAATACTCAGAATCCCACTCTTACAGACTCCAGATCGGAAGATCTGTGCAATGATAGAAAACTCAATATCTGTCCATTAGATATGAAATGCATGATTTAAGATATAGTGTATAAATGTAATGTAGTAATAGGTAATAAGTATCGATCTTACATCGTGTTTACCGTTTGTAACTTTAAAGACGAATATACAAATCATATATGGTCATTCAAGGCTAGGCCTAACTCCATTAACCAAGTATATAAGGAAACTAGCGAAATCGAATATCCATTTCAAACTTAAATGATCCATATTAGAAAAGGCAAATACATACACTAAAAAAACAAAAGAATCTATGTTCTCTCGAGTTATATCACATAGTTACATCTAAGGATAACCTAATAAACATAAAACAAGAGATACTACAAAATTGTCTGCATAGAAATAAGTATTTACTCTCATATTTTTCGCTACACTAAGGGTTACTGGAAAATAGGAAAAACTTGATAAGTTCAATTCAATAATTACTAGCAGTAACAACAAGAAAATACATATCCAACACAACATTTTAAACCAATCAATCAACTTTGTCTTTAAACTGTCTATAAGTATGCATCAGGATAACAATTCCAACTAGTTAGGTAATATCTCTTCCGAAAATTGCGCATGACACAACTTTGAAACATTTTAATTGTGCTGTTTTCATGTATCAATTTTCACTTCGATAAAATTATGTTGGCTGGTATGTAATAATATTTTTAGCCGGTGGGGTGCTAACAAATAAATACTAGCTCTGTATGGAAATATGATTGGTCGGGCGTCATCTAGTTAGTTAAGTATATAACAAATTAACTTATCAAATCTCAGAGGTAGGGGGTAAACACCTGCATAACCCCCCCCACAGATTTAGGATAGTGCTATAGGTTCCACCCCAGTAGTAAGCTATAATTATGAATTTAATAGTTGGAATGCGGGCTTCCTAAGAAAACATATACATTAAATGGGTTGTCGTTAGCCGTAAATAATTGATTAGTTAATTCCTTTAGATTAGTGAGACAACATACGGATTTCCGAGAATTTTGTTTGCACCTACTAAAATTCGTTTAAACCACTTTCCTAACTTAATTAGTAGTAAGTAATTTTATTCAACTTTGAACTAAATGTACATTAAGGCAAAATATAAATTTCCAAGTATTTAAATTATTACATTGGAGCCACTAATTAGTTTCGGAATTCTCAATTGTGACCATGGCGAGAAAAATAACTCCTCTCTTATATGAGTAATTGTTATAATCCGTATTTTAGAATTTATCTTACGCCTTTATTGTAACTATAACAATAATAATCATCAACCTTAATACCAGACTTTAATAAACCAACGACTATTTCAACTGAAGTTTTCTTCTAGTGTTCGTTATACTTATTTTGAAAACGTTGCTCTGAGTCTTATTCCAAGATGGCGGTCTCTCTGCCAATCTATAGAAAAATGAAGGAAAACGATGTGATTAAAGACTGAATTTTTGCTCATTGGAAAATAAACAATCACTATATATATATATATATATATATATATATATATATATATACATATATATATATATATATATATATATATATATATACATATATATATATATATATATATATATATATATATATATATATATATATATAGTGTGTGTCAGGTTGTATATGAAAAGAAATCAAAAAGGTGCTCGTTCATATAGGAGAGCCAATTATACATACATATATATATATATATATATATATATATATATATATATATATATAGTCTAAAGAAGCTTTGAGTCATTAAAAAAAATAAAAAAAATTGTAAAATGCAGTTTAAATTCTCAGACAAACTAACTAAATCCAAGATATTGCAGATTTAACATTCGTTGGAAAATTAATAAATGAATAAATATAAGTAAAATAATTAAAAAAAAATATATAAATAAAAAAAGAAAAAACGGGGGGGTTAATTATCTAAGAGTGAAACAAAAACAGGAGACCTTAAGCGTCTAATATTAACACGGGGATCATCAGCTGTTTACCATGTAACTGTTTCGGAGATTTAAAAACAGGACAGTTATAATATACATGGCTCTCCAATGGTACTGATATATATATATATATATATATATATATATATATATATATATATATATATATGCAGTAAAATGCATTAAAATAGGGGAATTTCCTTATCACTGCTAAGGTAGCAATATGTAATTGTGTTTCATTATCTTATTATTTTTATACTAATATATGTACTATACGTTATACCTATTGATTATTATAGTTCGGACTGACGAAACCTCGAAGCCAACGCTTCTTCAGAATATCCGTTCTTGTTAGATGTGTCCATGCATGTGTATAAGAATGCATGTCCGACAGTCGCTATGCTGTGCTGAAGTTTGAAATACCACTTAATTTGTATGTTAATTTTAAGCTATAAACGACATTTTCGTCGGTACGCAGACTGAATGAACACGCCCTTTTTTAGAGCAAACAAAACATTTCGTCGAAAAGCTTCTTCTGTCTGTCACGCTTACGTCTTTAGAAGAATTTTCATCATTAAACTCACCGATCTAATTAATAGATCTTAAGAATATCCAATCTTGTTAGATGCATCCACGCATCTCTGTAAGAGGCTATGAAATCGGGTTGTCACGTGTAAATGCACAATAGATTTTTTGATCGCAAAACGAGCAGACTGAACAGACATTTTCCAATAGATCAAAAGTTGATTTTCTTATCAATGTTTATCATTGCTCGAAGCTTCTTCTTTATCATCGGTTTTGAACAAACATGTTAGCGTGTTGGTGGACACCTTATCAAACAAATAACCAAACGGAACGCCCGCTGTTCAATGAATACATTAGAAACAAAAGGCGCGGCAAAATCAATAGGTTTTGAATAATAATAATAATAATAATAATAATAATAATAATAATAATAATAATAATAATAATAATAATAATAATAATGTAACTGAGCATTGAGACTAGAATAGGAAGCCTTGGCCTTCAATGATGAACCTACCTCAAGACTAAACGCTAAAGAAATGAGAGTTCAGAGCGAATGGACAAAGTTGCAGCTTCGCTTATGACTCATCTACGCAGTTGGCAAATATTCCACGCTTCGAAGGAAAAACAGAATAAACAAACGAGTTGAGGTGGTACTTTTGATTATAGAGTTCCGTGATACTTTACACTTGCCATCTGTACTAATGGTAACCTATTTTCTTACGAGCCGAAATTTAAACTCTTTCTCTATATATTATTCATATGATTATCAAAATTATTTACTTTGATATCCCCCATTTTTTGGTCATTCCTATTATATTTTTGTTGCATTTGTTTTTTGTAAAAAAAAGTCCAACCAAAATTATAAACACATTTATATCTAGTATTCTATCATCCGTACTAAAATAGGGATCCTCGGAGAGTAGAAAGTGATTTTTTGTTTACTTTCGGCAGCCTCGTAACTCTCGCTTCCCTTATTTTGTTCTTTAGTCCTCACATTCCATGAGCAATGTTTCTGACAAAGGGGGAAGAATTGCTGTTTTCTGAGTCGTAATTATTTTTTCTAACACTTATCGTTGGCTAGTTTTTGACTTTGGAGTAGTAATTTTAGCTCGTTACAAAAAGTGGCTTCATGCCTCGTCTATGGCGATTTCCATTAAAAAAATGTTTTTAAAATTATACGTAGTATACTAAAGATCGATGTGCATTTATTGGTATAAAATAAATATAAATACATCTCATCAGGTAAAAATAAGCGAGTAAAACAGTTATGTTTTTTGCGTTAAACAAAACTTTTGAATGTGGCGAGGGGAAGCGAGAAAGCAAATAAAAAGTCAGACAACCTCCGTCGCCTAAAGTAAATTAGGAAATAAATTCTCCGACCATAAATCAAATGTTAACGTGGATTTTATTACTTTAGATCAGTAGAAATGGGAATTATAAGCATTTTGATATTTTGACTTAAATTAATGATGTAATATAAAAATATGAATAGTGTTAACATTAGCGAGGAATTTTTGTTCAGTTATTTTGACGAAGTGTGTACACTATTAAGAATAATAAAAAAGTGATGAGAGTATACAAAAAATGTCTAGGCGTTGCTAAGACATAGATTATAATACTTCTGATCTTAAACTTTGGGAGACAAATCTCTGTTGACCAGTATTGTTGTAAAGATGTAATTTTTGTTCGCTTTAATGGGTTACTTGAGGGGGAATAGAATCCCTCAAATAAAATACATTTTATCATTTGTACAAACGATATTAGGTTACTAATATCAAATAAATAAATTTAATGATGTTTTATCGTATTTAGGTAAAATTAAGTCATCGAAATCATTCATTATACACATTATTGCAATTAATTAAATAAAATCTTATAATTTTTAACAAGGATAACGGTACTTAATTCAACATATTTTTGTCTAAATTATTTCAACGATTAATGAATATCTTTCCTTCTAAAAAATATTAATCTTATGTATTCATGTTTATTTTAACTCGTATTTAAAGTATCGTGAGATAAAAAATTCCTGATATGTTATTGTCAAAAACTATTAGAACAAAGAGGTAATAGAGTTTAATATATTGGCGCGAAAAGACATTAACACATTCTTAGAAATGATTTCGAATCAGAATAAAATGGCGATTTCTTAGTTGTATATACAGTTATATATACGTATAAAATTATTATTATTATTATTATTATTATTATTATTATTATTATTATTATTTGATAATTCTTTTTATTTCTTAGTTGTATATACAGTTATATATACGTATAAGATTATTATTATTATTATTATTGTTATTATTATTATTATTATTATTATTTGATAATTCTTTTTATTTATGCATCGCTTACATTATCGACCAGATCATTACCATATATATAAGACAAGAACATCGTTACATTATTACCACTGCATAATTCTCCTCACAAACATACCCCCATGCATACACATACACACTTACACCTATGAATTCTTTCTCTTCTCGGTAATACCTGGTGTTGTATTCTCCCTGGGCGGGCTGAACCGGCATCCACCGAAAGAGGAAGTTTCAAGAGAATACAAAATGTACATGCTGTCCCTGTCGCATGTATATCCTGATCAAGTAGACGATATACAGTACCTAGTTTTTACAAATGCTCACCCATTCGATACTATTAGACTCATATTCGCTTAATCTCGGTGATCGACTGAAAACCTCTGTGGCAACATAATTATATCGTACCATACGCATACGTATACATATTTTCTAATGACAAATCGCTTCACCAAGTATGTTTTTTGCATGTTCAAAACATGTGTATTTCCTTAAGATTTGGAATTCCAGGGATACTTTCAATTAGCATATTTAAACTGCCTTAATTATAACCTGTGGCAAACCACGACTGGGTTTATTAATCTTTGACATTTATATTTCAAGATATTTATATTTATATTTTCTTGAAGATCTTGAAACACCAAACAATAAATAAGCCTCTCAGGATTCCAGAACTTCAAGCGCCATCCAGTTGACGTCTGAATGATACTTTGCATCCTCGATTATTCCATATTCTTAGAACCTCCACAGCCATTTTCTGTGGTACCAACTAGTATTGGTGCAATGTTTTTCCTTTTTTGTAGTGGGAGAGGAAATGTCATTATTATTATTTTTTGTCTTTCAGCTTTTCTGACTGGAGACAAAAAAGACATTCACTAGCTAATGACCGATATGATTATATCATATTGAACGTCTTCGCGAAAAGAGGAGTTAATGCCTGCAAGATGATATCATGATAACTGAAAAGATAGTACACTACACTCCCAAACAGAGAAGGTAATTATAGAAGCATTGTATCATGATGGACGAACATATACTATACTACCCCAAAAGGAGGTAATACCTGGGAGGATCGCCCCATAAAAGAAAAATGTAATTCCTGTGAGTATGGTATCATGGCAACAGAAGAGGTACTTCACAACCCCTCACCCTACACATCAAAAACGAGAATGGAGTCCAAGGGAACATAGTTTCATGACAACAGAGCAGACACTATATTATCTCTTCTCCCAAAGGAGAATGTAATACCTAAGAGGATTACCCTACCTCCTTAAAACGGGGATACTCCTGGGAGGACAGTCTTCTGACAACCGAACCGATACTACACTTACTCCGATTAAAAAATAATACAATAGATTAAATCTGTTTTTTTTTTCGTTTATTAAAAATGTCAAGCCATAAATGTATGATTAATGGTTTCTTAGCGTTTTGATTAAGATCAAAGTGTAGTGTCTGTTTTCAGCATCCCAACAACATCAGATGTTTTACTATCGACGAATATATTGCGTATATATAAGACAATATGATACGACAAAATTTCAACTGTATATTACAGAATGTTAATTTATTAGAAGCTGTTTATAAAATAAATATGCAAATTAAGAAGACCTAAATGTTTTTGTTGGTGTTTACATTTTACTATATACATTATAAAAAAAGTCTTGTGCATCATGGAATTAAATAAAAACAACATGTTTTTATATTAATATAGTAAGGATTGATTAAAAATGCTTTCGCATTTATTCAATTATATATATATATATATAATATTTAATAAATATATATATATATATACTTATATAATATACATTACGTATATATTGATTTCAATATTTACTTCAACAGTGCTCAATACATGAGTGGAACTTAGTCTAAAATATACTTCTGGCAAGAAACTAGAAAGCAACGATGATTTTCCTTCTGAAATGAAGCACACACGTTTCAACAATAAGGAATCTCATATCTACGCTAGATAAACCGGCAGGAAAAGAGATCATACACATTTGAATATATTACATGGGTTCTGAAACTGATGTTTACTATTGTTGAGAAATGATACAATGGTTACAAAGAGTGTCAACATTAATTGTCAAGTTGTTTCAGATTAGCACATGAATATGCAGAGTGTCCACTTTTCATGAGTTAACTAATCAAATCAACACCATAACACCCTTTTTCGTTGTGATAAAAACCGTGACAGTTCACTTTTGTTCCAAAAACAGTTCGCTAAAACCCGTGAGTTGCTAAACAAACATCTTTTTTTACTCAATTTTGTTTTTCAAGATTTTTTTATCAAGCAGAAACATAAAAAGAATTTGAATTATTTGGCTCACAATGGTGACACAATTACCGGTGTCATACTATTTTATTCAGGCATAATGAATGCACTATCATTCATTTTATCTGAGAAAGAAAAATATGTATTCGGTGGAATTTGAACCATATTATTTGTTTGCTGGTGTACAACTTAACATGTACATCGCTTGAGCACTCGACACCAAACTTGGTCGGAATATCGGTCATGGTTTAACTTCGGTTTGTTTCATCGTAGACTCATATTCTAGCCAATGAAGCCCTGCATTTCGTATGATCTTGACCTTCACCGTTGACCTTGAACTAGAAAAGTAAAGTTTAGTATTTTGTCGGAATATCAATATATGTTCTATGTATCATGAGAGAGGGTTAGAGTAATGGTGACAAATAATCCACAGTTAATGAAATAAATTTATTTCAAATTTTATTTTGGTAGTGAAATCGGTCATGATATATACATGAATATAAATATATATATATATATATATATATATATATATATATATATATATATATATATATATATATATATATATATAGTAAGTTATGAATATATTTTTTCACAGAGGCTATTTACAAAGGCTATATACACGGAGGCTATCGTGTGTCTCCCCTTTATAAATAGTAAGAACTACAAATAGTAATCACCAACCCTAATAGCAATCACATAAATAGAAATGAAAATAATTAGTAATGAAGAGAAAAGCTGTAACTGCTATTTTAGTACATTTCTGATGATCTAATTTCCCGTTAAACCAGAGCAACATGTTTAGATAAGCCCTATTTATCATATAGTACTGTTCAATTCTTTCTCAAAGTTAAAGTCTGCTGTCTGGATACGGTTTTGTTACTATATACTGAAGTTTACTTTTGTATTATAACGATATATATATATATATATATATATATATATATATATATATATATATATATATAGGAATAAAAACAATGATAGTATAACATTATAGAACAACATTAAAAACAAAAGAAATTGCACATTTTCACAGTACGATATAAACGAGTTTTACCCTCCCATCAAAGAATGTACGCTTGATAACAGATTGCAATTTGCTAAACAATATATAGATATTCCTATTAGAAACATGCAAATAATAAAACTTAGCAGAAAATCCGTACTGTGCAATAGAAGTAACATTTACGGTTCGTTTTGCTCATACCATAATGAAGTGGGCAAGACAAAAGCCGTCCAAAAGTGTTAGGGTGATCAAATAACCGAGCTGACCTTATTATAAAACCGTCTGGATGGCCAGATTTCGAAGATAGAAAAGCGATTAATAACTGAAAATGAAAAATAGACGCAACATTTTGATGGTTCGCCGTGTAATCTTGAGAACTATATCGTAATGAACCACGTGACTCTAATCAGGTTTTACTTTCTAAAAAAATTGCTTCTTAATTGTTATATTTGCATCCATACTAAACGATAACCTGAGGAAGTTCAGCTGGTCTCCAACTAGAAGTGAGACATGTCTGCAAATGTGTAACGTACATATTATATAAATATATATATATATATATATATATATATATATATATAACACATGAAGTTATTCTGTCGAAGTTTTCAAGTCAAGTCAGAACTAAATAGCCTTTAAACTGACAGAGCAAACATTGCTTGTGTGTAGCCAATTTTCATTTGTTCTTGATGTGCCATGTTATTTACAATATAATAACGTACTCCGCTACGGTTTATATTTTCAAAATTACTGAGTCACCCCAGACGACTTATAATCTGAAATTTATTAAAAAATCACCTAAAAATCAAAATAAACTCATCTTTTACTTGAATACTATCGTACGAGTTTTCTATATTTTTCTAAATATGTTTAAAAATGTGAAAAGAAATGAAAAATAAAATGAATTCACTGGGGAAGTACATCTAGTATATATATATATATATATATATATATATATATATATATATATATATATATATATATATATAGTGTAGTATGGCAGCTGTTATTCCTACAAACATATTTCGAATTACATGCTAAACAATATCTATTTAGTTTATCGTTTATTACAAAATGTCAAGCAAATAAGTATTCAGCCAAATTTTTGAATTTTTCTTATTTTTCTTTCGACTAACGGCGGTTATCATCTTTTAGAGGAATAGTAAACCTCGATCAAATATGGACGTAGAAATGGAAAGATATTTTTAAAGGTTGGACGCAAAAGTAAAAAAAATTATATGATAACAGATCGCATAACGTAATTGAGTTTAGATCGCGTACAGACCCGGAATCTCTGATGTTAGTTTCCATGTATTATTTATTCATTATGACCTGCAAAATTAAAGATGCTCAGCAGACACAATGTCGGGATTCATACACAGTTAACTGCTCAAATGCAGGCGCTCTCTGGCCTAAACGGTCGCTTGTGTTAATGTGTGTTTTGTCTAAATACTCAACTATGACATTTAGCCATTTTCTGAGAGAAAGTGTCAAAGACTGATAGCAGTTGAATATTTTAGTTTGATACGAGTTCCAATATCTTGGTCGACTACCATGCTGATACAATGCATCGAGAAATACGTCATACTGTGAACAAATAAAAAAAAGTTACCCTTAAAATGAAGCAGATTTCAGTAGTTTTTATGAAATTGGGAGAAAAAGTGTTTCTTACTCTCATTACCTCAATTTAATATCATGCAATAGTGTTGTTTTTACTTTTATGTCTTAGATCGATATAAAAATATACGAATATTTGTCCCCTTTTTATTTCGATGGACTGAGTGCCGAATAGACTGGTGCATACATGATAGGTATTGTATAGTCTAGTTAGATAACCAATAGGCTGTGCAGTCCGGGATTTCATATTTACTGGATATCAAAAAGGACTATTTGTTAAATAATATTTAGTTGATCGAAAAGTTCGTTCGTTACTTAGGAAGGAGGTAGCCTAAACATCACGTTTAGAAACATCACGTTTAGAAACATAACGTTTAGAAACATAACGTTTAGAAACATAACGTTTAGAAACATCACGTTTAGAAACATAACGTTTAGAAACATCACGCTTAGAAACATAACGTTTAGAAACATAACGTTTAGAAACATCACGTTTAGAAACATAACGTTTAGAAACATCACGTTTAGAAACAACGTTTGGAAACATAACGTTTAGAAACATAACGTTTAGAAACATAACGTTTAGAAACATAACGTTTAGAAACATCACGCTTAGAAACATAACGTTTAGAAACATAACGTTTAGAAACATCACGTTTAGAAACATAACGTTTAGAAACATCACGTTTAGAAACATAACGTTTAGAAACATTACCATCGAGCAAAACATTTCTGGCACACTTATTCTGTAACAGCATTTCTTCATAAACATTAAATATCTTTATGCAGGTTTCCGTAAATTTGTTTTTGTTTTTCTGTAGAAGCAAAGCATAAGATTTCGGTAGTGCTTCACTTAATATTCCATTTTCAGGACTACAATACAAATAACAATTTAAGATCTCCTCTCATTGGAGGCCTATTACACACGTCAACATACTCGCTTCTTGGCCTTTTGGCAATGAACAAAGTGTAGTATAATTTCCGATGCTACACAGTCTTTTTTGTCCTCAGTCAGTGAAGCGAAGTCTTTCTAGATTGAGGAAATTAAAATTTTTCTTCCAATCCAACGTGCCCCGTTTAAAGGAGCTGGATTTTACCCACATTAGAAACTGACTTTGTGTCTAACTTTGCCATCGCGAGCTGGGCAAGTAAATTGAAACATACTCGCTGTTTTATTAAATGAGTATTATTAAACATTTATTATTAAACATTTATTATTAAACATTTATTATTAAACATGTATTATTAAACATTTATTATTAAACATTTATTATTAAACATTTATTATTAAACATTTATTATTAAACATTTATTATTAAACATGTATTATTAAACATTTATTATTAAACATGTATTATTAAACATTTATTATTAAACATGTATTATTAAACATTTATTATTAAACATGTATTATTAAACATTTATTATTAAACATTTATTATTAAACATTTATTATTAAACATGTATTATTAAACATTTATTATTAAACATGTATTATTAAACATTTATTATTAAACATTTATTATTAAACATTTATTATTAAACATTTATTATTAAACATTTATTATTAAACATGTATTATTAAACATGTTGCTGATTTTTGAGAAAATCATCAGCCCGTCTGTATTTTCAGTTATGTATTTCTTTTCTCCATTAATTACGTCGCTTACTATGGATTCTATTTTCCATTTTGTCACTCAACATACCCTTCTTGGGTGACGGAGTTGTCTATATTATTTTGCGTGTTCTTTGATCCATGTTCGCATGTTCTTTTTTAGTCCAGCTTCTAAAGGTTCTAGAGAATAATGGAAGTGATACTTCCTAGGTGTTTAGTCTTTTTATTAGCTTTCCGCTATATCATCCATTTTCAAGTCGATTTCTTGTTCTCATAATATCTCTTATTGGCGTCGTGATGACCTTTCCCCAACAAAACAGTTATTATATTACAGAAAGTATTTAAAATAATGACAGTCCAATAGCAAACAACCACATGATGGAATTTTAATTGAAACATTGATTATTACATTAAATTAAAAAAAATGATATAAAAAATCAGAAGCTCTTTGAGATGAAAAGCGAATATTAACATAAAGAAAACAGTTCATTATAGAAATCATGTTCAATCGATAATAACAATTATTATTCTCTCCCAGAGGACATTAAAAAGGCTAACACATAATAATATCCTTTTATACTTAAACGTAATTGTGGCCAAATAAAGACATAATCTATAATTTAAAAAACAATTAAAGTTCAGAGATATTTACGAAATACGGCACTCGTTTTTTTATGTGATTATAGTGCCATTATCGAATCGTTTTATGTTAACTGAGGCTTCAGCTTATATTAACTGTATAGTTCAAAAGGAAATCAAATACTGTCCATTGTTCCGTATGTACACACGGTCGAATAACCTTTCACTTGCTATTTAATAACGGAAAGAAGTCGAACTACAATCTCAAACATACTAGAACGATGAACATTGTAAAAATAGAGCGTGACCGAATAAAGAATGTTACATCCACATCGAATAATAAAATTGGTATTTTACAAAGGCAAATGTCTTTCTCACATGAACTGTTTCTGGTGAACTTCTAGAATAGTTGTTTTTAGACTTTTAATTATCACAACCTTTATGACCACATCTCAGATTTTAAAAAGTTTTATTACTATAATAGAGAGTTTATGTCTTTATTTATGTAACCAAAATACTGTACTTTATTTAAGTATTAAATAACCCTGATAAAATATATGTATGTGTCGCTGTAGTTAAAACTAATAACCAATGCGATAAACACAATTTAGTAATTGTATGCACGGATAATATGTATACATGAATGTGTGTCTAACGCTTCCTTTTAGGGTTTTCAACGTATTTGCGTAGATAATTCTGTTATTGACTGAAATAATTATTTTATTTCCGGGGCTGGACTCATACATCGTTTACAGAGCAAAAAGTAGACTCGTTCAGGACTCGAACATGTGTATATGAAGAGAAGTTGCTTTAGTCATAATCGGATGTACCACTACACTTCATAATGAGAAAAGAACAATTACGCTTAAAAAACAAATGAAATTATATTTATTAAAATCTTATTTCATAGAGTGTATAATAAGGTAACAACATATAACATGGCTGGAACAATTCTAAAAGTTCCACAATTACACCGGGTTTAATAAAATATGATGAGTTTTGAAAACCAGCAATACTATATATATATGCTCCGACTCATTCGCTTAGTTCTATCGAATGTCTAGATATTTATACTCGCCGCTTCAGTGTGAATATCACTTTATTTCTCCGATATCACGTGAGACTTTCTCTTGGCCTCATGGACTAAGTGAACGCTTACAGATTCAAAGTGTCTCTGTGAACCGGGTTTTCGCCCTGTGGCTGTCTGGGGTTGTTATTTCCCTGCGCGGATGAGAGCCGTAAGCTCGAAATGAAGTCGTATGTAGATTAAATATTAAAATATGATTTAATACTATATATAAATATACATATATATATATAATTATATATATACATATATATATATATATATATATGTGTGTGTGTGTGTGTGTGTGTGTGTTTGTGTGGCTTTACCATCTCGCCCAGCAACTAGATATCATTGTGTTCCGCTTGGCCATTTTTCTGTCGTTCCTTGCAGCTAACTTCGGTGTTGATTTATATGAGGTCTTCGCACTTATTGTCATTGGCTGTAGTTGGACGTCAAACTGATGTGATCCCTCCTTCGGTATAGGTGTCGCTACTTGGAACAAAGCCTCTTCACCAGATGCACAGTAACTCTCCACTCGCCATGATTTCGTCTACTAAAGAAGCATGAGTCGCCGCTACCGAGGGGATATCAATTTGAAGAAGGAAGACACACAAAAAACAAACATAAAAATCAACGAAATGGTGAAATCAAAAAGACAGTTTAAACAACTCAAAAACCAACGTAGCTGTTGGTTAGTGTTTAAAATAATAATTTGTATTCTCCATATGTACATGAACTTGAGTCGTTTCGTAGGTAAAGTGGGGCAGTCGCTTTTCTTCTGGTATTCTTGGGGATTTGCCTTCAACTTAGCGTCTTCTCAACTTAATAGACGATCGATGTTAAACAACTTTTCTCCCCGGGGTTTAAGAAAATGAATCCGCTCGCTTGCAGGATTTATTTCTGTTTGTTACTCTGAACTGTTAAATTCGTATCGCACAACACTTTATATAGTTAGACTGGTCACGTGGTATAACTCGGATACAATTTTTTCGTCAGATCCAGTTCGCAATCTCGTTGGTCGCTGGCTATCTCGGCTCATGTTTCTAGGCGAAACTAGCTATGTCAATATCCCAACCTCGTTTCCGTTTAACTAGAATTCTCTCGCGTACTTATTTTCTCTCGGCTGATATCTTTGACACTCATGAACATACATGACTCTAGCTGACACATTTCTGGCTTTTCCCCGAGTAACAACTTGGATTTACGCTTTCGGCGTTTCTACCTATTTCTACAAAACTTTTCTCCGGTTTGATTTTCATAATTCATGTGAAATAATTAAATGCAATTCACTCAGTACACTCTTCCAAATGTAGACTATCGCCTCCAATCACTCTATATCCTTCGAAGAGCTCCTTCTCCTATAAAAAGAGGGCTGGCAACGCTACTCAGAATTACTTTGACCATCTTCTGACCCTTCACTCTTTGTCCAAAAATGAGTCTCATCTCATATATTTCCATGTTATTTATCCTGCGATGAAAGTAACGCTTAAATCCACCATTGCAATCACAGCTTCACTTACGGTAAACGAAACTCGTAATCCTACATAAGTGATTACCTTTCTTGTTTTAAGATGTTCTTTTATCTTTTCTTTCCAATATTTTACCCAATCTCTTCATCACATACGGTGACTTAGATAAATAATTAAAACATCATATCTACAGGGAACGCTGCTTATACTACTAGAGTCTTCGTTCGTGTTAAACATCTATAAACAAGAAAAACGACTAATTACTTAATTTTCTGGAAATTCAAAAATTAAAGCGCATGGCTTAGAGCAGGCGGACAAATCGACCCTAATTCCTCACCAGTAAAAACCAGGATGCATGTTAGTCGATTATAAATTAAAAAAAAAAAATTAAAATAACTAAAACCGTCATATTGTCTCCAATAACCGACGTTTTGTTCGGATTCCCAAATAGTGCAAACCCACTGGAAATCATAATGCTTAAAGTTATGGCTTATCATGGGATACTTAATTATATAGAGACAATAACAAGATTTTGAATGTAACCCAATTTGTGAATTAGCAAATGTTTATATAATTATCCTATGATTTGCTAAACAATACTGATTCCTAAAATTTCTTTCGGAGTTCTGAATGTTTTGATTATGTTTCCTGTGCGTCATCAAACAAACGAAAGTGGATACTAAATAAGGAAAACAAAAATGACTCTTGAGACCAAGTTTTGGATAAATCCTTTATTTCTGGACTTTAGCCTTGACATTATGTAACACACAGCATACATCTACGTAGGGGGGAAATGCAAAGTTACTTTTCGAGGCAGTATAACCAAAATAGAAATGTTTGTGGACGCACACATCGAGAATGTTTATATTAAAAGGCTTTTCGTGAGTTTCTATATATTGTATAAAAAATGTAAAGACGAGGAATGGGATTTGCCATGGGCTTTATCACAAACCAAAAACATCCCTAGTCACACCCGTGAACAGGCATTCATTACAAAGATCAAAATAAGAATCCTAAATCTCATGCATTGTCAGACGCATTGGGAACGGCTAGCTGCTAAGAATGCATTCTTAATTTGAGTGTTTGTGATGGCTGTTCGCCCGATTGACACACCACGCAATCCGTTCAATAGTGACTTGATTAGCCTTTAAGAGGCGCATCGCATTTACCGGACACGCTATTACAACCACAGTTACAAAATAAGAACGAAATGGAAAAGAGTGAATCTCTGATTAAGATATTCAACGCATGATACAAGAAGCTTTCGAAACTTCACTAAAAATGTCCTTGCTCTATCTATAGTTTGAAAATATAGTGGCAATATATATATATATATATATATATATATATATATATATATATATATATATTTATGCAAACATTGTTAAAAATAACAGAATTTTTATTTTTTCAATTTTCCTGATGGTCTTTTTTGTATGAAAAAAAAATGTTCCATAGGTTTCACAGGTTTCACAGGTTTCACGAACGTTTTCGATTCTTCGTAAAATCATCTTCAGGTGTCAAACTCAAATGAACAAAAAAGCTGGAGAAAAAAGAGAATTTTAAAAAACAGTGGAGAAACGCGCATCGAACATTTTTCGCATTGTTCCATGTAGTTATTGACGATTTAAATTCAGCAACGGTGGACTGCATCACAGAAAAAAATCGCATTACGTTAAGCATTTTAAATTGTTACCACTGGTTTTCATATGTGATGTTGTTAATTTTAGGTTGTTGTGTTTTTATGTAGATAGCTTCCAGTATTTTTCATTTCTTTAAATTGGTTTCGGAATGTATAATGTTAGTGTTATAAACTAGAATTTGTCTTAAATCAGAGGGAAGGCAGTTATGTTTTGGTAGATGTTGGTAAATTGAGATATACTCGCTATACAAGGGATCTATTTTACTACCCAACCACACGCAACACTACATTAATTTATCTGACCACAAACCTACAGAACCTCAAAATGGATTACTAATTGGCACCTTTTTAATCGATTCAACCATCAAAACAAAAAAGGAGAATTAGACTTACTACATGAAAACATAACTAAACTAGAAACAGAAAATAAAATTACATCAGATCCTAACTTACATGATCTCGCGGAAGCTATAAAAAATAGACATGATAAAGAACAATCCAATTCATTATTAAATCATAATCTAAAAAAAAAAAACGCTAATGAACTCCGTAATCATCCAAATATCATTATAAAAAAAGCCAACAAAGCAAACATTTATCGTACTTAATAAATCAGACTATTACACTAAATTAAAACAATTCTTGATGATTGCACTAAATTAAAAAGAATAAACAACAATCCTACCAACAGCTTAAAGACACAATTAAACAGACTCATCTCTGCTAAAATGCACAAATTGATAATTATCCACTCTCCTAAATAATTGGCGATTACAAACCAGGATTTTGATACGAAACAGTTAAAATATATAACCTTAATTCCTTTCTCTGACCTATAATATCCCCAATGACTACACCTGTATATTCCTTAACAAATACCTTACATGAACTTATCAGCCCGTATCTACCTAGCAAATATAGTGTAACGCCCACCAAGAACTATTACAAATGTTATAAAGCAAAAAAAAAAAACGGATAATAAAGTCATTGCCTCCCTAGACGTAGACAGTCTATTAACCAATGTACCTGTAAAGGAAACAATAGACATAATCATCAATAATATATACAATTACCCGTCTCTCCCTCAACTTTAAATAAATAAAAATATACTAAAAAGCTGCTATTAATCTGCAGTACTGAAGCACATTTTCATGACTTCAAAAGAAAACATTTACACTCAAATTGATGGAGTTTCAATTGGTTCGGTTCTCAGTCCGATTCTTAGCCAATTCTGATGTCAAACCTAGAAAACAAAATATTTAATAACATTAAAAACCCTTAAGTACTTACGCTATGTCGACGATATTCTTATTCTAGCTGATAACAATGAACAAATACACAAACTTCAAGACATTTTCCAAAAAAACTCTGTTCTTAGATTCACCATAGAACTGAACGTAAATAATAAAATCCCATTCCTAGATGTTCTTATTGACGTCTCTAAAAAATCGTGTTTATATATATATATATATATATATATATATATATATATATATTAATTTGTGCCCTCCGACCGACGTGAATTAAAATCCCCTACACTGAAAATTGCATAAGCATAATACATCTATATATGTAGGTAAAATAATTAATATTTAATTTTAAAATATATAATTATAGCCCCCTTTACTGTATTGGTGCATCTTGAGGGAATTTATAAACGATCAGTAATACTATGGCTTAAAATATATATCATATTGTGTTACCCCTTCTCTAATTCTTTAGACTCTGCTATTGGCCAGCATTTGGTTGAACACCTAAGCAGTAGTTATGAAGTAGACCGTTTTTAGGTCTTGCATAGAGCAGATTCCAAGAACCATTTGAAAATATTGGAATCTCCCTCTATCGCTATTCGAAAACCTTTCGTTGTGC
Source organism: Sepiola atlantica (assembly GCA_963556195.1). Classification (NCBI taxonomy): domain Eukaryota; kingdom Metazoa; phylum Mollusca; class Cephalopoda; order Sepiida; family Sepiolidae; genus Sepiola; species Sepiola atlantica. The sequence continues at coordinate 97,952,768 of OY744518.1, read as the reverse complement.
CGGCAGAAGGAATGTGTTAGATCGTTGAATCTCTTTGGTGAACTTTGAACTCCCTCCCTTTTTCCCCCTAACGTAGTGCCTTTTAATCGGTTTTTAACGAAATCATTAAATTGACTTTTAATCGCTCTATCGTTAATTTTGGCACATTCAATTCCCCGTTTGCTCTTTCTTTCGACAATATTATTAATTAAAAACTATCGATTTTCTCCTGACAAGATGATATAAATGTATATATATATATATATATATATATATATATATATATATATACTAACACTGTTGTTCTTTACATGTTTAGGTAAGTCTATTACAAATATATATATATATATATATGTATATAACAAATATGGCGCGAAAAGGGTATATAATGATGCATATTTTCCTCTTAAATGTTGTGTATACGTTTTAATAGCATCATCCAAACAATAATTAAACCAACAATGTTCCCAATATTCAACAGTTTCGATAGTTTTTCATTGTTTGTGTATCGGTAATCATCATGACAGATTTGTTTCCAATATTTATAGCAAATTAGTATTAATTGAAAGTGGAATTTAATGATCGTTCATCAAAGTGTCAATTGTACCTGATAGCATTTGCTATTCGAAAATTTAAGAGGTGTAAGCTTATTTTATTAAAAAAATTATACGTGTTCATGTTTCATTAATAATTTTGCTTCACTGATAATCGCAGCAACAGTTTATTCCCTGCCAAGTCATTCATTTAAGCTTATCCACATTTCAATCACTTTTCATTATTACATAATTAGTCTTCATTCGATATAATAATTAATGCTTTTAACTTGAATGTAAAGTAAATAGTTAGTTGTAAAAGTATCGTAATTTACACACATAACGTGCACAACATTAAGCAGACACGTGTGGATGGATGCTATTCTTTGTAAGTGATACTTTTTTTTCAGCGTATTATTATCGACTTAGTATCAATTCCGTCCATTCGTCACCAAATTGGATTCGGCCGAAGGTGAAGGACTGCTGCCACATTCGCGAGGTACCGCTCAAAGCACTATTTCTCGCCTGAGAGAGTACAAAATGAATTTCGCAAACTAGTGGGAGATACTCTTTTCTCTTACCCGCAGCGCTTTGTTACAGAAGCGATATTGCTAGTCTTTTCCTATTTAATCGGTATTTCCATGGTAGTTGCTCAACTAAGCTCCAATACTGCCCCCACTGCAAAAAAGTCTCATTTCTTCTTCTGCATACGAAAAATCAAACGTAAAATTAAACGTAACTTCCATGAACAGAGTTTCTTTCCAAAAACTTCTAACATGTGGAAAACTTTACCGTGGGAATGTTTCACTGCAAAATAGTCCAATGTCAACAACTACCTGTCGAATTGTCCTGTAAATTATATATAGTTCTGAATCTTTCCCTTGTATTGTTTCATTATCGAACTGCACATTTCATTAACGATTATACTCGAGTGGCTTTTGGCCTTGGTAATTGTGAACCTTTAGCATAAAAAACCCTCTACACTTTTCAACAGCGTACTGGAAATAATACCTAATGGCACATTGTAAACAATCTGACCATTCACCCCTCTCACCAGTCATTGATACAAAGTCTTCTCTACGTTCAAGTTGCTTATACTTTGATGCAGCTTCCACCCGACCATCACTTTACAAATGTACACTTTTAATATATAGCCGCCCAAATAATGCCGAGGAAATAAACGACGTTATTGTTTAAAGTATATTGTGCAACGCTGTATTCGATTGATTTCGGGATTTGATGAACTGTGTAGGTTTGTATTAAAAGTGACATGTAGTTGAAACATTTGACCAGATGTAGCGGGGAAGGGTAGAACTAACGATATGAAGAGAGTAGGTGCACAACAATCAAGCGAAGGCGGCAAGCAGCTTTCAATTTCTGAAACTGACAGATATTTCAGAGTCTTGTCAAAAGTGATCATCGACAATATTTCTTGATTTTTGAAACAGTGAGGAGAAAGCGACGACATGTCGTTCGCGTATGAATGGAAGGAATGCGATATTGTGCTGGCTTTTAAATGCATGGGAGCAACATTATGTGATCACCGTGTATATCAGTTTAGAAAAGAATTCTTCAATGTCTGCTGATTCAATTGAAAAGAGAATTGGATCATAGAATGTAATGGAAGAAGGCGAATACTAAGTCTATTTATTCTACTTTAATTTCATTTGAAGATTCATAAACTCTGCCATATATTTTCACCCCATGTTTTGTAAAACTAAAAAAATAATAAGTCCTTTTACTTCTGCATTATTATTATTATTATTATTATTATTATTATTATTATTATTATTATTATTATTATTATTATCATTATTATTATTATTATACTTACTTACTTACTTACTGGGATAACCACCGCTTATTGTGTTTATTGCGATTTGTGTTCATTGGTTCAGTTTTGTGTAGTGTCAGCTGAAGCCGTGATGTTTCTTGCAGTTTCTTTTCCTTGGTTTGCGAAATGGTGTTCTTCGTATGGTTTTGTTTTCTTCCTATTGTAAATTCAGTTGCTGATGTGGTTAGTTTTTAGCATTCGATGATTTTCCTTAAGATTGCAGCTGTTTTGATTATTGCCGTATTTTGTAGTGTCTCAATGCTCCCTTTGATTCCAATTTCTCCATGTCTTTTCTCCAATTTTTGGGGGATTGTTCCTAGTGCTCCTACGATTATTGGTATTAGACTGGCTTTCTTCATGCTACATATTCATTTCAGTTCTCTGAGTAGTTCCGTGTATATGCTCTGTTTTTCTGTGTCTTTGATCTTTACTCTGTGGTCTGCTGGAACCGCGAAGTCTACGATTTGGCACGATTTTACCTTCTTGGTGATTATTATAATAGTCGGTCTCTTTGCTTGTATAAGTTTATCTTTGTATATTTATATCCCAGATGATTTTGTGTTTTTCGTTTGCCAGTACTGTTTATGGTTTATGTTTGTACCATTTGTCTGCGTATTCGAACTTCAATCGTTTGCACAGTTCCAAGTGTAATGCTTTCCCCACATAGTAATATCTGTTCTTGTATTCTCTTTGGGCTAGTTTGCTACATTCATTTATTATATGATTTACCGTTTCGTCTCTTTGTCCACGCAGGCTGCATTTACTGTTTTCCTGGGTGTTATCTATTTTGTTTTAATGTAGTTTGTCTTAATCTCATTGTTCTGCAGTCATCACTAAAGATTCCGTTTCTCTGTTCAGTTGTCTTTTTCGTAGCCATGCCCAGCTTTTTCCGTTGGTTTCTTCTCTTTTCAGTCTTCTTAAACGTCCATGTAGTTGGTTTTCTTCCCACTTTTTTTTCTTGTTTTGTTCCTGGTTAAAGTGCTTCCCAAGTTGCTCATTGAGACGGTGTCTCTTGCTGCGGTGATTAGCCTTTCTGTGTTCTGAGTTATATATTTCTCCAGCTCTTTTTTGAGTCTTCAACACATTATTTTATACTCACAAGTGATCTCCCCCCTTCGGTTCCTTATTGGGTGTAGTGCATTGTGATTATTATTATTATTATTATTATTATTATTATTATTATTATTATTATTATTATTATTATTATTATGATGATGATGATGATGATGATGATGATGATGATGTACTGACAAAGAGTTATCACACTTCATCGTCAGTGATTGCTGACGGACAACAATCGGTAATGTTTCCTGAAGTCTGAGTGACAACAAGTCTCCTAAGGTTTTCAGCATTCTCCACCTCTTATCGATAATCACAGCAAATGATCTTGCGAAATTGCAACAGCCGCCTACCATTGCTTTTTCGCTGGTAACGACCTTTGGTCTTCTCTGGGATTTGGGTGGCAATAAACTATACCAAATCCCAGTATTCTTTGAACTCTTCCAGTGGATGTCTGGTTAGTGCTCTCCTTCTTCGATCTTTCTACCCTCTTTTACCCTTCACAACTATTTTGTGTGGTATCAGCCGACGCTGGCACCATCACTCTTTTTATAGGGGGCAATTTATGAGATTTCTTTCAGTTTCTGTTCCTTGGCTCGTGTGGTGGTGTTTTTTATGTGGTTTTGTTTTTCATATTGTAACTTTTATGTGACAGGTTACCTTATGCGGGTTTGCTTTTGCATTCAAGGATTTGCATTAAGATTGCAGATGATGTGATCATTGCAGTCATTTGTATGGTTTCAGTGATCTCTTAGATTTCAATTTCTCCCAGTTTCTGCCAGGTTGGGGGGGAGTGTACCTAGTGCTCCTACGATTATTGGTATTATATTGCCTTTCGTCATATTCCATATCTCTTTCCGTTCTGTGGCAAGTTCCGTTTCCTTGATCTTCCCTCTGTTGTTTGCTGGAACAGTAAAATCTAGAATTTGGCACGATTTCCCCTTTTTGTTGACTATTATGACGTCCGGTCTCAATGCTTGCATGAGTTTATCTGTTTGCACCTTCATGTCCCAGAGGAATTTAGGAGTTTCTTTTTCCAGTACTGTCTTTGGTTTATATTTGTACTATTTATTCGTATGTTCGAAATATCAGTCGTTTGCATAGTTCCACAATGTACTGCTTTCCCCACGCAGTTGTGTTTGTTCTTGTATGCTTTCTTGGATAGTTTGCTGCATTCACTTATTATATGATTTAGTGTTTCGTCTCTTTGTCCACATACTCTGCATTTACTGTTCCTGGTTTTTATCTATTTTAGCTTTAATGTAGTTAGTCCTAATCGCTTTGTTTTGTGCAACTGCCAGTAAAGATTCCGTCTCTCTGTGCAGGTGTCTTTTTCTTAGCCATGCCCAGGAATGTTGGTGGGTCTCTTCTCTGTTCATCTTTATAGAACATCAATGCAGCTATTTTGTCTTCCCACTTTTCTTTTCTTATTTTGTTCCTGGTTTCGATGCTGTCCGAGTTGTTAATTCGGACGGGGTCTCTTGCTGCGATAATCAGCCTTTCTGTTTCTTATATTATGTATTTCTTCAGCCTTTTTATGTCTTCCACACCATCTTCTATACTTACCAGTCCGCTTCCCTTCGTTTCTTCTCACGTAGAATATGTTCGGATTGTCTTTTGAGTTTAGTGCGTTGTGCATGGTCATTAAATTTCTAGTCTTCTGGTCAAGGCGCCTGATTTTTTCTTCAGTCCAACCTCTAAATGGTTCAGAGTATCTTATTAGCGATACTATCCAGGTGTTTATTCTTTTTACTATGGTTTCTGCTATATAATTTCGTTTCTAATAGTTTCCTTCTTCGCCTCAGGTATTCTTTTCCTATCTTCTCTTTCATTTCTGCAGATTTTATGGTGTCTACTTTCAGAACTTCCAAATATTTATAACGATCCTGTTATTATTATTATATTATTATTATTATTATTATTAGTAGTAGTAGTAGTAGTAGTAGTAGTTGTAGTAGTAGTAGTATTATATAGAACTATTATTATTCTTTATAAGTTTTTATACAGAGGTAAAGAGACTTATTATCATGCCATATAATTTGCATCTGGCATCGTCAAAACCCCTCCTATTATTGCATTATGAAAGGCCCTGTGTCGGAAAAAAGTGCTTCAACTCGTACGAATTTTAACTTGGGTCGAGATTAGTATAGCAAAGTGCAAGTTGGTATGACACAGACTTTGGGGAAATGCATCTCTTTTTCCACGAGTGATTAATCGGTGAACCAAAAAAGTTTGTCAATCGGAGTCAGAGACAAAAAGCAAATCGGTTGAGAACAATATGGCGTAACTTATTTGTCGCAAACCAAAAAACGAGTCCGTTCTATGGATTTGGCGCGAGACGGACATCGCAAACTATGATTTAAAACTCTGAGCTTAGTTGGAAAAGGCCGTAGCCGCCCCCGCCCCTGTTCGTCCAGTCCTGTATTTGTCCTCTAATAATAACATCTTAACAGATATACTTAACATTTTGAACTAAGGTATGGAATCAACAAGTAGTTAAGATAGACGATTTCTCTTTTACGTGCCTGTCTCATCTCCAGAAACAATAAAAACTCCTGAATCTCTCAAAACATATCTTGAGACTTCTTTTGTCGGATGAAAAGTTGTGTTCACTGGACACACCGATGAAACAGCCACAACGACGATGACACGTAGAGACGGGAAAGAAAAATAAATCAACTTTGCGACGATGATAGCTAATGAAAGAGAAGACGAATCACGGCAGCAGAGAGGGAAATTGACAGAAAAAGAAAAAGAAAAAGAAAAAAGGTGAATTTCGATTTAATTTTCAGTGAACATTTGTACAATGGGAAAAGAAAGAATCTAAAAGCACAGTGTACACACGTATTACGAACACCAACATACACACCCGTTAAAAGCAAAATATTTTATGGGAGCACTTGTATAATTATGTGCTAATTAAAAAGAAACTAATGATTGCACTCTCACACCCGCATACGTTAAGTGTAAAATACGCGACAAATTGCGTTATAAAATAAAACGGATTAAAACTGAGTAAAAACAGTTTTAGTAACTTTTTTAACTTTCCAAATTTTCTTATCGTTACATATATTGATTTAGTGACGTTTAAGACCAAACATCTCCCCACAAGGGCACTTTATAAACTGGGTTTATCACGACAGTCAAACGTGGGGTACAAAAGAAAGCATGAAAAAGAAGGAAAGGCAGTCGACGAAAGACAAAAGAAGAAGACAGAGAAAAGAGAGAAAAAGACTAAAAGGCGAGAGAAAAACGAAGATAAGACAAATGAAAAACAACAAAAAAGAAAGCGAAGGAGATATAGACAGTAAGACACTAAGGTATGATACGTAACTTTTTCCAGGTTCTTTGTATTGTTAAACTGCAATGAACTTGTTGAAAAAAAAGTTTTAAAAAAATACAGAGAACAGTTAATCGACAATAACAACAAAAGGAAAATGTCTGACATTTATCGAGCATTGTATTAAGGTAAGACAAATGAAAGAGAGACGATAAAAGAAAGAACCTAATGACTGAAATTTAGGCTGAAAAAAGAATTGAAATATACAGTTTGCGTCTTGAAAGCTTAAATAACTAAACGGTAAATTTGAATGAATAGTAAAATAAAAAGTGACTACCAGCACACACGCCCGGATACACACACGGAAGTGCAAGAGTGTCAGTTTAATGATTGTATTTTTTTTTGTTTCTCAGTTGTGTTATTTTACATTTTATAATTTTTTATTTTTTATTTTTCGACCATTTTCTTTGCGGGCCGGGGACAAGGTGGCGAATGGATAGCGACGGGGTGGGAAATAAGATGAAAAAAAGGAGGTTAAGGGTTGTTATTTCTGAAATGTGGTTCTTTGATTTGTATTGTGGACATGAGATAGAAGAGAGAGGGAGAGAGAGAGCCAGGGAGAGAATGAGACAACAAAAGAAATGGGGAATTGTGTTTTGTGATAAATACTAAATTTAACGCATTTTTAAATAGATTTTTCCATTGCTCAATTTGTACAGTGAGAAAGAAAGAGATAAAGAGAGAACGAGATAGTGGAAGAGTCTTTTACGATAATTGTCAATGTCATATGGAATATATAAAGTTCCGAGCTTAATAAAAAGTATACTTTTTGTGTTACTTTGAAAAGTTAAAGGGTGTTGTTTTCTTTGTCGTTAATTTTTTCTCTCCAGTTTTTGGTCAGTATTGAAGATGTGATCGGTTTTTGCTCTACTTCTACAAAGTCTGGTTTCAGTGACAAGCCGAAGCTAGATGACTGAGAGGCGATGTTGAGCACACGTTTTATATCGGAGTTTCTGTCTAACAAAATCCACAGGTCCATCTCGCCGATTAGGTAAATATTGCGCCTGGTATTACTATGCCCCTCTAATAATATATATATATATATATATATATATATATATATATATATATATATATATATATATATATATATATAATATTTTTTGTGTGATAAGTAGGATGAAATATGAGAAAAGTTTTTAACACATCACTAAATACAAACCTTCAAATAGAATGTGTCAGACTTTGAGACGAGTTTAAAATTATTTAAGTGACGCTACTGGTACACCGAAAATTTAAATGAAAATACACATTTATTTAATATTGCACATCCAATAAAACCCTTGAAAACACGCGTTTCTAATACGAATTTCGTGTGTAATGACTGATTTTTTTTTTCCCGTAGACTTTGGTATATTCGGACTGCTGTTCTTAGCTTGGCTGTTTTTATCACAACGTTTCGACAGGTGTACTTTGTCGAACGCGGGAATCTTTTTTTTTTACTTTGAAATAAACACGGTGCTCTGTACACATCGAAAAGTCGAACGAAAATAAACATTTCCTTAATATTGCACATACAATAAAACTGTAGGAAGCACGCGTTTCAAATACGAATTTCAGGTGTTTTGACTGTTTTCTATCGAATTTTCGATCTGTACGGAGCACTGTTTTTATTTCAAAAATAAAACAAACAAATATCCATATATATATATATATATATATATATATTCATACATACGTATACAAACATCTAAACATACATATACATAAGTAAATACATGTTCAACTTGCTACATAATATTATATACACGCTTGTATATAAGGCGCATGTTAGGCTGCTTAATCACAAACCATTCGAAGCTAATACTGTACATGTAACTATATATACGTAAACAAATACATGTACAACAATATGGATGCATCTACAGGCATATACGTACGTACGCATTTAAACACAGATACACACACCCTCATATACATATATATATATATATATATATATATATATATAATATAACCATCATACACAAACCTTGGCAAGCACATATACATACACATTCACAGGTATATACGAGTAAACATTTAGCTCAAATATAATCAGAATTATAAGATTATTTGTGGCCTGACCAAATTGGCCCAACTCTTCTATAGTTCCCTGTTTGTCATGGCTATGTGAAGATCTTCGAGTAAAGATCAAGTATCTTCGGTCAACTCTTTTTTGTACGTCTTATTGGGTCTACTAACTTTAACTGTTCCGTATGTTGGCGTTCATAAAATCAGATCACTGATAACCTCTTCTTTATTTCTATAACAATGTCCAGCGAATCTCATTGCCCTTTCTTTTATTGCTGATGATATTGTAGACAAGTCGCCATACAGCCGTTTATTAGATGGGTGCGTTTTCCAGTGCATGTTTGATACAGCACGGAACATCAGTGTGTAAGTTCCATCTACTTTCCTTTCCAGTGTTTTAGTTAGAGCTCAAGCTGGTGATACATAAAACAGTATGGATTTCACTACGGCTTTGAAAAAGTTTTGTTTGATTTGTTCAGACAGTGCTGATTCCCAAATAACTCTTAGCCGATTGAGTGCACTCCAAGCCTTGGCTATTCTAACGAGCACGTCTTTTTCGACGAAAAAGAGGAAGCTTTAATTTGGTAAAACGCGATGAAATTTGCCTACGCGAAATTAAATATTTATATAATAAATATTTATAAAGCTCTACCTTACAATTTTGAAAAATATCGGTTTTAAGTTCATTTCATAGTTACATGTGATATATATATATATATATATATATATATATATATATATATATATATATGGAAAATGTAATAGGAAAGACACACTTTATTATTTATGTGTTCATCAACGTTTCGTCTTTATTTGTAAGACTTCCCAAGGATAAAGACAAAAAAGAAAAAATCACGCAAGCATCAATTTGATTTGCCTGAAATTGTCGAGCTTCAGCTGGTTTGCGATTTAAAGAAAAGTAAAAAAAAAAGTGAGAAGCAAAGACAAAACTGCTTGTCATGCAGCAGCAGCAGTCTATAGAGTTTAAGGGGTGGGAGGGACGTGCTGGTCGAGATGAGTTTTTTAATTCGACTTTGAGAAAGGTTTTTGTTTGGGTTATCGTGTCAAAATGAACGTAGGGCCGATGTTGGAAGGAGCGAAAAGTCTGAGCTGGAGCATAACAATTAAATATACATATGTAAATATCAATGCCACGCTCTGAATTAAAAAAGAGGACAGAAAGACAATAATTTCTATGTAAAAGTAATCGCGTGAAAACTTATATATATATATATATATATATATATATATATACAGAGAGACAACAAGAGAGGGATAAAATTGAGAGGGAAAAAGAGCGGCGTAAATGTGTTTACTGTGAAAATATATGGTTGCAATAAAAGAACATAATAATATTGCTATCGAAACTAAAAAGTATATTCGTTTTCTGTTAGTAGACTTTAAGAAAGGCTGTTATTCGAGTCGATAATGATGTAACGTATCTAAATGTATTTTTAGGTAACGAGGAAAATCTGTCGTTACGCCAATTTGTATAAAAACGTTGTCCTAAAATTCAATATGTTTCTTAAAAGATTTTTGTCAACATATCCTTTTTACTGTTTGTTAATTGTTATTCGAAAAGTAAGCAGATATAAAAACATGTACAGAAATTTAAATACCACGAAAAATATTTAAATTAGTGTTATATCTTCTTCAGGGAGAGTCAACGAGAAATTACCTTTTTCTTATACTGTTATTTATAGTTAACTTTTCATATATATATATATATATATATATATATATATATATGAATATATACATATATATGCCTTCACGCGACTAACACATTACTATATTCATAATATTAATTAATTATTTATTTTTACATCTTATTTCGATTTATTCTAAAAGATCAAATATTCCATTTTTTGCTTAATACTTGGACAAATATATGACTTACAATGTTAGCATAATATATTTGAAAAAGATATACTTCTAAAATCCTGAAAAATGAGAAATCAATTTAAATCAAAGATTCTAGGGCAACGCTGAATATATAAAGCTAGTAGAAAAAATAAAGTGAATGATAATGAAATAAATAAAGAATGATAGAATGAAATATGTTGAAAATACTATGTTGCTAGGAGGGTATGGGAAATATATCGATGAAATTAAAAAAAATAAAACCATGCTTGGAACTAAAACAAAAAGGTAGAACGTAAGGAACGAGATCAATAAAATGAAACGAACACACAATATGTTATATTATGGCCATTCAGCGTTACGAGTTCTAAGGCGGAAAAAAACGCAAACAAATAAAAATGAAACTGACTTCAAAGCGACTTTTGTGAGTCACTTATATTGGCAGTTGATAACATTAAATACAAATAAACACAATATATGTCCGATTATTGAATGAAAGAAAAAATGGAGAAAAGCCATTTTCTAAATATGAAGTCATTTGAGCAAACTGAGAATGTTTCAGCCAATTTAGTAATGGCAGAAGAAAAGCTGCCATAAGTTGTTTAGCGCAGTTACATTGAAAGAAGCTATGAACGGAGCAAAAGTCTTCGTGTATTTTACTATAAATAGTTAAGTAGACGCTAATGCTGATGCTGTTGATAATGAAAAAGAGGAACAAGAACTAAGAGAAGGCGGAGGTGGTTGTTGAACTCATGAAAGAAGAGAATTAAGAAGAATAAATAGAAATAAGAGAAGGCTGAGGTGGTTGTTGAACTCATGAAAGAAGAGAATTAAGAAGAAGAAATAGAAATAAGAGAAGAATGAGGTGGTTGTTGAACTCATGAAAGAAGAGAATTAAGAAGAAATAGAAATAAGAGAAGGCTAAGGTGGTTGTTGTACTCATGAAAGAAGAGAATTAAGAAGAAGAAATAGAAATAAGAGAAGGCTGAGGTGGTTGTTGAACTCATGAAAGAAGAGAATTAAGAAGAAGAAATAGAAATAAGAGAAGGCTGAGGTGGTTGTTGAACTCATGAAAGAAGAGAATTAAGAAGAAGAAATAGAAATAAGAGAAGGCTGAGGTGGTTGTTGAACTCATGAAAGAAGAGAATTAAAAAGAAGAAATAGAAATAAAAGAAGGCTGAGGTGGTTGTTGAACTCATGAAGGAAGAGAATTAAGAAGAATAAATAGAAATAAGAGAAGGCTGAGGTGGTTGTTGAACTCATGAAAGAAGAGAATTAAGAAGAAGAAATAGAAATAAGAGAAGAATGAGGTGGTTGTTGAACTCATGAAAGAAGAGAATTAAGAAGAAATAGAAATAAGAGAAGGCTAAGGTGGTTGTTGTACTCATGAAAAAAGAGAATTAAGAAGAAGAAATAGAAATAAGAGAAGGCTGAGGTGGTTGTTGAACTCATGAAAGAAGAGAATTAAGAAGAATAAATAGAAATAAGAGAAGGCTGAGGTGGTTGTTGAACTCATGAAAGAAGAGAATTAAGAAGAAGAAATAGAAATAAGAGAAGGCTGAGGTGGTTGTTGAACTCATGAAAGAAGAGAATTAAGAAGAAGAAATAGAAATAAAAGAAGGCTGAGGTGGTTGTTGAACTCATGAAAGAAGAGAATTAAGAAAAAGGAGTAGAAATAAGAGAAGGCTGATGTGGTTGTTGAACTCATTAAAAGAAAAAAAATAAAAAAAAAGAACAAGAAGAGAAGGCTGAGGTTTTTTTTGAATCGATTAAAAGAAGAGAATTAAGAAGAAGAAATAGAAGAGAAGGCTTAGGTGGTTGTTAAACTCGTAAAAGAAGTAAATTAAGTAGAAAAACTGGAAGAAAAATCCAACTTTCAAAATATGAATGTATTTGTTCTGTCTCAGGAAGTCACTTTGCCACGCATTAGTTACTCTTTAAAAGTTGTCTTTTGTTTTTTTAAGGTATTTGTTTTTAGTCTGTCTTGTTATTGAACTTTTATAGTTGAGAGAGTACCGACGAATTGTAAAGGTATTTAGGTTTCCCATGCTGAATTTCTATTTTGGGAGCTGGATTTTCCCTATATTAAACTCCGGCGCCACGTCGCACTGTACCCTCTTGGAGAAGCAAGTTAATAGGAAATATTTGAATCGATTGGTAGAGAAAATCCGGCGTAAGTCGTTTAAGTGGTAAACTTGCACGCGGTGATCGGAGAAGGACAATGTATATAGAAGGAGTTTTGATTGACTTTTTCTAAGTCATTGAGCATAAGTTTCTAATTTTGAAGTAAATGGAGAATAAAAAAAGCGGAGAAGAAGAGTTCAAAGAGAAAGTGGAGGTAAAAGAAACATAAAAAAGAGAAGAAAGAGAAAAGAGAGGAAGAGTCGAAACTGACATTATGATCTAAGTAAAAAGTGAAAAAAAGCCAATTGACAAGAAAACAAAAATTATTGAGAGAGAGAAGCAGGAAAATGAATTTGGAGACGAATGCGTTCTTATCCACATTTAGTTTCGTTTTTACATTTGACTTTTATCTTTCCTATTCGTCGTATTTTTTATTGTTTCCTTTTCTTCTCCGTATATACATTTATTCTATTTCTTTTTCTACCTTTTTATTTGAAAAAAATTATATATTTTTTCTTTTTAACTACTACTTCTTATTCTCCTTAATGTTGTCACCCCCTCTTCGTCGCCATCGCCATTATCATCTCTTGTTAAAAAGTTTTATCATGGCTTATCTCATGATGAAACTTTTACTGAAATAAACAACCGTAATATGATTTTATGATATATTTTTTGTGATTTGTCCATTTTCGCATTTCATTTCATCGTTACATTCTTTTTGGATTTTATCCTCGTATTCTATTTGACACCTAAACCGCCCATACACATATACATACACAAACACTTGCATATTAACGTAACATATGAAACTGCAAACCTGTATGTACACATGCGATCACTGCACTGGTCGTAATTGCCCCACACAACCTATTGCATTTTTACACCCCTACTCATCCTCATGTAGGAAATGCCTCTTGCAGAATTTCACTCAGTCCTGCTGAAAAGGAAAAAATGTGAAGAGAAACACAATTACAAATTTTAATATTCATCAATAAAAGCTCCAAGATGTAATGTTCGTTTATACATGCATCATCTCTATGAAAATTATTTATCTTTCTTTTTTTCTACAGTGGTTCATTTACTTTTCTACATTCATGAATAGGGTTTATTTTTTTGTTTTAAATTAAAAAAAAACATTTTTTTCATGACTGTGAAATTATGCACATGCAAAACATTCTTTTGTTATTTTCTTTGTGTTTTCTTATTTTACCAATATTGTTGATTCTTTCTTTTTTCTGTATACACCTTTTTCCAAATTGTGTCTAGTCCTCACTTATAACTGTGAAACCATGCACATGTAAAAAATAGTCGTTGTTCTTTTGTCTTTTACCTTAATTCACTTCAGTTGTATCGTAGTTAAAACATTTCCTTTTCAATAACTGGGAAGGCCCGACTAATCTTCAACTGCCAATTACCGTTTCAAGATTATGCATAGTTCGGATCTTAATTGGTTCTACGCCTCTCCTGCTCATTCTATTAAATTAAAACTTCTCAACAGCCTAAATCTTTTCTGCACGCTTACAGGTCTCTGTCAAAACTCTTTCCATAATTGTATCACTTTAGAATCTTTCACCAGCATAACATATCCTTTGCACATTTACATGAACTCTCCCAGGGGCTATTCCCATGATTCTACTATTTTAGAATTCCAACAGCCCAAATATATATGGCGAACTTGGAGGCAATATCCAAATATTTCCCATAATAGTACTATTTTAAAATTTCTCAAACAAAAACCTATTATATAATTTAAACATTTAACATTTTTCAAGCTCATATCTCTAAAACAGCACGAATATTACAGTGTTTCAAATTTTCCCTGTACACACAAGTGCCATGAAACTAAGTGTACACCAGAACTAATATACATTCTTCACAGAACATGAATTGCACAATCTAACACTTTCATTTCTACTTCTAATCCTCTCATAAAAAATTTAAGACATGTATTTAGCCAGATGGGGGCCTTTGATTGTGTGAGCCATCAACAGGCCATTTCGTTCTCAACTTGGGCATTATGTGTGGGTGACAGTGATGTCATCGATCCAGAGTGATACCACCGGACATCACCAACAGCAGCAGGATACTATTTTGGTCCAAGTTATATACACATACATGGGTGATGAATCAACTCAAACCAACTGGACCCATCCCCTAATCACTTCTCTAGCGACATCCACTCGGATTGTTCACCCGGAACCTCAAGACATATGGTTCTTTAGAACAATCCAGTTCCTTTCACACCCCCACTGACCCGGTCATCACCATCTCTAACGGTGTCCTCAGGCTTGGTGTAATATCATTACTAACTAAATGGCCCAAGCCGCAAGTTAACAATCATCATCTTTCATTCCGTATATCCATAGGCTGAACTTGGTTAGAGCTCTCTCACACACGTAATTTAAAAATGTAAATACCGCAGGCATCTCTTACTCCAACTGTTCGTTTCCTTTTTTTGTTTTTTGGGGCTCCAAAAACATATGCTAACTCTTTTTTCAATCCAGATTATTTAATTTTATTAACTTAAATGGATGAAAAAAAAACACCCCCATACCGGATTAAAGAAAAAAAAATCACATGTTTTCACCGGCAACGATGCATTTTATTTCCTGAACTTCCATATATCAACCTTATTTTCCATATAGCCATGCCTTATTCACTGGACAAACATTTAGCATTGCTGTTCAAATGTTTTTTTTTGGAGAAAAACCGACTTCACTCTCCACGGTTGCGATCTAATTCTGAATTGGAAGCGAGAAGCCAAACTTATTTCCTCTCTTTTTCATTCCCCACATTTAAAAGAGTAATCAATTTAAATCGAAATTATCAAAGTGCTAATGTTTACATAAATAAATGAGAAAGATACATACATCGCGTATACAAGAACATCACGAACAAAAATAATTTGATGTCTCAAGCATTTCAAGCAACGAATTGCGAAGCGACAGCGAGGTAACACTGCAATAAGGCTCTCTCTCTCTTCTTCCTTCTTTTCCGTCAGACACCCCCCTTAGGCCCTGAGGACTTCTGATGCTGTCTGAGCTTCCTCCTCCTCTCCCTATAGCTCGTTTAGGGACGATCTCACCCACCGTACACTTGTTGCTAGTGGGTCGTCGACAATTCTTCTATCTCATCTCTGTCTGTCTGTCTGTCTGTCTGTGTGTGTGTCTCTCTCTCTTCAAAACAACAAACGCAGTACTAACATAATGTCTACCTTTCTCTCTTTCCTTTTCTACAGAAACGACTGCATTCCTTTATTTTGACGTATAAAATACAATGTCAAACACACGCAACTCAAAACGAGTGAATTACTACACCATATTCGTTTTTCCCCCTATGTATATATATATATATATATATATATATATATATATATATATATATATATATATATATATATATATATGCGTGCGTGTGTATTCGTCGACTAAATTGTATTAGCTTTCTCTATTTTCTTCTATTTTTTAATTGCTTTATTATATTCTCTCCTTTTTGTATGGAAATTATTGCATTCTTTTCTTTAGATTTATAAAATTTAATTGGCACACACACACTTACATATTTTCTTTTTACTATACAATTTATTGTCTCTTCTAATTAGCAATTTACTAAGAGGCCTTCATTAAACAGAAAAAACAACCCCAAACGACACAATACAGCATGAAACAAAGATGGCTGAAGATAATTGAACTGTATTGACTTACCATTTTGTCTGTCTTTTTCAGTGACGTAACATATGTTTCCGCGGTTGCTGCATTTTGCAGTTTATCCCAGTCATTTAGGCCCCAGATGTGAATCTCTGGGTGTTATCTGGCGTCTGCTGCGTCGCACTGGGTAAACATTTGATGGTCAGGGCAGCAGATGTGAACCTGTATATATGCGTGACTTCAATGTACTGACCAAAATCATCCCACACGTTGTGCCGGTCAAAGGCTGTTGTCCTATTTAGTCAACGCTGCAACAAAGAATTCCTATCCCAAGTAGTATCATAACTACAGTTTATCAACAAGTTTATTTGTTGGGTGTTACAAACAATACTTGGGTTCTTCGGTTGAATGACAGACTTGAAAAATGAGATCCTTGCCTGATAAGAAAAACATAGGTCCATCACAGTCCTTTAGCTAACAGATCCAGATAGGCCTATTTTGCTAGGGCAAGCACTGCATCTTCAACTGATCAAGCCTGATCATAGCAAAATCAACTTCCTGTCAATCCAGAGGGCCAGGAATACTTCTCCTATCTTTCCCCCCTGACAGGAGGTCCTGGATTTGGATGAAGAAGAAAATATTAATAGATGGTATGTTGCTTATAAAGCGCGGCAAAAGAGAAGTAAGCTGAGAATTTGTTAGTTTAAGGAGAAATTGTAATGGTAATTATAAGAATAATAGTAATAGTGAGATGATGATGATGATGATGATGATGATGATGGCGACGATGACGCTGATGAATATGATCATGCTAATGATAAAAGTGATGATGATGATGATAATGTGTTAGAGAAGCTATCCTCCAGAAAATAGTAGATTCGGAATTAAGTTAAATGACAGAGAAGCCTAGAACCAATTGAGACCCCAATCATGCATAGTTTTGGGATAATATATATCAGTTGAATATTATCTGGACTTTTTTATAGTTTGCAACTGAAGTGAATTAAAAAGCACAAACAACAACTGTGTTTTGCATGTGTATGGTTTCACAGCTATAAATGGGGACTAGTAAAGATTCGATGGAAAAAAAGTGTGTACAGATTAAAAAATAATAATCAACCTATTGTTAAGAAAACGAAACACAAGAAAAAAGAAATAAAACATCAAATACAAGGAAACAAGCAAACAAAAACAACTATGTTTTATGTGTGCATGATTTAATAGCTCTAAGGGTAGTAAAACAATTCAAAAATATAAATTAAAAGACAAAATACAAACAAAGAATAAAGCTTATTGCTAATAAGAAAGTAAAGAATATAGAAAAACAAACGAACACTTATAGACAAAACGAAAAGTAAATAATTTCAAGAAAGATGATGCATGCAGAAACGAACATTACATCCTGGACCTTTTATTGATGGAATTTTATTGATTTACAATTCAACTTTTTTCTCTTCTTCTTGGAGTTGTTCCGAAGTCAGTTTGTTTGATCATTTTTAGCAGGACAGAGTGAAATGCTGCAAGATGCATCATTTCCCACATAGCGATGGGTAGGCATATAAACATGCACTAGAATACATGTTTTAGTCGTGCATGCGACTTGCTGACGTCGAAGGTGATGGATGCTCGGCCCAACGCAAAACAGAGACACAGGCGAATATAAAAATATCTCTGATTTTGGCTTTTGGGCCACACAGAATCTAATTTCTCTTTGAAATGAAATAAGTACCTACTAAAAGCAGGGACTAATGTTGAGACCAAAATGTAATGTTCGTAGATGGGCTCCGTGATTAACCCATTTGAGTGGACTGTTTCGGAGTTTTTTCTAGTGGATATTTCCAGCAGTCAGATTCTGAGTGGTCAAATGATGACCACTGAAAAAAACTAAGAATTCAAGATTAACGGTCTGTAGGAAATACTTCCAGGATGATGGGAAGGGGAGGGAGGACCTGCCCCCCCCCCCTGGACATGACGCAGACACTTTGTTTTTTTCCGAAGGCTGGCAGTGAGTTAGAGCTGGTACTTCTCCAGGCAAGATGGGCCCATTGGGGCTCTTGGCTATAAGATTGTCCTGATTTGACTTATCTTTTTTTGCGGCGTACAATTTCATTCTGCAAGTCTGCAGTTCAACCTAGGTAACACAAATTTTATTTGTAACATCCAACAAATAAACTTGTTACTTGTTTATAAACTGGACTAGTGGCCTTACTGAGAATGAGAAGTCTTTTTTTCAGCACTGATTAAGTCGAACAACAATTTTTTTACTGGAACAACGTGGTCGACTATCGCGGCCAGTGCAGTGCACGCACTTATGCATATTCCTACCTTCATAACAAAAATTAGTCAATTAAAATTCCTTATCTTAAATTCGTTACACGTCATAAACACTTATTTAAACTTCCAATACTAAAAACCTTAGAAAACACTAACAAATCTCAGACTATTTAAAAAAATTTGAATAGATGATACTTAAATATGTAAATATTTTCAAATTAAAAAATTAAAATATATTATTGAATTTAAAAAAATAGAATGAATTTCGAATGATTATACAGCTTGTCTTCTAAAATACACGTATAATATTTTTCAATCATCCGAAGTATGCTTAATTATGTATTTTAAATTGGCTTTATATACATAAATATATACATGAGAAAAAATAAATAAGAAAAGATACAATATGAAAACATTGTTAAAAAAAAAAAAAATGCGTCTATTTAATTTTTCAAATTTTACTGATTGTCTTTTCGTATTAAAATAAAATAATAATAAATGTTCCATAGGTTTCACAAACTTGTAGTAAAAAACTACTCATCCCCAACCCAAACCTACTAGAAAAAAACAATGTTATTTATGAGTTTAAATGTTCTTTAGGAGACTGTAACTCCCACAATACTAATAAAGCTAATAGCTCCATTGGTTTTACAAAGACTACCCTATCCGCGACCTCACCATGCATCTTGTAAACTCTAGCTCAATATACCAACATCTACAAAAACATAACTGTCCTCCATCTGATTCAAGACGAATTCTGATACTAAAATAATACATTCAGAACCAATTAAAAAACACTAAAAATACTGGAAGCTATCTACAGAAAAAAACAACAACCTAAAATTTATAACATCACATATAAAACCAGTGGTAACATTTTTCAATGCTTAACGTAATGCGATTTTGTTCTGTGATGCCATCCTAGCGTTGCTGAATTCAAATCGTCAATAGCTTTCCTGGAACAATGCAGACAAATATTCTCTGCGCGTTTCCCCAACGTCTTTTAAAAATTGCTTTTCTTTCTCCAGCTTTTTTTCATTTTCTTTTGACACCTGAAGATGATCCGACGAAGAATCGAAAACTTTCGCGAAACTTTTGGAACATTTATTATTTTCTTTGATTTTAATACAAAAAATACCATCAGAAAAATTGAAAAAATAAAATCGTATAATTAAATAGACGAATTTTGTTATTTTTAACGATGTTTGCATCAATGAAAACAGCTGTCATAAAATCCACACAATATATATATATATATATATATATATATATATATATATATATATATATATATATATATATATATATATATATATAGGGTGGCCCAGAAGTACTTACGACTTTTTGTAAACATAAATAAGTTAACAAGAAGCCCAAACTTAACGTCATGCGACCACACGTTGTGGAGAATGTTCAAGCCCATCACCGTGTCTACAACATGTCGCACAAAGAAAGAACTGAAAGACATCATCAAATAGGAAATTGTTAACATTATCACGTCTACACTGACAGCTATTCCTAACCTCACATTCAAATGCATGAAAATATGTATTGACAATAATCGACAACAAGTTAATTCATTTGATCACTAAACAGCTATTACCATATCTTCGTATAATGATTGTTGTCGTTTTGAATAAATGATTTGTTACTTGTTTACTTGTTGATGTTTACAAAAAGTCGTAGGGACTTTTGGGTCACCCCATATATATATATATATATATATATATATATATATATATATATATATGTATTAATTCTTTGTAATATAGCAAAAAAAATGAAAATTAAAGAATAAAATCCTAGTTTGAAAAATATATATTTATCGAAACTCTTTAACTTAAGAAAATGACAAAATAAATGCTTTCAATCATTTTAATATTACATCATTTTGTTAAATTCATAATATGTATGCATATATATATATAAATACATATATATATATATATATATATATATATATATATATATATATTAATTTCATATGTACATAAATGTAATCTATGGACACGTGTTTCTAGCTCACAGCTGTCATCAGCATGGCTAACTTAGGGAAGGATCGAACCTTTGATATTGATGTCTGTAGTTCAGCGTTTGACCATTAGACTACGACGATTTGTCTAGAAATATGTACGTTTTTAATCACCTTAATTTTTAAAATGTATTTTATGTAACTGTTTTATTGGCTGTTGCAGCGTTCGTTGTTTTTTTGCTTACTACTATTTCAATTAGTGATTAAGATAAAAATGCATTATTAGGACGTATCTTTCGTTAATATATATACATTTATCAATTGTATACGTACTTAAAAAATCCATACACACGTGTTTCTGGCTCACAGCCGTAATCAGCATGGCTGACATAGACAAGGATCGAACCTCGACGATGACGATTCCACTGGGTATACATTTTTTACAAATGTAAAAAGTCAGCCGATCTGGATGAAACCGCGGTACGTTTCTGAGATATGTAACATATAGTTTTAAAATAAATTATGTTAGCTCTCACTCCTTTGCGATCGAGCACGTTATTGATTATTTTTTCAATATAACCGATATATATATATATATATATATATATATATATATATATATATATATATATATATGTATATATATATGTATATATATAATTATACTTATAATATTATGCAAATATATACATATGTATGCATATACACCCATATCAACAACAATCTAATCCTACAAACAAAACTTAGCATTTAAATCCAATATTATAACACGAATAAGCACCTCCAAAAACAAACATTGGATATTCAAGCATTCAAACTTATTGAGGGAAATAATCTCAGGTTTTGGAATAAGATTCAAAATCTACAATACTAAATAGCTAAAAAAATTAAAATCTAAAAGACCAAAAACCTCAAACAAAAACATAAACCAGAAATGGGTTGCAATAAACCCCCGAGAAGAGCTTTTTAGCCGCTTCTCAGGTTCAAACTTCAATTTCTATGGAGTCTGAAATTTATATCTTTCTTTTAATATTAATAGTAATCTAATTAAATATTTGCCCCCATCTCTACTATTATATATATTGTAAGTTTCACTGGTGGTTAATAGTTCCTTGCTTCCGCTCTCACTTGGCCTTGGCTAAACTTATGATGGCGGGTGTGACCAGTGTATTACAAGGGCTTCAATTCTTCTACTTAAGTAGTTCTTGTTGGGTCATTAATAGATTGTAGAATTTCTCCGATCTGCAGAGATTAGAGAAATTCGTGCCTGATGCATATTTTGGTTGCCTTTCTAACAATTTCCATTTAATGGTCGATGAGGTCCTGTCGCCCTTCAATTCCCATACTTGTTTGCAAGTGTCGTGTTTGCTTGATCTCTCTCTTCTTCTGTGTGTTTCTCTCTCTCTCTCCCTCTCCCTCTCTGTATATATATGTATATATATATATATATATATATATATATATATATATATGTATATATATATATATATATATATATATATATATATATATATGAATATATAAATATATATTAATTTTAAATTTCTGTCTGTTTTTGTCTGTTTTTCCTCTATTTCATTTCTCCCCTCTATGTCTCATTGATCCTCTCATGTCTACTGCTTATACTTATGTATTATAATTGTTTACTTAAAATTCATTCTCAACTGTTACTCTGAAAAATTCTTCCAAAAAATGAGTTTGTTTTGATTCCATTTTATTATGCATACATTGGGATGAATAAATTTTATTCTTCTCCATTCCACATCTATATCAAATGATCTACTGAATACTATTCTCCTTTCCTCAACCAGCACACCTTTTTTCATCACCCATTTTCAATTTACAGTTATTTCTGTATAAATAGATATCAATTATACTATTAATTTACTCAGATGATTATTCTAATCAAATAAAGAAGCCTAATATTGGTCTACGACATGGTTTTCATGTGATTTAATCTTTTATATTTTATTGTTTTTTTTTCCATTTTATTTTGTATCTACAAATGAAATCGTCCACACACACACACTTTATAAAATATATATAAATATATATATATATATATATATATATATATATATATATATATATATATATATATATATATATATATATATATATAATTAACCTGTTACAAATATCCAGGGGGTATGAATCCGAAGGAAGTTGAAACCGGGTTTATGAGAGTGCTCAATGAAAATTCAGAGCAAAATATATATTTTTTTTATTTTATTCCATTAGTTGCGACAAAACAAGTTTTGTTTCATTGGTGCAAATAGCGACCAACTCATCGGGCTGGCGATGGAATTCAAATGGCATAAGTTTTAACTTCACCTTAACGGGAGATTGAAAATTGAAAATACATTGGAGGGGGAGGGGGACAGAGTTGGGGCTTTGTCTATAACGGTGACATGGGGCATGAGAGGGGAGGGGGGAGGACCCCAACAAGTCGTGTTTCAAATTATTGCGTGGGAGGTTTTCACGTGTTTGTGCTGTGATGATCTCAATTTCGGCCGGGGTGGGAGGAAGGGAGATGGGGCGACGGCCAGAGTGAGTTAAATTTAAAATGAGAATAAAATTATGATTATAACCGTCATTCCTATTTTATTTTAATTCTAATAAGTAATTATTACCTTCAACCTCAATAGAGATACTTATGAGCCCTATGCTAAAGATAATTCCTACCCCCTTTATGTCAACCCACTATCTAACCACCCTAGATCTGTAAGTAAACGCATCCCGGAATCAATTAGTAGAAGGATTAGCAACAACTCCTCCAATATAGATATCTTCAATAAACATAAGAACTTTTATAATAAAGCACTAAAGGAGAGTGGATACAAAAATACCAAAATAGAGTATATTCCAACTACACAAAATAACCCTAATAGGAACAAAAATAGAAATAGGAAAATTATCTGGTATACACCTCCATTTTACAACTCACCTAAAACCAAATTAGGGAATAAATTCCTGAACTTAATAAACACTCATTTCCCCAATAACAACATACTCCACAAAATTTTTAATAAGAATACACTAAAACTCAGCTATTGTTGTGGTGACAACTTAGAAAAAATCATAAAAAAGCACAACATGAAAATACTAAACACCTCAGTAACCTCAAATTCTAAAAGAACATGCAACTGTAATAACAAATCAAACTGCCCCCTAAATCAAAAATGCCTATCAACCCAAGTGGTCTATGAGGCATCTATCTCCTCAACTGAAAACCCATCCCAGACTAACTATTATATTGGTCTGACAGGCAACAACTTCAAGGAAAGATTCTACAACCATAAACTCTCCTTCAACAACCCAGATCATCCTGGCCAAACTGGATTTTCACTACACTACCACAAAATAAAAACCAAAAAAGAAACTCCCATAATAAAGTGGAAAATCTTGAAAAAATCCAGCACCTGCAAATCAATAAACTCTCCATGTAGATTATGCTTAAATGAAAAACTGGAAATTATCCGCTTTAAGGACAAAAACAAACTCCTAAATAGAAAACAAGAGACATCTATCAACTGTAAACATAGTAGACTCTACCTCCTTAGCAACCCACATACCCCACCTTAACCCCACACCAACCCCACATAACTTAAAAATAAAATTAAAAGTTTTTTTTTTTTTACAAAAATGAATGATAACATTAAACCCCCACTATACACTACCCCAAAACACACTATAACCCCCTACCCACCCACCCAAATTTACCACCCAATCTCACCCCAACAAGTCATGATGAATCTATAAATCTATAAATATATAACCACCCCTCTAAACTACCAATAACATCAAATCTCTACGTACTACCTATAATGCACAGCCTCAATAGCCTCTCAGCCATACTACCAATTCTAACATAAACCCATAACTGGGACAGCTATTAACACTGATATCACTTGGACTAATCTAATCTCAATTACTTAACCCGTCGATCACTACCTTGAACACTTAATTATTAACTGGTACTTAGTCCTTGTCATTGGTAGTAGAACAAAAAAGCCTACCATCACTTGTCGACTTATTTCGCCCAATGACTTCACAAGTAGCAAGATGGTAATGATGGTGATATTTATTATTATTATTATTATTATTATTATTATTATTATTATTATTATTATTATTATTATTATTATTATTATTATTATTATTTTTTAATATTATTATTATTATTATTATTGTTATTATCATTAATATTCTTACAAACTTGTTATTTCTATTTTTATTCTAATTTTATTTATATTTATCTTTATTTTTATTTTTATTTTTATTTTTATTAAGGCTTTTATTAAGGCTATTATCACTGCGACTATCGTAGGTATGATTGGCAGGCGTTATCATTGTTATCATAATCGGTTTTGTTAATGCTAAAACTGGTAACACCATGAAACTTCTCTTATAAAATGATTCCACTAGTATTGATCTCGGTATAATATAATCACAATATAAAAAAAATAAAAAAAATATAATCACAACAAAATTCACTACAAATAATAAACAAAACATTCAAATAAAATAAATAAAATGCACAAGTAGCAATTAATACCCTAAATTTAAATTATCAAACATTTTTATCCACATGATAATTACTTATTAGAATTAAAATAAAATAGGAATGACGGTTATAATCATAATTTTATTCTCATTTTAAATTTAACTCACTCTGGCCGTCGCCCCATCTCCCTTCCTCCCACCCCGGCCGAAATTGAGATCATCACAGCACAAACACGTGAAAACCTCCCACGCAATAATTTGAAACACGACTTGTTGGGGTCCTCCCCCCTCCCCTCTCATGCCCCATGTCACCGTTATAGACAAAGCCCCAACTCTGTCCCCCTCCCCCTCCAATGTATTTTCAATTTTCAATCTCCCGTTAAGGTGAAGTTAAAACTTATGCCATTTGAATTCCATCGCCAGCCCGATGAGTTGGTCGCTATTTGCACCAATGAAACAAAACTTGTTTTGTCGCAACTAATGGAATAAAATCAATATATATATATATATATATATATATATATATATATATATATATATATATATGTATATATATATGTATATATGTATATATATATGTATATAATATATATATATATATGTATATATATATATGTATATAATATATATATATATATATATATATATCTATATATATATATATATATATATATATATATATATATCAAATGTATGAACTGAACGGAGAAACAAACATGCGAAACTACGAATTAGTGTTCCTCTATAATTAGTGTAAAAACTACGTATTGGCTTTCTCTTATTACTAATTAATTAATTAGATTTTTTTAATTAGCAATTATTTTATTATGAAGTTTCCTCATTTAGATAAACACTTAATTCATTGATCATCTTATTTTGAGCTCATTTGTGTCCCTCCTCATTTGTAATAATTAAAGTTTCTGTCATACGTTGCATTTCTGATGTAAAAATACGCAGCTCGGATTTAATTTAAGGGAAGTTTAAATAACTACATACGAATATAAAGACAAACATTAAAATGTGAGAAGGAATATTATAAAAATAATTGTAGCAAGAGAGTGGAAGAATTAGTAAGTAAGACGAGAGAAGTTTAAAGAAAAAGATAAAATAGAACGATGAAGAATGTTGAACCTGAACGAAATGGAGTGTGAAATAAACACGGAAACTCAAAACAGAACACAGAAGGAAAGACAGACCACGGAAAAAATAAAATAAAGAAATAAATAAAAACGAAGGTAAAAAGTGAAAAGTTGTTTAATATTGTTAATAAGTGCACATCATATGTTAGCGCTTTTCTCTATCCCGATTAAATTACATGACATTCTTAAAATGGAGGATTCATTTGCAGGAGAACAATATATAGAATTTAGTTACAGGGGATCAAAAATGGAAATATCGATATAGTTACACACTTGGCTTAAAGGAAGAGAAAGAATGCGAGAAAGAGAGAGAGAGTGTGCGAGAGAGTGATAGATAGAGAGGGAGAGAGAAAGAGAGAGAAAGTGGAAAGACAAAAAGAGAGAGATTAAGATAGTCGAATTACTTTATGACATACCCTTCTCCATCCGCATAGGAGCTGGGGCAATCAATCGTCTGACACGTCCACTCGCTTACAAGTCTAGCTGGTAAAACATACCACAACGTTTTCTATTCGAGCTTATCTCAAATCTCAACTGTTGTTATTCATCTGGGTAATATATTTAAGTTAATAGTCGTCAATCATTCACAAATTATCTCTTTTGAATAATCTATTATTTTTTACATTCTAAAATGAGGGTCAAAAGCTTTCATTATGTAACAAAAAAGGGCAACAAATGTGATAAATTACTGACCAATGTAAGAAAGAAAGAATGGTATAAAATTGAAAATGAATGGTTGAATAAAGACAAAGGCATAAAATAATAATAATAATAATAATAATAATAATAATAATAATAATAATAATAATAATAATAATAATAGAAGAAACTAACAAAATAGCTGGACATGGCTAAGAAAAGGACACTTGAACAGAGAAACGGAATCTTTACTGATGGCTGCACAGGACAAAGTACATGAAAGCTAAAATAGATAACACCCAGGAAAACAGTAAATTCAAGCTGTGTGGATAAAGAGACGAAACAGTAAATAATATAATAAGTGAATGTAGCAAACTATCCCAAAAAAGAATACAAGAACAGGCATGACTGTGTGGGAAAAGCAGTACACCGGGAACTGTGCAAACAATGGAATTTCGAATACGCAGACTAATGGTACAAACATAAATCAGTACTGGAAAACGAAAAACACCAAATCATCTGTGATATGGATATACAAACAGACACACTCATACAAACAAGGAGATTGATATTATTATAATCGACAACAAGGAATAATCTTGCAAAATCGTAGACTTCGTAGTTCCAGCAGACCACAGAGTGAAAATCAATGAAACGGAAAAATGAAGCAAATACACGGAACTAGCCAGAGAACTGAAAAGAATATGGAGCATGAAGAAAGTCAGTATAATACCAATAATCGTAGGAGCACTAGGAACAATCCCAAAACACCTGGGAAAAAGATTGGGATAAATTGGAATCAAAGGGATCATTGGAACTATAAAAAGGACGGCAATGATCAAAACAGCTACAATCTTAAGAAAAATCATTGAATGCGGAAATAACCCGCATAAGCTACGAAGGGTCACACGGAATCTACTACAGGAAGAAAACAAAACCACAGAAAGTACACATCACAAACAAAGAAACAGAAAATGCAAGAAACATTACTTTATAAGCTCCCACCAATAAATTACACCGGCCTCAACTGACACACACGAAAATGAACCAATGGACAGAAATAGCAAGAAACACCGTTAGTTCCCCGACCCCCCCCCCCAAAAAAATGGTATCAGCTTAGGCTGACACCACACAAGATATTTGCATAGGGGCAAGGAAGATGAAAAGACCGAGGAGGGACAGCACAAACCAGACCTCCACTGGAAGTGCAGAGACTGCTGGTACCTCCGGGAGGTTTATTGCCACACAAATCCCAGATAAGACCAATGGTCCTTACCAGCGAGAAATTAATGGTAAACAACTGTTGTGATACTGCAAGTTTATTTGTGGTGGCTATCGAAAAGAAGTGGAGAATACTGGAAATCTGGGGAGACTTGTTGTCACTCAGACTCCAGGGAATACCACCAGTTGTCGGTGAGCAATCACTGATGACCTGTGTGAGAACTACTAGTGAGTACATAATAATAATAATAATAATAATAATAATAATAATAATAATAATAATAATAATAATAATAATAATAATAATAATAATAATAATAAATAAATAAATGAATGCTGGGACCTTGGGGAGGCTTATTGCCACCCACATCCCAGAGAAGAGCAATTGTCTTTACCAGCGAGAAATCAATGGTAAGAGGCTGTTGCGATACCGCAAGGTTATTTGCGGTTGTTACCGAAAAGAGATGAAGAATACTGGACATCTGAGGAGGCTTGTTATCACTCCAGTAAATACTACAGGTTATTGTCGGTGAGTAATCACGAACGATGATCTGTGTAAGAACTCCTAGTAAGTACAAATAATAATTAGTACACTCGGAAACACACACACATGTAGTGGCCCGAATTGTCATAAACGAGCAAGGAATATAAATAGAAAAGAAGGAGATCACCAAACTGACCTCCACTGAAATGGTGCAGAAAGTATTGGAACATTGGGGAAGCTAATTGTCACTCACTTTCCATAAAAAAGAAATGGTCGTTCCCAGTGTGAAATCAATGGCGATTTACAACGATTATCGTCAAAAGAAGTGCTGGAAATCTGAGGAATCTTGTTGTCACTCAAACTTCAAGTGTAATATTCTTCTTTCTTGCAGCACGTCAATGATGTGGCTCTTACGCATGGCACCTCCCCCCGTCTCCCGGGCTAATACCCCCGGCATTAGTTGATGTGGCATCGCGTACTTTTGATTGTCTTCACGGAACGTCAGCAATAGTGAACTTTCACCACCTTGGAGAAGGCTGTTGTGGGCGAAATGTCTTCGTCAAGTGAACTATACCTCCACAACGTTGTGATTATTTGTACTTCAACTGAGAGATGAGAAGTACATGTGAAAAAAACACAACACAAACAACAAGAGAAAAGGCAATTTCTGACAAAACAACAAATATTCCTAATTTTAGAAAAATATAATTATTTATATTTTGTTGTAACTTTAATTTACAGGAACTCAAAGTCTTTCGTGGGTTAGATGGTAATGCCTTTTATTCTCGATGGAGCTTGGAGGTCGAACTTCGACTTTCCAGATTTATGGACAACCTACGTAAAAAGCTTTTCTCCTCCAGGTTTTCTAAACGCAATTCACTTGGGGAGGGAATGTAAATGGCAGTTTTGCCACTCTTAACTTGTCAACTTAATCCTTGAATAATCTACTCATAAATTCGCTTTACCCGCGCCTTATATACCGAGGCAAGGTTACTCGGCAATCGAATTCTACTTGCCTACACGAGTCATCGATCGGATTGACCGCTTACTCACATCTGCCCGCCTCTAAGGCGGGACCCTCTTTGTCAATCACTCGCCTCCCCCTCTCTCTCTCTCGTATCTTACCGCGTTTTCACCGCGTCTCTTGGCTTAGATTAACTTTGCACGAATTCACCTCGATCTTACATATTTCAAATTATGATAGCCCACTAGCCGGGCTGACCCCTAAACTCTCCATGCGCTTTACAGCTGCAAACTCAATAATCCTAGCTCAAAACAATGTCTTGTTTTTGATCTGGGTTTAGGGAATGGGTAGATTTATGGCACGATGAATTTCAAACGTGCCACCCCTATCCGACAGAAGGACAAACATTGATAGTAACATTTTTTTCTGTTCTAACAACGTCACTCACCAAGACATTATATCCCCTACAATTGTCAGCTCTGGTCCACAGCCAATCTCAATTTATAGGGTAATTTGGTTTGTATCTCAAATAAAACCGCCCCCAGTCGTTCGGGGTCACTAGACATTGCCATTGGCTGATCAGTTTGACGGACTTATCGGATTACAACCAGTAACTGGAAATACTGCTGATTTCCTCCAGTTTGTTTATATCCTCGTTCATAGCTTCGGTGACGTTTTCCACTTGATAAAATCAACCAATTCAGGCTTCCCCTATCCTGGAATATTTTTAACTTTGTGATTTTCTAATAGAGACACGCTCTCGTAGACAATTGTAGCGAAAACATCCTGGTTTCCGATAACATCTTCTAACTTTTTCAGAATAGTTCTCAAGGCCCCTTTTAATATGGCCATGAACCAAAAAGTATGGACAAAAATGCCATTTTCTGTCTCGTTTTCAATAGATCGACTACTTCCAAATACAGGCTCACATCATTCCACTAACCCTCCATTTCATGTTTCGCGTTTCATGATCCAATGAGTGCAATAATCGGAGATAGTCTACACTCTGCAAATATTTCCTGATCACTGACACCGGTCAATTTTATGACTACGCCTCTTATCTAATATCACCTTATACGGCTTCAGATCGATCCCCAAACCAATAAGCAATTTCGACCTGGTGATCACAACCCCACCGGTTTTGTTGAACTAGATGTTCGCACTGTGTTGTCACGTCCTTACTCACCATCAGCACAATTCACCGCCTTCTCCCGTCCATATATGTAACAAGCTGAAGAGAAGAATCGGTCTCAGGCAATCACCTCCAGTCTTTTCAGTCGATTTTTGCCTAACATTTCGTCGGAAACCAGCTGCGGTGTAGCTAGAGGCACAACCGCCAGACTGCCAAACGGATGGAAGCCCTCCACACACATGACAATACCAGCAATTATATCGCGAGCCGCCTCCAAAGCATTACTGATGCATATCCTAATCCTAATTTGTATTGTTTCCTTACGATCCGGAGCGTGCACCCCTTTCAACCGTAACTTCAATGTCAGTTATTCTGTAACATAAGTAGATTTTTCCTCCTGCTCCCACTTAATTGACTCATCGTCAGCAGGCTTTGATACGCTCTGTAACTTATTGTCTTTACCTATGGGGATACCATTCGTCCTCCCTAGTTATGCAGCCATCACAGGGTTGATTAAGCCCATCCCTCTTCTCCCTGTGATCCACCACTCGTTTACAATTCTTCCGGATAATCGAGAATCACTTTTCTTGGTCTATTTTACTTACATAGCCGCTCAGGTTCCTCTTAAATCTCTAACTTGCCCAACTTCAAGTCATCAGCGTGCACTCGCCTGACCGTTCCTGACACCTGATCTTAAATTACAAATTACATGGAACCGGTCTGCATAACGATATGATAGAAATGAGCCTACCTGGGTCCAACTTACTCGCTCTTATCGGAAGCTTATAGTATACGGGAACTCTCACTTAGAGATCAACCTTCCTTCGGTTCTCGTTAGATCAACCTTCCTTCGGTTATCGTTAATTTTCGCATCTATTTTCTTCTATGACCTATTGACCCTTTCGTCTCACCTGATACACAATATTATGCTTCTGTTCTACCATGTGTATCCATCGATGTTTCAACAAGTTGTCGACGGGTAGGACAACTTTTTGATCTAACAGCAGATAATACAGCACACTTCATCGTTAACCTTACTGCTGCCAGCGCCTGGGTAAAATATACATCCCATTTTTCCTGGATTCCTTCGACCAGCTTGGCCAACACACCAGTCAGGATGGTAACTCGAGGTTGTCACTCGCTATATATTCACACCTTATAGTGCCTCTCTATTTACCTAGTTCACTTTTTTCGGTCTATTATACGTCACCAGCTATTCAGGTGCTCCATACTTGGGGGAAATCTCCCTCAATATTAGGTCTGCGCCTTCTTATCTGGTATCGCGAATACCCCATGACAATTCGTTTAACAGTTCATAAAACTCAGAGTATATTGATTACCCTGGATAGTCTTTCCATATTCTCCCGGAATATACATACTCATATTTAAGAATAGATAATAGGGAGAATCTGCCTCCATCATCGGAGCCGTTCTCCGTCTTCGGCTTTGCGCCTTGCAGATCACACGCACCGTAACATTACTAATCATTTCGCCATGCAAGCTGTGCCAGGAGTAATTACTTCCTTTGTCTTATCAATAGCCATCCGTTCATTTTATGACACTGCTCCAAGATCTTCGGCCTTAACTTTCGGTGCACAAACAATCTGAGGCTCCCTCTCGAAGATTTCTTAGTGAGATAACATAGCATCATTTCCTGTATAGCTAACCGAAAGATACTGCATGCCCCTACTCGAACACTATCATCCTGGCTCTTTATTATTAAATCTTTTAAATAAGAGTCACTAAGGTTCCACAACTACTCATTGTCCTCACTGTCTCACTCTAGACGCTGTCTTAACCGGTGGGAGTTTATTATGACTATCTGAAAGGGCATTTCATCCACTTCCAGCTCTTACTCTACCATTTCCGACTTTAATTGTTTCAGAATCCAGGGCAACAAATCTGATCAGTTTTGTCCTTACCGATCAGATTGTACCACTCAGTTCCAAGCTATACTGCGCGATCTTATTGTTAATCCACTCTGCCTCTAACAGATGCATTAAAGTTTCGTGATCTGTCTAGATTGTAAATACCATTACAGTAAGGTAGTAATTGAACTTTTGCACTGCGTATACAATTGCTATCATCCTTTTTAAATTATCGGCCATCTACACTGTGTGTAAAATACACGATTTGAGGGAAATATACAGGAACCGCCCCCAGTATTCCTGCGACTGGTCCAGCTCTTCCGGGGCATGGCTGCGTTATCACCGCACCTATACACCTGTAACTGCCGTAAATATAGAGGACCCTGGGTCTACTGAAATCTAGATATGCTTACAGGAATACTTCGGTCAGTTTCTCCTTGGGTGCCTCTAACTCCCTCTTACACTCCTCAGTCCACTTCAACCTGGCATGCGTCTTTGTTAAGGCTATAAATGATCCGACTACCGGTTAATAGCTGCCATGAATCGCATATAGTTGTTTATTGCCCCAATAACCCTCGGACTTGCATCACCGTTGTGCGTTCTAGAATGGCTGAGATTATCACTTCATTGTCCAGATCATGACAGATTCTGTCCTTAGTGCTGCTGAACCCAAGTATCTAGTCCTGTCCATTAAGAAACTGGCACTTCAGTACTTTCAACTTCAGGTTGTGCTCTCTCAAACGTCCAATTACTTGCTCAACGCCATGTCCCGCTACTATGTACATCGGTGCTGTGAGCAACACTCCGCCTGAATACCCTATCGTTTCATCTTTCCCTTTTTTGACCTCTGTAGGACACGACCAGAACTTTGTCCCATGTGAAAGTCCAGATACTTGAAACAGCCTCGTCCATTCTGAAAACAGCACCGCCTTATATTACCTGTTATTCAACCCAAGATTCGCAGAAAAAATGCATTTCTGTATGCATGTCTAGCATATCACGTGTCGAATTTTCAGTGGGTTTTAGATCAACTTCATCTTTGCGTCAGGTGACCTGTAGGCGTTTCCCGGGTCTTTATCTTAGGGATGGGGGTAACGCTCACGGTAGTCATGCCAAATAAAGTCGTCTATTTCCTGCCACCTCGCAATACTGATCCTCGTGTCTGAACTGACCACCTCGGTCACAGCACCCCCTGCCAATTAAATCGTTTGCTTCCAATAATTCGGGAAATCTTTCACCCGGTGCCCCTCACATCGGCACGTTCAACACACTGATCATCTCCTTATTTTGGTTGGCTTATACTAATCCTGGAGAAAATTTTAATTCTTGAAGTACCCTCTGCCTACTACATGACCTAAATTCTCTTTCTCCCCCTTATTTCTGGACCTAGACTTTTAACCAACTTTTGTCCTTGCTTCCTTTGACTTTTCCATGGATCTTTGAATTCTCTTCGTATCAGATTGTCTTGCTGATCATTGCAAGGTGACGGGCTTCGACCTAAGTTCGTGTTCAGCCCTTCGATTCTTTTTACTCATCTCCCGTTCGCGTATCTATCGATAAACGCATCAATGCGAATTGCCTTAACAGGTCCACTCAAACGTGTATCTCTAACGAGCTTTATATATCGAGGTAATGTCTAATTTCCTCAGCCAGTAAACGATCTAATTACCCACTTACTCACGTTAGCCCGCCTCTAAGGCTAGATCATCCTCTCTCTAGACGTTGCCAGTCACAATACATACATTGTGCCGTCATGACGTGTTAGGGCCAAGCTAGCCGAACTTGGACTGATGTGTAAGGATCCAGAACGCTTGGAGGATGGCGCTCGTGTCTTAGGGTTGAGCGTTCAACAGGAGCGAGGGACCTTGAAGTGGGGGCGCGGAACTGCATTTCCTGAAGTGTCCCATGTCCTTACGAGGCGGGCTATATTTTCCCTGTGTGGAAAACTGGTGGGACACCTACCAGTAGGTGGATGGACTCGGGCCGCGACAGCCATCATGAAGAGGAGGGCGAGTGCAGTTACCAAAGTTACAACAGGGATCACAAATAATAGTAAATAGAAAACAGCAAGATAATGATATGCACATATAAAAAAAGAAACATAGCATCTAATGTACCACTAACATGGAAACCGAGCGGAAGAACGGGGATAAAAATAGAATAACACCAGCAGAAAAAACACCACCACAACTGCTAGTACATGCAGCACAAATAATAGAATAACTAGGATCAAGGGTACATTTATTGACTTTAAACACAACACATAAAAGTAGCACGTGAAGAATTCTTACATCCGCAAAACATTCCAACAGTATTGGATACGATCATTCTTACAGTATCCTATACGTTATGATCTTAGAAAGCGTAAAAGAACAGCATTTAATAACGCAAGCAAACAATGTATTTATCAGGAACGACCATAAGAAAACATGAATCCACCTAACAACAATACATGTTCAAAAGGACGCGGGGAAAATACGAGAACAGATGGTGGCTACGAGAACAAAGAAAAAACGCCAGGAAAGAACAATGCAAACATCTGCCGAGGACGCGACGAGCAGGAAAATGAAACAAACAACGAAAAACTGTTGTAACCGTTGGAAAATAACCATGCAAACATCCCAATATAAACCACGACCGGCGACGACGAAATCATTCCAACAGACGACATAATGGCGAACGCATCGACAAAAATGTTATCTGACTACAAACACAGCAGCGACAGGAAAATGCCGGACCGGAAAGAGTTCAACACCGAATACAGGAAAAGAATTGCTGACACACACTACAAGGGGTACATCTGGACCTACAGATTCCAATATCCCAATGAATACAACTTTAAAGAACAACGTTTAACAATATCACCAAACCAAATACTTACATGTACACAACCGGACGAAACAAACACCTCAACACATACATTAACACACATCCATGCATCATCATATACGACTCGGGTAGATGTCACCAGGTCGAAGGCATCGAACACTTTCACATCATCGCCTGGCACAAGAACACCCGAGTTCGAATTATGCAAGCAAATTAATTAATTATTACGCGAACAGAAAATAAAAGTTGATATCGACACATTGATTGAAAGACAATTAATTAAACCCCATTTGGATTAGGACATTATTTAGCTAACAAAAACGAGGAAAAACGTTAGTAGCCATAAACATGCGGCAAAAATGGTTGTAAATCTAATTAATGATGGAAAACTATCGATGAATGAAAAAAAAACTGTAGTAGACTTAGAAACGTGGATACGTTAAGGGCAAAGAAAGTAAAATTTATTAAAACAATCCTAGCGAAATGCCATTGCTGATATTAGGAATTACTGCGAAGGTCCTGGAAAAATGAATTCAGTGAGGACTTCCAGTATATTATAGACAATACTCCAAACCTAAACAGAGTAATACAGGAAGTAACAATGGAGGTTAACGTAAAAGAAATATTAATAGCAATTTGGCGACAGATACAAAAACAAAATTGAATACTGGGAGTCAAATGAGGGAAATATGTATTGGACGGTGAAAGTAAGCTGCGCGATCTACGAGGTATGGTGTAAGCATCACGGACTAAAAGCAGAACAATTTGCCAAAGATTTGTTTGATGTGTGTCATCAAACTTTACCTAAAGTAAATTGCTTACACATCCAAGCATCTGCCAATGGAAGTAAAACCTACACTCTTTCTAGCATAAAAGAAGGTGTAACAAACTTTGGTAGTATGCGATGCTAAGACCAGGAGTCCTTCACTTTCGGAGGATGTGTGAACAAATCCTTGATCTTCACAGACAGGTTATGCTTCTATCAGCACAACGTCAATCAAGCAGAATATGCACTGGAAGGTTTACGAACTATGGTGAACGTGAAAAACTAAAGCAAGCTGTTAATGTTTCCTTTGACCTCAGATAAATAAATGTACTCAAATATAAATTTTTGTCTGCGGTATTTCACAACGACAGTTGTGTGCGACCACGCTGTGTGACATTACAATATGCCAAACGCACGCACGTGGTACATTCTCAGCTAGCAATGACAAAACTAGACACAATTATGTAACATATGCACATCAAATGCTGAAGTAATGAATATACACAAAGAGAAATGATTCCGAATCGAATACTTTCAAATATGCAAGAATACGAAATAAAGTACAAGTGTTTAAAGATATTAGTGATTTTATAGTAGCTAACATCTACGGACGCATAAATAAGATAAAATAATGAACATATCAATCACCCATGACAATGTTTTTATATCAGCGGAGATATAGAATCGCACAAATAAAAAAAAAAAACATCTTTGAATATAATTACCCACAAAAATTGATAGAAAAAATTAAACGGTTGCTGTCAGATGCTGAAGTTTGTACTATTTGGCTACATTATTTATTTCTTGAGGAAATTAAACAATTAAAAAAACCGGAGTTTAAAACATACTAGTGAATAATCTAAAATAACACATTATCAAAAACTAAATTGCTGTAATGCATACAGAATTGAGCTGAAAGTTTAATTTTATACACGTTAATAAAGTTAATATAAACATTGACTTTGTTGCTGTCCTATTCTAAAAATATGTTTGAACTGTTAAATTTCAAAAGCCTTTGTGGATATATTTAAAAATCGGGAAGTTTGGTTTGATTTCCTACATCAAGTTGGGGTGACTTTCTATTAGTTTGTTGTTTTGACTGTTCACGAACGCCTCCTTCGGTTTTGCAGATAGACCTTCATAACCGTATATATTCGTAAATTATACTATCCAGAGTATTTAGATGTGTATATTTCATTTTGGTCAAGGCGGGTATTATGATATCGCAGGGTATGCATTCGTGTCGGACATCCATAAAAAGGAAATACAACTTTTCACTTCATTTTACTTGAAAAGTATAGAAATAAAAATGAAGCTTGAAATCCTGCCCCAATCCCTGAAACCTATGGGTTTCAGGGATTGGGGCAGGAGTATACATGGCTTCTCATTCGCTGGACATGCCTCGAAAAATATTCAATTAATGTGATTTGAATTATATCTCTACTCACCAAATCAGTGAAACATACATTTTTGGATGGCGCGTAAAAATTGAATATTGTAAATTAAAAAAGAAATGACACGATAAAATGACATAACTTTTCAGAATTGTTTAGATGATAATTGATAATTTGTATTATTTGAATTGTTCGGACCGCCCTACTTATCCTAGTAGACACTTGGCGCAATTGATAACGTTGTTAGGTAATAATCGATTCTAAGTGACAGTCTTCTAGAGGTTGAACTAAGAATAAAAAATACTTAAAAGTTCTACCTGGTCTCAGTACGAGAACAATCTACCTTCGTGGATTAAATAAAGACTTCAGTTCGAAATCCGTGAAGATTCCCGAGTTCGACATAAAGATTCACGAGTTCGACAAGACTCACCAGAAGAAGGTCGGAGATGACATCGGCGAAACTTTTTCGTATATCATAAAAAATGAGAACAATTGTAAACATAATCCAAATAATATCTATGATGTAATGTTATGTGCTGAATCCAGAAGGACATAAGGGGTCCTTATTCAACACTGCTAAACGACGTGTCTTTCTGCTAGTATAATGTGTGCTCATTATCTGACATTCTGCAATGTTATTCAATGTGAATTTTGCCCGTAGGCAGATATAAAATCAAATTTAACAATGTAGTCATTGGTAGCATGCTTTATGCGATGCAAGAATATCTAATTCAATTCGGATAATTACATTCAAGACAATATTAAGTGAATTAACCTCACTGAATAATTGCAAGCGTTAAGAAGAACAATGAAATATTGAATAATAGGAAGAAAATACAAATAAAAAGTCAAATGTGCAGAGCTTAAATAGCGTGATTGAAGGATACACATATTTTGTGTGATGTAAAAAATGTTATATTTTTATTTTATTAAAGGTTATAATTATTTATTATATTTCAATGTTTTCGGTCATTTTTTTTATTTTCGTTTATTTTAAAATTAGTATCAATCATTTTTCCGAATTTATTTGTATTTTTCAATCCGATTTGTTATTTAAACGTTGCTGGCAATTATTTTGTTTTTCTTTTCAAATAAAATGCCGTCGTATTTATTAATTCTATTAGGTGCGCTATTTAAATAAATGTCAAAAAATAAAACAATTGTTCAGAAAAATACTTGCAATGAACAATTGAAATTGAGTGAAAGTTTTTCGCGTCAAAAGATGTTAACCTTTGTCGTTTTAAAAGACAACAACAAGAACAACAAATAAATGGCCAAGTTTTGTATATGCTTTTCGAATTCTCAATCGTTTATTTCCTTTTTATTTTCTCACCAAAGCGTCATTAAGGAACTGCTTATAATTAAAAATGAGAAAATACATTATTTAAAACTCGGTAGGTTACAACTGTAAGATTTATTATGTTTATATTAAACACATTATGAAACATCACGCGTGTGTGCGTGCACTATAATTCTTGCGAAAATTGAAAATTCAATAAATATTGTTATCATTCATTTACTTTCATCCTATTTATTATAACGGGCGATATATATATTTATTTGTATATTTATACATAAATAAATATGTGTACTTCCAGTTAGCGAGTGTCAGACGAACCAATTTCAAGTGAGGGGAAGCGAGAAAGCAGACAATGCCTGCCGCCTGGAATGAATTCGGAAAGACATATTCATTTTTAAATAAAACGCTAATGGTTAGTGTTCTTTTTTCTTTATGTCATCAGAAATGATAATAATAATTTATATATGAAAAATTTCATCCCTCGCGTAATTCTATTATTTTGTATGAATCTAAGTGCGAACACTGGCGACACAATATTTTCCCGTCATTTTTGACAGAATGTGCAGACTAATTAATAAAGTATCTAGTTAAATGAAAAGTGTAATAGTATGAAATAAAAATAAAATAAAACATAATTTAATTATTGCATTAAATCAACCGTCATGCATTTGGATTATTTGAAAACGAGTCATCCATTTATATCTGTATTTAAAACCTGAAAATAAAATAAAATATTAAGTGCCCCTTTGAAATTTGTAAGAAATTTAGAAGTATTTAAACTGTCAAATAGAAAATAATATAAACTGGCTTTCAAATCCTTAGCAAATTGTCATTAACGACTTAGGAACCAACATATACTATATTGTTCCCTAACAGAGAAGGTAACCCCTTTTATGATCGCCCCCAAAATTAGAAGATAATGCCTGTGAGTATGGTAACATGGCAACAAAACAGATACTACACTACCCCTCCACCCTATCAAAAAAGGAGAAGGATGTCCTTGGGAAGATGATCTCATGACAACAAAACAGATACTATATAATCACCTCCCAAAAGGGAGAATGTAATACCTGTAAAGATTCGCCATCCCACTATAAAGAGGAGGTACTTCCTGGGACAACGGTCTTATTATAACAGAACAGATACTACACTACCCACCCTCATTAAAAGATAATACATTTTTCATTCATTTAAAAATGTCTAGTAATAAAGAATACAATCATTTTTATGGTTCTTTGGCGTTTGGCTAAAATCAAAGTGTAGTATCTTTTCTCAGAATCGAAGATAAATCAAACGTTTTACTACCGACGAAAATATTGCCTATGTATGAGAAAATATGACACTGCAAAATTTACAACTCTATATTACAGAATATTAATTTATTAGAAGATGTTTATAAAATAAATATGCAAATTAAGAAGACCTAAAGTTTTTTGTGAGTTTTTACAGTTTAACAATGTAAATGTTACTAAAAACCATGTATGAAATACCTTTTCTATCATGTCACTCTTTCCTCTTCTTCTTTCGCCGTTGTCACCGTGTTCTGTCGTCTAGTGATTTCTTCAGCTGAAATAAACTTTTCGCCGTATAGAAAGGAGACTAAGAGACGGCCTGGAGCTTTACGGTTTATTCTGGAGAGATATATAACTCAGAAATGACTAATTAGTTAATAGACTTATTAAGGACATATAGTTGGACACGAACAGACATTTGACGGGGGGAAATTTTTCGCCTTTGACGATCTTCACTTTCTTAATGTGGTACCACATCATTGTCACATGTCCACCTCGTTTCGGCTTCCAAACGGAACTCACTTGAAACCTTCATTTCTTTGTCAACGATATTCTGAGGTCATGCGTCACATCAACTGACATCCGTGTGTTTTTATTCTATTTGACCTTACAGGTCATCACTTCCCGTTATCTCCCGTTGGAATATAATTGTTTCTCAAACTTCGTGTCACTTCGACCTGCACTTATTCGCCTCTTGTCAAAATTAAAACTATCTGATTTACTCGTTATGGAACATAGGGCCTCCATAAATATGCTATTTCAAAATCTTACGTTGTATCATAGAATTAAATAAAAACAACCAGCTTTGATGTTACTAGAGTTAGCATAGATGAAAGAACTTTAACATTCATCCAGTTATATGATGAAAAGCATCTAGTGTATGCCGACATAACCAATATACAAATTCATTTTTTATTTCTCTCACATGATGTTACGGCACGACGACCCAGATGAGTCGTTTACCATAACTGTCCACAATTGGTTTCAAGCAGGAAGCCATAGATTTATTGCCAACAGCAAAGACAAGTGGTGCAACAAAAAGCAATATAAAACAGTTAGATGTTTTAAGCGTAACTGGAAACACTATAAGAACCATTCTTTCAAAAGGATGAAAGACAGTTCTCTAATTTAAACTCTACATTTGAAATAAATTGTATTGTCATTGTTCATCATTAAATATTTAATGTTCCATGATATAATATGTATATTTACTTCCAAGTTCGATTTAAAAAAATTAAGTAAAAAAACTAAACTGACCAAATACACATGCAGCACCCTCGTTGACGCTATATATTGTGTTATTGTCTATAGTGCAAGCAAATGATATCACTTTTTAGTTTGGTGGTTAGCCACTTAATAAGATAAATATTGTCATATTTTAGCGATTCAAAGTAATTTATAATTTTTGTATTTTAATTAAAAGTTTACTTACTTAAACAAATCAGTTTAACTAGTTTTTATTGTAATTAAAATAACAGCGTCCTTTTTCTAGTTGAGTTAACGTGCAGTAGATACTAGAGAAACTCATTGGTTACATCTATATGCACTCATAGTTTTAAAATCATATTTTTTAACGTTGTTCATAGATTTCAAATGAGATTTAAATTTTCAAAATTGAAAAGTTGCTGCAACTAAGTTGTACGAAGATTTCGACGG
The DNA here is from genome assembly GCA_963556195.1 of Sepiola atlantica. Lineage (NCBI taxonomy): Eukaryota > Metazoa > Mollusca > Cephalopoda > Sepiida > Sepiolidae > Sepiola > Sepiola atlantica. The sequence goes on along the minus strand of OY744518.1, from coordinate 97,910,940 downwards.
AAACTTGTATGAAATGGATCGGCATATATATATATATATATATATATATATATATATATATATATATGCATATATATATATATATATATATATATATATATATATATATAAATTCGGATGTATTTTCACGTATCCTAACTATAGAAACATCAAAACAGGTTATGCTAATTTAATTATGTGATACAAGATACCATTTTGAAATACCGTATATAATATAGCAATCAGAAAACACCCACAAACAGCAATAAGTATTTCTAATTTGCATATTTATTTTATAAACTGTCTTTAATAAATTTATATGCTGTAATCTAAATTTCCAATCGTTATTGTCATATTTTATATATATACACAACGGTTTTATCAATATTATTATTATTATTATTATTATTATTATTATTATTATTATGATTATTATTATTATTATTATTATTATTATTATTATTATTATTATTATTATTATTATTATTATTATTTACTCACTAGGAGTTATCACACAGGTCATCGTCAGTGATCGCCCACTGCCAACAACCTGTGGTATTCCCTGGAGTCTGAGTGACAACAAGTCTCCTCAGACTTCCAGTATGCTCCACTTCTCTCCGTTCATCACCGTTGATGACCTTGCGGTATCGCAACAGCCACCTACCACCGATTTCCCGCTGATAAGGGCCATTGGTCCCCATTGGGGCCCGAGTGGCAACAAGCCTCCCCAAGGTCCCAGAGCTGTCCGCGCTCTGCCAGTGGAGGTCTGGTTTGCGCTTTCCCTCCTCGATCCTCTGTCCATAATTTTCATTGTGTCAGCCTATGCTTGCGCCTCTCTCGTGCGGTTGTATTTTCCCCGGCTCTGTTGTCTTGTGCTTCGATGTGTTTGCTCTCCATTCGTTGCTTATGTGGGTTGGTTTCCGCATTCGAGGACATTTCTCAGGATTGTAGCTGTTTTGATTATTACTGTCCTTTGTATGGTCTCAGTTATCCCTTTGATTCCTATTTCTCCTAGTTTTTTCTCCATGTTTTTGGGGACTGTTCCTAGTGCTCCTATGATTATTGGTGTTATACTGACTTTCTTCGTGTTCCATATTCCTTTCAATTCTCTGGCAAGTTCAGTATATTTGCTTCTTTTTTCCGTCTCTTTGATCTTCACTCTGTGGTTCGTTGGAACGGCAAAGTCTACGATTTTGCAGGATTTTTCTTTCTTGTTGATTATTATCATATCCGGTCTCCTTGCTGTTATGGGTTTGTCTGTTTGTACATTTATATCCCATATGATTTTGTGTTTTTCGTTTTCTAGTACAGTTGCTGGTTTGTATTTGTACCGTTTTTTTGCATATTCGAAATTCAGTTGCTTGCACATTTCCCGGTGTACTTCTTTCCCTACGCTGTCATGTCTGTTCTTGTATTCCTTTTTGGCTAGCTTGCTGCATTCACTTATTATATGATTTATCGTTTCGTCTCTTTGTCCACACAATCGGCATTTGCTGTTTTCCTGGGTTTTATCTATCTTTGCTTTAATAAAGTTTGTCCTAATCGCATTGTTCTGTGCGGCCGTCAGCAGAGATTCCGTTTCTCTGTTCAAGTGTCCTTTTCTTAGCCATGCCCAGCTGTTTTCATTGGCTTCATCGCTTGTGAGTCTTATATAGCGTCCATGTAGTTGTTTTTCTTCCCACTTTTCCTTTCTTGTCTTTTTGTTTCTGGTTTTAGTGCTTCCGGAGTTGTTTGCTGGGCTGGTGTCTCTTGCTGTGGTGATCAGTCTTTCCGTGTTGTGGGTTACATATTTCTCCAGCTCTTTTTTGGTGTCTTCCACACAGTCTTCTATACTTACCAGTTCTCTACCTCCTTCATTTATTTTCATGTAGAGTCTGTCCGTATCGTCTTTTGGGTGCAATGCATTGTGCATATTCATTAGTTTTCTAATCCTCTGGTTAAGGTGCCTGAATTCTTCTTTGGTCCAGCCTATGAATGGTCCAGAGTATCTTATTAGTGATACAGCCCATGTGTTTATCCCTTTTATTAGGTTTCTGCTATATAGTTTAGTTTCTAGGAGTTTTCTTGTTCTTCGTAGATATTCTTTTCCAATCTTCTCTTTCATTTCTGTATATTTGATTGTGTCTGCTTCCAGAACTCTCAGGTATTTATAACTCTCTTGTTGCCCTAGTGCCCCCATCTCCTCTTGGTTGGGAAATTCTATACCTTCTGTCGTCTCCAGTTTTCCTCTTTTGATCTCTAGTAGTGCACATTTTTCTATTCCAAACTCTATGTGGATATCCTGGCTGAATATCCTGGTTGTATTTATCAGCTTTTCCAGTTCTTTTTTGTTTTTTGCCAACAGTTTAAGGTCATCCATGTACATCAGGTGGTTTATTCTTTGTTCTGTATCCGTAAACCTGTATCCGGCATCACACTTTCTGAGTATGTAGTTGAGTGACATCATGGCTATTATAAACAATAGTGGTGATAGAGAGTCTCCTTGAAAAATGCCTCTCTGTATTTTTATCTCAGACAGGTGTTGTCCTCCGGCTGTCAGTTTTAGTCTCCATGTTTCCATCGCTTTCTGGATAAGATTAATAATCCTGTCTGGTATTTTGCATATTTTTAAGCATTCAATTATCCACGTTTGGGGGATTCCGTCGTAGGCTTTCTTGTAGTCAATCCATGCCATGGCTATGTTCTTTTGTCTGCTCTTCACCTCCTTCAGGGTCTTTTGATCAATGTATAGTAGATCATGTGCCCCTCTTTGTCCTTTCCGGCATCCTTTTTGTTCCTCGGGGAGCAGTCCACGTTTGTCTAAGTATTGGTAGATTTGTTCTCTCAGTTGTGCTGTGAGAATTTTCCACATTATTGGTAGACATATTATCGGTCTGTAGTTGCTGGGGGTCGTTCCCTTTTTGGGGTCTTTTTGTATTAATGTTGTTCTTCCTTCCGTCATCCATTCTGGTACGTCTGTTTTGCGGATACATCCACTCAGTTTCTGCGCTAGTCTTTCATGCAGGGTCGTGCATTTTTTAAACCAGTATGCATGTATTCCATCGTGGCCTGGTGCTCTCCAGTTTGCCATTTTTCTTAGGGTTTTCTTGATCGTTTCTTTGTTGATTTCTGTTTCGGTTCCTTGTTCGATTTCCTGCAGTTCATCTTTCATGTTTTTCAACCATTGAGCATTCTTGTTGTGCTTTTTTGGTTCTTCCCATATCTTGCTCCAGAATTGTTTTGTTTCTGTTGGGTTCGGTTGCTCTGTTGTTGTTTTTTCTCCATTTACGTTTTTGTAAAACTGCCTGTCATTGTTTTCAAAGGTCCTGTTCTGTTTGCTCTGTTCTGATTTGTACCTGTATCGTCTCAGTCTTCCTTCTATTGCTGTTATCCTTTGTTTTATTTCTTCATGTTTCCCATTTGGTTTTTCCTTGCGTTTTTGATTTTTGCTTCTTAATCGTTTCATGCCCTCCTTCCTTCTGTTCACGGTTGTAGCTTCTTTCCGGAGTTCGGTGATCTGGGTTTCCAGTCTGATTACCCATCCAGGTTTTGTCGGTCCTCTCTTTTGTCCATTCTCTTCGTGTCTTAGTTTCATACTTACCGATTTTGCCCCTGCATATATCAGGTTGTTTAGGTCCGTAATAGTTTCTGTTGGAATGTGTGTGAGGAGTCTGTTTACTCTTTCTGTTTCTGTTTGTAACTTCTTCGCTACTTCATTCCTGAGAGATGGGAGTTTTGTTTTGTTTTTTAACATGTATCGTCTAATGTTCTCCACTTCACTTGCTTCTGTTTCGTTGAGTTCTATCTCAGCAGGTTCTGTGGTTCCGCAGTCTTCTATCTTATCTGGTTCTGTGATCCCGTAGTCTTCACTCTCTTCAGTTTCAGTGTGTATGTTTTGCCCGTCCTCTTCCTGTGGTTTCTCCTTCGGTGGTGTTCCTTGCTCCGTTTCGCCATTCACCTTCTGTCTGATTTCCGTCAGTTCCATGTCCGAAAACCATCCTCGCTTGAGGATCTGTCTTGCTTGATCTGCTATCCTTTGTTCCGTTGTATGGTAGTCACTAGCAATGTCCCAGAGATGTTTCATTCGTTTTCGGTAGCCTCTTCCTGTAGGGTAGCGGCTTTTATAATAGCACTCCATCACCAGTCTGTTCTCTTTCGTGGTCCATTTCTTTCTATATCTGTTCAGTTTGCTGTTTTCGTTCTGGTTTTCCTGTCTTTGGTCTGTGTCCTTGTCATACCTGGAATCAGAGAGGTTACTTACCTGGTTCTTGTCCGTTGTCTTGTTTCTGAAATGAGAAGGGCTAACATTCGCAGGATGCGGACCGGGTCCCCCATGTTGGCTAACGAGGAAGCACCTGCCCATCATGACACTCAGGTCTTTCTCCTGAGTCCCACGGCTTATATTGATATTATTGTGCATCATTCATATTTTTGGTGTGTGTGGCCACACCAGGCCCAGGCTTATTCTGCCTGTGGTCCTGTCACAGGGATAGTGATTGTCTCATTGTTTTTAATGAGTGATATTGTGCACTACCACCAAAAAATTATATATATATATATATATATATATAATATATATATATATATATATATATATATATATATATATATTACTTAACTACATAGTATAAGTTGTAAAGGATAATCTTTGACAGCCGGGGCACACACGATAGGTTCCCCTCCCGTTTTTGTCTGAAAAATTTACTCCGGATTATGAAACATATTGGTCTTTATATTTTGGGTTATAATTTGGAAACATTCATTAATAACCAATTATTTTTTTGTCAAATTTAGAATCAACTTTTTGGGGCAATTAATCAAGTTAAATGACAAATTTAAAACATTCAAGTAAGGATTTACAATTTACCCCCTTTTTTTTCTTGAGTTTTAACACGAGAGAATAAACACTACAGAATTCTTGCGGCTTTTTCTTTTTCGAGGCTTAAAATATTATTATTATTATTATTATTATTATTATTATTATTATTATTATTATTATTATTATTATTATTATTATTATGTTTATTGATCATATAAATAAAAGCGATTAAAATAGGATTATGTTTTATATCTTTCTCAGAAATTTAGTTTCATTATTTTCAAGGGAGATAATTTACATTCAAACTTCTGATATCGCTGTGATGCTCTAGAACAGATACAACACTTTCAATTATGTATTTGCACAAAATATAAAAAAAATAAATTAAAATCAAATAAGGCACAAGGCTATCAAAAGTGTGGGGCGGGGGTGTCGTTGGTCATCCTTTGTCTTAAGTTATAAAAATGCATATCCAAATCGTAACTAAAATCATTTCAGTCATCACAATACGACATTTACACTAGAGGTCGTCCTACTGTAGATAATCTCAGATTGATTGGACATTTTATTTTTCATAAATATACTTATATACAGAGATTTCATTAGAATAAAACGAGGACAAAAAATTGAAAGTGGAGAGAGGATTTTTGACAATTTCTATTACCATTTGATAGGGTAGCTCATTCACGCGACTAACTAAGAGGATAAACTTCCCCGACAGGACCAAAAACCGCGTACACCATGATCAGGCAGGGAACAGGTCCTTATACTTGATTCGATTTCCTACACACAAGCTCGCTACTTGTATCTACCTTTTATTGAATATTTTATGCAAGGGATTGATTACGGGGAAGTGTTTTGCGAAGAGATTTGGAAATTACTGGCCCGGTTTAGTTTTTAACATCTGTTTTACTTGCTCATTCTTGCGGGCGAGATGGAAGAAATTAATTTATTTATGTACAAATATATATATATATTGTTCTTTACTATAGAGTAAACCATATGTATATATATATATATATATATATATATATATATATATATATATATGACATTATAACTATAACCACGAACCGTTATGTAAACAAATCTACAGAATGATGGTAATTTCTTGCTATAATATATTACAATGATACAAGAAGAAAAATGCCACTAACTTGGTAAAATAGCCCTTACATTTCCTCATGTCTATATTTTTATTTAGCTTCAACTATTGGGCAGGTCATTCGGTTATAATACTTCGATAGCCTTTGTATCTTTAACTGCAAAACGACTTCAGAAGTTTTAGATATTTGATATATAGCTTCTGAAAATAATTAATATATTAACGAACATTAAAAATTGCGAAATGTTTTTAAGTTATTTCTTGAACATGTTTTTTTCTTGCGATTTGATCCTTTTTAACCTATGTTTTTATTAAACAACAATTTATTTGAAGTTGAATTTTCCGATTTTATATACGAAATTACATTTAATTTTAGGCGAAAAGAGAATTTGTATTTCACCGGAGTCACTTCAAAAAAATGGTAGCCACTTTCAATATTGACTGCGGAACTAACTAGCTTTTTTTTCGAGTCATTTTGAATTGTAACATATTCTTGATGGGGGACGCTGCGAAAGAGTAGAAGTAAAGAACCTGATTATATGAAAATAGTAGAACGCTCTAAGAATTAAATACGGAATTTACTTCTGACCAAACAATGGCAACTAGTAAAGAGCGAGAGAGAGATAGAGAGAGAGAGGGGAGTAGAGAGAAAAGGAGAGACATTGAGAAAACACCTTCCCCTTTTTTGCACTGTTATGCTTTGCAGCAGATTGCCATTTGGTTGCCACACTAAGTCACTAATTCTTCCTTGAATTTACTGGGAGTAAGCGCCTCATGAATTATGTCACATTCTGTCACAAAGGATTTAGCATTTTCACTATAAATGTGCGAATGCATGGCGTAATAGTTGGAAAATCGGATCAAATGCATAAAAATGAATTGACAAACATATCCTTAATCAATTCCAGATGCACTGGCCGCACCTCCAAATAAGTGTCGATTTAAATGTACATCTTTCCTCTTTTCCTCGCCTCTCAGGATCTACAGATGATCCGTATAGTTTACCCATGTGTGTAAAAATGTTCTTATCATATTGACTCGATGTTTTGGTAAATTTGTCATTTTGTGGTAAATAAATTGAATTGAGTTGAATTTCTGACACAAAGAGCACCATGATAAAACATTCTGTACAGCCCTTAGATATCCAATACCCAGATAACCTTATGTTATTTAAGGTAGTGGGAACACCCAGATACTTGCTCTAGTGATGACAGTCCAATACAATTAAACTGGTAAACTGGTGGTCCTTAGCAATTAATTAGAGATTAGCTATCTCATACTAATATACACTGACTTGTCCAATTTCGCTCTTGAAACAAATTACTCCCTTCTTGCCCCCAAGATTCAGGCTTCCAACTCTCTGTTGTATGAACGTCCGTGAAAGATTTTGTAAATATTCCAATTCCTCCCAGAAGGATTCTATCTGCATCATTTTAATCAAGTGCGTTCAAGCTGTCCTAAGAGAGTTTGACTCCATCTTGCTCAACTTATCAATGAACTTGACCATACGGGCCATGACATTAAACAATTTAGACAATGATGAATACTTTTTTATATTTTTAATATCTTACCAGATGCTCTTAATTGTAATATAATCCTTTTAATTTTCTGGCAATTTAAGGCATTTTCAGGACTAGTAATCAGATGGTCCTCTATCCAAAATGGTCTGGAGATTCAATATTCCAAGTTAGCCTTAAGCTTGGTGGTAGGGATACCTCTAGTGATAAGGTCAGCAGGTTTCTGTTTAGTAGGTATATATTTTACTGAATAGATACATCAAATTTAGACATCAGTTTAGCCTCCCACCGAGCAATGTCTTTTAGTCCATTTTCGCAAAAGCATTGTTGTTGTTGGTCTGTTTTGTGACCAACAACGATGACACTATTTGAGCATAAACCACAATAAATATTTTATTGAATTTTACATTTGAATAGACTTCTAACAATGTTGGAAGCCACTTGATGGCTAAGAAAGCCGACAATAGCTCTACAGTTGGTAAACTTTTTGACTCAAAAGGTGCCACCTTTGCCTTGGAAACTACTAAAGATGAAGCCTCCAATTGGACTGCGTAATCTGCAAACTTATATGCTCTTTTAGAGGCATCATAAAATAAACTCAATTCGGCCTCCATTTTATCATCGAGCTTTTATTGGGAAAGTAACACAACTGAGCTCCGCCAATTCGTGGCCAATGATCACCCATTTCGACTGAAGTTCGCATGGTACAATCTCATCCCATCTCAACCACAACCCCCACAAATCACTAACAAAAATACGTGTCTGTATAGACACTGGAAAACAGAATGAGAGACGGTCAAATATTTTTGATACTTCAAATAGTATATGTATCTTACTGCCCGCCTAAGGGTTGCAATTATAGGGAGCGATATTGATGGTATCATCCAGAGAGTTGTAACGATAACCACACCCATTATTTCAAGGACAGCTATGACTCACAAAAGTACCTCCTCTCATTAACTCTCGTAAACACGTATTATAAGAGTTGCAAGATTTGGGTATGAATCATCATTCTTGCAATCTTTCTACTGCTTGCGTATACAAGTTTGCCAATTCACCCAAAGAGTTCCTTGTTCTTATCAGGTTATTCACATACAGGTTAGACTGTAGCATTCCAGTGAAATCGTACAAGAAATAACTTTCTGCCTGATATTTCAATATAAAACTTAAGATAAATGGACTTGAACTCAATGCAACTATAATTGTTGTATAGCGATAACACTTCATTTTTTTTCAGAGAAAAAACAGTATTTATACTTAACAAAGTTGTCAGCAAAGCGACTCATCCAGAATACCATGCTTATTTATTCTGAAGAGAAGAGTCAAATTAAGCAGACTGACCCCGGCTTTAGCAGCATCAATGAGAGACACCACATTCCTTGTTTTAAATGAGAAGTTTTAAGACCAGTCGAATCTCAGTCGTGGCCGTATCGTCATCTTTGAAAACTGCCCTATGAGGAACCCACGCGTAATGCTTATATTCATCAGGGGAACATTTTAAGTGTTCTATTATCCCTTCTTTTTCTTGGTTCTCAAAGACCTTGACATATTTCACATACAAGTCTGTCTTCTGCAAGTTATGTGCTACTCTGTTCAGCACCTTAAGTGCTATGTGATGGTTAGACTGGACGTGATAAGCTTTACTGTTTCCATGGCAACGTTACCAGGTAATTCCTATCTTGTAACGTGATATTTTACATAAATTCTTTAATTGTAAAATTTTCGTAAGCAAGAACTAATTCCGCATCAGGCAGGAGAAGGGATCCGTGGTTAAACATCTTCTCAATACCTCTACGCACTCTACTATTCTCAAATATAGATGAAAACAGGTCGGTATAGGAAGAGAAGGGATTCATCAAGTTATTGACAAGTGAATAAGCACAAGATAAATACTTGATAATCTATGAGTAATCTGACTTCTCAGGAACTAGGCTGTTGTATTTTTTCTTGTTATTAAAGACGAAATGTTTGCTATTTCAATGGGAATAATTTCAGTCGGAATTTATAAGGTAGTCCCATTCAAACATCTTACCACTCTTACTGATAGCGTATGTCGAATCAGATCTACTCTTATAAACAAATAAAACCACTCGTTATACCAGTAGCAACTTATAATTAAACTCGCTTAGGTTGTCACAAAACTACCGGTAAATCAGTAACCTTGTGTGAAAGATTTAACTCATTATGAAAACGAATTGGTAACTGTGGAGGGGATCCCCGAAACAAATAAACGACTGCTATGATCTGTTTGAAATTAATGTATCTCCCTCTTGACAAAATCTAATGTCCCCCACCGTCTCAGGATCACTTTCCAGATGATGCAGAACCCTCCTCGAAAAAATACGACCTCTTCTTACTTATGTCAATAAGACAATTCATAGAAACAGAATACTTACCTTTTCATAATAGTGACCTTCAACATAAGTAATATATTCTGGCTATCACCTGTTCTTGTGCCCACGCAGGTGTTTAATTCAGTCTCATCAAACACAGCATGACGGCACATTGCACTGCAATATCTACGTGAATTACACATTCTGCATGGACACTTAAATTCTTTTAACACTTGGGCATTTGTTACTTTTGTGGCAGGCGACAATACAAAATTGCATAACCTAAACTGTCGACAACGCCTCAACTGTTTTCGATGGATACGCATCATAGTCAATGCGTGCATGACCGTTCCTGGTAAAGAGGTTTCAAGCAAGAGCATTATTCACAACGTACAGGTCGATATGGAAACTTTTTTATACTGAACCCTTGGACACATTTCTTGACCAAGCAGAATGAGCCTTAAGTCTGAACCTTGTAGTTACATTTAGGCATTGGAGTCTGTCGCAGTCAAGGTAGAGCTCTTATGACATCATTGGTACCCTGGTCGACCCGACATATATGTTTTGAGACATATTAGCCGTTTCTGGTAATCATTTCCCCCGGCCGTACAAATGCCTCAAAACATATATGTCAGGTCGGCCTTTTCAGCTTACCCACCATCTCTCTGAAAACAAAAGGAACTACAGTCTCGCGTTAAACACCCTTACGAAAGAATACTAGGACGAAGGTCATTCGAGGGGAGGTTTTGAATAATATAGTACAATACACTCCTAAAGTGTATAAGTCGTTAGACTCACTACGAGAATGTTTTCCCAGATCTAGTATGAACTGGATGAATATGACTGATTAGAGTTATGATTTTTTCGTGGAAGGCTTAGGCAGTGCATCTCTTGTAGTTCACATCATTTTCGAAAAAGTTTCCAATGAAACTAAGGACGAACTTATTAGAAGAACTCGGTGCCATTAATGGGAAGTGAATAACTTGTCTCGGTAGGGAGACATCTAGGTTAAATAGAGCCCTGTTATACTGGGCTTGTATAAAGAAAGCTACTGTATATAATATATCTAACTTCTGCATGTGGGGCGACCCTGATTATATTTTTGTCTAACTTCACAAGTTCTTGCTACCAATAAAGAATATCCTGCTTGCGTAGTTGTTTAGTGCAAGTAATTCTTTTTCCAAAGATACGAAACATTTCATCTTTTCTAGAGTCAGGTCAATCAAGGTACTTTGATTTTCCAGTCAGTATGTCCGTTGCATAGACTCCACTTTGTGCAATGGATCCATTTTAATGCAGGAAAACAAATACAGATCTCTTGCAAAGTGTAACGTATTCTTAATAGGAGACGCTACGAAATAGTAAAGTAAATAACCAAGTTATGTAGAGACAGTAGGACGACGTGCGACAGAAAATACTAAATTTATACCTGACTCAACGATGGCAAATGGTAGATAGATAGTGAGAGAGAGAGAGCGAGAGAGCGAGAGAGAGCGAGAGAGAGCGAGAGAGAGCGAGAGAGAGAGTGTAAAAGAGAGAGAGAAATAGAGAGAGAGAGTGTAAAAGAGAGAGAGAAATAGAGAGAGAGAGAGAGAGAGAGAGAGAGAGAGAGAGAGACCTTACCTGTTTTCTGCTGTGGCCTCTTGCAACATATAGTCATTCGGTTGCGATCTAGAGTATAATTCCCCTACATCGAGGTCGAGTAAATTTATCTCAGTGAATATTTTGTAACTACTGTGACGGTATGAATTTTAGAGAAATAAAGAAACGATATAATACCGTGACGGTAGGAAGCTTGTGTAAACAGAAGCAAAAAAACCCCCTGGAAAAACAGTCCGCCTTTTATAATATAATCAATATAATCTGACCCACCAAGAGTCACTTGTTTGCACATCAGTATAAAACCAATCCTCAAAAAAGAGAGGTGCTTTTACATCTGTCTCCCTAAACCAGACGCCATTGAAGGTAAGTACTCTAACTTTTTCGCACATAATAAAGCCGCTAAGAACAATTGATTGAAGGCAAGTAACTATTAAATCTTTGAGCATTTAATAGTGACAGATTTTCTTTTGAATTAAACCAACCATTTCAGCGGAATTATCTATCATTTCGTTCACAACGGAAGAGTTAATACAGTTACATTAAATTGAACAAGATAATTTATTTTCCTCACGCCGGGCAACACCGGGTAAATACCGCTAGTTAATAATGAAAATAAGAAATCATTAAAATAATATTTAAATGTTATTAGTCAGACGCTGATTTTAAAATGATGTTTGGGAGTATTTATTGCCACACTGACGATTAGAATGCATTTCCTTAATTAAAGTCTGCCCTCCTCCCTAAAGTGGATTTATGTTTTCTTTTCGTGTTTTATACAAAAGCTAAAATGACATTTTTATTGCAACATTAAACTGAAAAGAACATTTTTAAATGTCAATTCTTCTTTTTGTAACTTCTTTCGGAATTTGGAAGATTAATTAATACAATTTCTAAACAGATATTTTTATAAAAGCCACAAGTACCATCGCATCAGTATGGAATTAAAATGTTTTCTTCTCATATTTTCATAACGTCTTCCATTTTTTTCTTTTTTACTTTGTTCTTTTTCTTTTTCATTAATTTCATGAGAGAATTATAATTTCTCAAGCATTGAGGACTCATGTCACTCAAAACACATTCGTATCGTCTTCTAAGTTGTTTTTGAAATATTTTATTAGACGCCATATTGAATTATATTAGTTATAAAAAATTCGTGAAAATAATGACGCGCCGAAAATAGACCTTAAGATATAGTTCTCTCTGTGGGTTTTCAAAAAGACAGCAGGAACTTCACTTTCTTGTTCTTCTTTACGTTTTTTTCTTTTTTTACTAAAGAGAATTATAAATTATCCAGAATTGAAAACGTTTATCGTTCCAATAATATTTGTGTTGTTTTAATTGTTTAGAAAATGTAATGTTATTTGGATTTCATGTTCTACGACATGTAAACCATTTGCCGAAGCACAGTACCTATTTGAAACGATTCACTTTGCCAAAAGTGGTTGCCATCTTGAATTTTGACTGCGGGACTTCCTATATAACTTGACCATTAATTGTTATTTTATCCATGGATGGGTAGACATTGTAGTCTGGCATGTTTTCCCCGCGGCATTATTCCGTATATGACCAACATCGATCTAATCAGAATGGAGATTTCGATAGGCTTCGACGGTATCAACTAAGCTAATTTGAAACATCGCAGTATATATACTAATTGAAGGTTCTTTTTCCAGTCCTTCAAATATATTTAAATATTTTAATGGAATCAATATTTTTATATTCTCATCGGCCACTGGGTTTATATTGACAGAAACGTGTATATTGCAGCACCGGAAAAATCATCAGACTAATTACATGCTTACTTTCCTTCGTAATTAGCCCGATGATCTCTCCCGGGAAAGAAACATACACGATTTTGTGTAGTAAACTGGCTATAAATATATTTCGATACAATATATATATATATATATATATATATATATATATATATATATATATATATATATATATATATATATATATATCTGTGTGTGTAAATTTAAATTCACGTAATAATTTTAGTTATAATAAAGCTCTGAGAAAGCATCGAATACTGTATATAAGTACAAATAAAAAACTTACCCGGTCCAAAACGCAGATACTCACAGCTATAAATTTGTTCATTTATTAACTTATTATGAACAGATTATTATGAATTTCGGTATATATTAATTCCTGGTAACCCGGTGAGTTACATTATTTTTTTGTAAACTTTACCATCAAGGTGCCCCTACCCAAACCCACACACACCCTAAAAAACCTTTAAAATAAGTTAGTTACAAAAAATGTAGAAAAAAGAATTGCTCTGCATCAAATCTTTAGTTACATTAAGCAATACATTTTAAATGGATTCGTGCACACTTGAGTGTCAATAATATGTATGTGCTGGGTAAAATCCTTACCTATTGAACTTATCATTATGAATTATGGAATATGTGTTATAAGCAATAGTGTGAGTAATGTGGGCACATTATTCATAGTTTTGCCAACTTTACAATGTAGGGTGTGCTAACGAAACAGTAGCATACCCACCAAACATTGAAAAAAAAACATTACAATTTAAAACTAATACTGTATCTATAGCTTATACACATCCTGGGACGAGTATTTTTCTTATATATAAATATATATATATATATATATATATATATATATATATATATATATACTTAGAAATTGCCTTTCCTTTTCTAAAGAAAATAAATGTCCCCCCCACCCCAAAAAAACAAGTACAGAAAGTTTATTTAATAAAAAAATATAAATTGAATATATTTATGCGTAGGAAACGTATTTTTTATTTGCATGCGTAATTGAGTTTGTAATTGGGCAGTTTCATCTAGAAGTAATAGTAGATTTTGTAGCATTGAGATAGCAGAGTAGTAGCATGCGTAGGTATGTGTGTTGCTAGGCCAAGTACGAAGATAACAAATCGAACTTGAACCAGAACACAACATGAAAAGATATGAAAGATTAAAACGCGAAACCACAAGATAACAAATAGAAGACAACATGGAACAGAACTAAAACTAAATTAATATAACAATAATTAAAAAAGAAAGACGAATCTAATCGAGAAAAGAGGATGCACAAAATGGATGTCTGTAAAGATTCAAATGTAAAAGAAATAAAAGAAAAGAAGGGAAAGAAAAGAGGGAAAGAATAGAGGAAAAGAAAAAAATCAATTTCGAATGCGTCATCTATTTGAAAGGTTCGAGCGGGTTTGATTGAGCGTGGCGGGTCCCTTTTTACCCTAATCCATTTCTCGATAAAGAATAAAAATAAAAAAAATACCGTTTTTCTAGATCGGTGTTGGTAGGAAGTTCAGTATGAGGATGGAGATTACAATGGCTTGCATCCGTTTGTGCATGAAGAAAGACGAATCCAATATGAAGGAATGGGGCGTAAGGCGTTTTTTTTTATTAGATTTCAGTTTTTTTCTTCCATTTTTTTCATGGGCCTGCAAACTAAACCGACTCGCTGGTAGAAGTGAAACGAAGAAGGTATGAATGTACACAGAGACAGAGGAAACAAAAGGCGCCGCTGTCTCGGGAAATAACTGAGTCGCGAAAGGAAAGAAAACGAGAGAAAGACCATATAAATAAATCAGAAAGCAACGAAAAAATACAGCAAAAAAGGCGCACAGGCACTTAAGCTTGTTTGGGGTTTGGTAGTGACGCATATCGTGCGTTGTTTCTCGCCTGTACTTTGTGTCCGTGTGTGCAATGAAAAATAACGCCTGTGATTTCTGTTAAGTTTTATTCTAGTCGTAGGAATTACTTTAAAAGGCGGGAATGTTGAGATGTTTTGTACGCGCCCATGAGTTCAAAACGTTTTATTATTGATGTTTCGCTTTTCGCTCGCTGACAACTAATTCTTATAGAAATGCCACTTGCCTTATTAAGCTGAGTATATAATTACTTATATATATATATATATATATATATATATATATATATCCATACTACCTTCGGCTAGTGGATATCACTCCATATATCCTAGATCCATGAATTAAAAGTAGTGTAAATCGGTCTCTATTTACTTGCGTCCCGACGAGGACAGAGTTAGATATACATATATATAGAAGGAGACAAGTACTTACATGTATTCATGGATAAATACATATAGGTGCATCTACTCTTTCATTCACACACATATACAGCATACACAAATAAATACCCAATATGTACACATATGCTGTACCCCCCCCCCACACACATATATATATATATATATATATATATATATATATATATATATATATATATATAAATATACACATATATGCCTCTACAAACATATATCCACATATAAATACCCACTCATACGCATACAGAAGTCCATACACTATACAAATATACGGAGCCTGTATACTCAAATGGTATGTACTCGTATGCTAGATCTAAATCAAATACTATGCACATATATGCCTTTTTAAACTAAAATAAAATCATAGAAAATTTAAATTTATCTCACATACCTTTCAAATTCATGGGTTTCAAAATTTCAAAACATTCGAATTATTTTCTATCGTATATTTGGTATGCTATCAGTTAATAGAAATGTATGATATATTAAGCAATTTATCCATTACTGAATCTACTAATTCTTACTTTCTCATTAATAAATTAATAACACGATGTATTTAAATATTTACACGTTTAAGCTTTAAGAAAATATTTCCACATTTACTGGTGTTTTTTTATTTTCAAGTTAAGTTTATTAATATTTCGATAGTGAGATGTTTTCATTGTTGAAAGAAAATTTATGGTTAAAAGATCTGCTTTTAAATGTATTTGCCGTGCTTTCGATATAACTATATTTCCCGTAGAGATGTCTTTTGCAGACATGGTTCAAAGATATAGTTCATAAGTTGAGAGACACTTATTTTGTAAGGAACAATCATCAACTGTTTTGTAATTATTCTTGTTTACGTCTTCGTTCTATTCATGTTAACATAAGTTCTTAGTTGACTATTGTTATTAATATTATCTTTATGTTGTTTTTGTGTTTTTCATAAACCTGAGAGCACTGCAAATCTGGGCAGACTTGTTGGCACTAAGAGTCTAGGAAAGTGAATGCAGCAAACTAGCCTCCGAATAATACGAACACAGACACGACAGCGTGGAGAAGGCAGTCCATTGGAAAATATGCAAACGTCTAACCTTTTAACATGAAGAAAAATGGTACATACACAAAATCGTCTGATATGGAAGTGCAACAGACAAACTCATCCAAGCAAGAAGAACACAAGCAAGCAAAAATAATCAATAAGAAAGAAACAAATCTTCTAAATCGTAGATTTAACCGTCTCAGCATAACAAAGGGTGTAGATCAAGGAGATAGAAAAATGAAGCAAATACATGGATCTCGCCAGAGTAAAGAAAGTTTATGGAGTATGAAGGGAATCTAATAATTGTAGGTACACTAAGAACAGTGCCGAAGAACCTCGAAAAGAGACTAAGAGAAATTGGAATAGAAGACTGAGACCATACAACACACTACTGCAATGATTAAAACAACCAAACCCCAAACGAAAAGTCCTCGAATACCGGAACCAAATATCATAAGCTACAAACGCTAACCTGCAACAGATAATTTTAAATAAAAAGAGAAAAACATATAGAAAAGAACATCACGAGCCCAAAGTAAGTGAAAACTACCAGAAATGCAATAAACTGCATACGCTTTCCCACAAAATAAATTCAGACATACACACTTCGGCTGGCGGCACACAAAACTGTCGTGAAGGGTTAAAGGGGACGAAAAGAACGACGAGGGAGATTACGAACCAGATCTACTGGAAGGGTTCGAAGTGTACCGGAGCTGTAGGGAGGCTTATTGTCACTCAGATTCCAGAAAAGACCAACCGTTATTACTAGTGAGAACACAACAGTTAACAGCTGCTTCGATGAATCAAAATAATTTGCAATATTTATTGACAGATGTAGAAGGTGTTGGGAATCTGGGGAGCCTTGTTGTAACTCAGACTCCAGGCAACGCCATTGGTTATTATCAGTGAGAAATCACTGATAATGACTTGTTTGTAAACTGTTAGTGAGTAAATAATAATGGGCACTATACAAAACAAAACACTAATGAAAGCATAAATAAATATTCAGAAAAATTATTGAGTGAGGAAGCAAATCGACATAAACAATTGACACAGACCTAAGCATATGTTAATTGTAATAAAATAACCTTGCATGAATACACCTATGAATATAGAGATAACATGGAACGAACCAAACGGAACTGAAACTGACATCAAAGATTGGTAAGAAAAATTCCATAATCTGACCTCTTCAAATTAAAAAAAGAAAGAAAAGAAAGTGGAACTCTCTCGGGATGTACGACACCAACTGGATGAAAAGACCGATAAAGGAGTACACCATCCAGATATACACTGTAAGGACATGGAAAGTACTGGGTCTGGATGAAGCTTTTTTGCCATTCAACAGAGAAATCACATGACATTATCAGAGATAAAGAAATGCTGAACAGCAGTTGCTTGAACGTAAAATGATTTGCAACGGATATCAAACGAAGCGGAGAATATTGGACATCTTGAAGACCTTTGGTCGTTCAGACACTAGGGAATACTTCTGGGTGTTACTTGCGAGCTATCCTAGTAAGTACATACTAATTCAAATACTGATAATAATGATAATAATGATAATAATAATGATAATGATGATGATAATGAGGAGGAGGATAATAATAATAATAATAATGCAGATAATGATAGTGAAAATAAAAATAATAATAATAATAAAGATGATAATAATAATAATAATGATGCTAATAATAATAAAATAATAATAATAATATTAATAATAATAATGATAAAATAATAATAATAATAATAATAATAATAATATTAATGACGATCTTACATGAAAGGCTAGCGAAAAAAATCATTACCCTACGTGAAAAGCTAGCGCAGAAACTGAGAGGATGTATTCACAAAACAGACGTACCAGAGTAAATGACCAAAGGAAGGACAACGCTAATAATAAAGAATTGCAAAAAAAGAAACTATCCCAAGCCACTAATGGCAGTAACCTGTTTAAAAACAATGTGGACAATTCTAACGGCACAACTGAGAGAACAAATTTAGCACTCCCTGAGCAATTGTGGACTGCTCCCCGAGGAAGAAAAAGGATGCCTGAAAGGGAAAAAGGGGACACGTTATCTGCTATACATAGATCAAAAGATCTAGAAAGAGGTAATACGCAGAAAAAAGAACATATCAATTGCATGGATAAACGACAAGAAAGCCAACAACAGAATACCTCAAGCATGTATAATACAATGCTTAAAATATATTAGATACCCGCCAGGAGTATTAATCTTATTAAAAAAGCAATGGAAACATATAGACTAGAACTGACAGCTGGGAGACAACACCTGGCTGAGATAAAAATACAGAGAGGCATTTTCCAAAGAGATTCCATATAACTACTACTGTTTAGCATAAGTATGATACCACTCAATTACATACTCAGAAAATTTCATGCCGGATACAAGTTTACAGACACAGAAAAAAGGAATAAACTACCTCACGTACATGGACGCCCTGATACTATTAGCAATAATGTACTGGAAAAGCTGATAAACACGACCAGCCTCTTCAGCTAGAACATTCAAATAGAACTGACGAACCCAGAGGAGATTAGGGCGCTAGGCAACCAGAACTATAAATATTTGGGAATTATGGAAGTAGACACCATCAAATCTACAGAAATTAAAATGCAGAATTGAAAAGAATATTTGCGAAGAACAAGACAACTCTTAGAAACGAAATTACATAACAGAAATTTAGTAAAAGGAATACACACCTGGGCAGTATCACTAATAAGATACCCTGAACCATTCATAGGCTGGACTAATAAAGATCTCATACACCATGACCAGAGGACTATGAGATTAATGACCATGCCAGACACACTACACCCAAAAGACGATATAGACAGACTCTACATGAAAAGAATAAAAGGGGGACAAGACTGGTAAGTATCGAAGACTGTGTGGAGGACACACAAAAATTGCTGGAGAAATACATAACCCAGAACACAGAAAGAGACACCGTCCCGACGAGAATTTCGGGAAGCCCGACACCAAAAACCAAAAGACAAGAATATAAATATAAAAGTGAGAAGAAAAACAACTACATGCGCGCTTCATAAAACTGACAAGAGAAGAAACCAACGAAAATAGCAGGGTAAGGCTAAGAAAAGGACACTTGAACAGAGAAACGGAATCTTTACTGACGGCTGCACAAAAAACGCGATTCGGACAAACTACATTACAGCTAAAATAGATAAACGCAAGGAAAACAGTAAATGCAGACTGTGGGAACAAAGAGAAGAAAGAGTAAATTACATAATACGTGAATGCAGCAAACTAGCCCCCCCCCAAAAAAAAGAAAGGACATGACTGTTAGGAAAAATGAGTACACTGGAAACTGTGCAAACGGTTGCATTTTGAACACGCGAACAAATGGTAGACACATAGAGAAGAGACAGTACTTGAAAACGAAAAACACATCCTCTGTGATATGGATGATACAAACAGATAAACTAATACAAGCAAAAGTATTCGCATCGCATAATAATCGACAAGAAGGAAAACCACTGTCAAATCGTAGACTGTTCCGTTCCAGCAGGCCATACAGTGAAGATCAAGGAGACGGAAAAACGAAACAACTACACGGAACTCGCCAGAGAACTGAAAGGGATATGGAGCATGAAGAAAGTCAATATAATACCAATACTTGTAGGAGCACAAGGAACAGTCCCAAAAATCTTGGAGAACAGATTTGGAAAAATTGGAATCAAATGACGGCCATGATCAAAACGGCTGCACTTTTAAGAAAAAATCATCGAATGCGGATACCAACCGGCATAAGCTACGAACGGTAACCAGTCACATAGAAGTTACAATAGGAAGAAAACAACACATAAGGAAGAACACCACCGCATAAACCAAGGAACAGAAACTTCAAGCTGCCTCCTACCCCCAAATTGCACCGGACTCAGCTGACACCACACAAAATAGTCGCAGAGACTCAAATAGGATTGGAATACAAAAAAGGGAGAGCACTAACTAAACCTCCGCTGGAAGAGTACGAAGAGTGCTGATACATTGGGGAGCGATAAATCAATGGTAGGCGGCTGTTGCGATACCACAAGGTCATTTGCGGTGGTGATCGAAAAAAGTTGGAGAGTACCGGACATCTGGGGAGGCTTGTTGTCACTCAGACGCTTAGGAACACCACTGGTTGTTGTCTGTGAACAAGCACTGACGATGACTAGTGTGATAACTCTGAGTGAATACAGATAATAATAATAATAATAATAATAATAATAATAATAATAATAATAATAATAAAGTATAATAATAATAATAATAATAATAATAAAGAAAATAATGATAATAAACCAAATAATAATAATAAGAAGAAAATTAATAATAATAATGGATATTATGTATCTGTCTATCTGTCTGTCTGAAGCCGAAACTCCATCAGAGTAATATTACTATTTACTTAGTCTGCCAGCTTCTATATATTCTACTACAAATACCGCTGTAAACACTATGCGCATTTCACAATTTTCATAATTAATTGTTTTTAAACTTCTAATAAATTAGTATTCGTAAATATACACTCATGATTGTTTTCTTCAGATCCCCACATGTATTTACGCTATTTTGCTCGCTAATAACCTTACTTATAAATTATAATTATTTATTTTATTATATATATATATATATATATATATATATATATATATATATATATATATATATATATGAAATGAGTTACGCAGTTAATCTACCTCATGCGAAACTGATTTAACAGCCAGCGTTACTCCATTGAATCGGTTACCTCCATTTGAGTATGGATACAATATGGACGCGTTATTTAAAATGTAAACAAAACGCTGGCATTTACTGTGTTACTTTTACTCTGATTTTTTTATTAAAACGTTCTGAGTTTGTTTGTTTTCTTAATCTTATTAGCCATTATGTTTTAAAACACAAATTTATTGAATCAAATTGTTTAATTAAAATAATAATTGATTTTAAAATTACCATTTAAAAAACACACACACATTATAATGAATTTAGTTTAGGTAAACTTAAAAAAAAAAACTATTCGTGTTTACTGTATTTGATTTTTTGATACTTTTATTTTAGGTACACCTTCTTTTCCGATTTGAACAACTTCCAATATTATCATTTTTTCACAACCTTAACTGTGTTTATGACTTCGATTTTACCTTATACGCTGTAAAGCTTTTAGTTACAAACTGTTTTTATTATTCCGTGTTTTATTTATTAAAATAAAATATGTGATTTTTTTCTTTTCTGTCAACAAAAAATTAACACTTTGTACTGGAAAACTATAGAACTGATTTTCGAATCAAATTGTTTAATTAAAAAAAGGTCATTTAACAAAAACACACACACACATTATAATGAATTTAATTTAGGTAAACTTTGCATTTAAATAACTAATCGCGTTCACTGTATTTGATTTTTTGGTGCTTTTTTACTGTAGGACCGCGCTAACTTTGACCCGTCGTAAGGGTTAGGGTCAGGGTCAAAGTGGGCGTTAGGGTTAGGTTTAGAGTAAAGGTTAGGGTCATGGTCAAAGTTAGGGCGGGTCCTACAGTAAATGAGTACCGATTTTTTAAATGTTTTATTGTAGGTACACATTTTCATCCGATTTGAAAAATACTGTTCGCTGTATTTAGATTATTAAACTGTTGATTTTAACAAATTTATTGAATCAAATTGTTTTATTAAAATAATAATTGATTTAAAAATTACTATTTAAAAAACACACACACATTCTAATGAATTTAATTTAGGTAAACGTTTCCTCGACAGCATTTAAATAACTAATCGTGTTCCCTGTATTTGATTTTTTGACTGTTTTATTTTAGGTACACCTTTTCTCCGATTTGAAAAACTTCCAATATTATCATTTTTTAACGACCTTAAGTGTGTTTAGGATTTCGGCTTGAACTTTTTACGCCGTAAAGCTTTCATTTACAAACTGTTTCTATTATGTCTAACCACCCAAGAAATATGACTGGGGCTCCATCGGTTTACGGGTGAGCATTCATTTCTGAGGCTGTGGCCCAGCAAAAATATGCGACCGGAGGGAGCATATATTTGCTAGTAATAATAATGATAATAATAATAATGATAATAATCATAATGATAATAATAATAATAACAATCATAATAATAATGATAATAATAATAATTATAATACACATAATAATAATAATAATAATAATAATAATAATAATAATAATAATAATAATAATAATAATAATAATAATAATAATAATAATAACAATAATAATAATAATAATAATAATAATAATAATAATAGTTGATTGGCAAAATCCTGTGTAAATTAAAATAATGAAATGCAAATTGTTTCTTTATCAAATGTATCTGACACATTGTTTCTCTTACATTTCTAGTAGGACCGCGCTAACTTTGACCCCGTCGTAAGGGTTAGGGTCAGGGTCAAAGTGGGGGTTAGGGTTAGGGTTTAGAGTTAAGGTTAGGATCATAGTCAAAGTAGCGCGGGTCCTACAGTACCGATTTTTTAAATGTTTTATTTTAGGTACACCTTTTCTTCCGATTTGAAAAATACTGTTCGCTGTATTGTTGATTTTAACAAATTTATTTAATCAAATTGTTTAATTAAAATGATAATTGATTTAAATTTATTTTAGGTACACCTTTTCTTCCGTTTTGAAAAATACTATCCCTATGAAACTGCAATGGTCCTAAAACAGGTTGCCTTGTGTATACAAGGTATTTTCCATCAATCTGATATAGTCGTGATCTGTGGTAGTCTTATATATATATATATATATATATATATATATATATATATATATATATATATATATATTTTTATTTTTGATTTTATTCCATTAGTTGCGACAAAACAAGTTTTGTTTCATTGGTGCAAATAGCGACCAACTCATCGGGCTGGCGATGGAATTCAAATGGCATAAGTTTTAACTTCACCTTAACGGGAGATTGAAAATTGAAAATACATTGGAAAGGGAGGGGGACAGAGTTGGGGCTTTGTCTATAACGGTGACATGGGACATGAGAGGGGAGGGGGGAGGACCCCAACAAGTCGTGTTTCAAATTATTGCGTGGGAGGTTTTCACGTGTTTGTGCTGTGATGATCTCAATTTCGGCCGAAATATATATTTTGCTCTGAATTTTCATTGAGCACTCTCATAAACCCGGTTTCAACTTCCTTCGGATTCATACCCCCTGGATATTTGTAACAATGTTTATTATATATATATATATATATATATATATATATATATATATATATATATATATATATATATATATATATATATATGTATGTGTGTGTTTAACCTTTTATGACTAAATTGCGAATCACTAGTAGATAATAATGCTATATTAAAAAGACAATATACAAAATAAGTATATATTAAACACCATCAAACTCAAGAGTTCGAATCACATGGGCATTACTTCTATTGAATTTACCTGACTCTACTACTTTCCTTGCTAAGCATCGGGATGGGTTGAAAAGGGAAGAAGACTAGTACTGTCCTGTGTTAGTCCCCATCTTTACATATTTATCTACATGGTTATTTCCGGTGTTGACTGATTCTGAATTCACTGTCCCTGTCATGTAGTCTCTTCTAATGCATCCTTGTACATAATTTCCCTGTCGTTATGGTTATTAAGAACCTTTGCTCGTTAACCCATCCAATGAATACTGTAAGGAGCTATTGTATTTCGGTATTAAATGAGTCAAAAATGTTAATATGACAGAAAGCACATAAATGAATGAATTATTTTACCACAGAAGTTTTACATCCACATTAAATAAACCATACACAACGATATGCCGTCAAAGAAACCCATCAAAAAAATTAATTGTGTGGATTTATTATTATATTTTTACATTAAATATCCCCAATGGGATTGGCAGGCCATAAACCAAACCAAATTGAAAGTTATTTTGTTATTCGCTGTTAAAGCTGTTTCTTCTTTGTCTTTCGATTGTTAATAGGCAATATTTGCCTCGTTTGATCACCCACTTAAAGCTGGTTAGATTCTTTCAACGAAGAAAAAGCGATTCCGCAAAGCCAATTGAATATAAAAAAATAAAACTTCAACATATAAAATTAGTTTATTTCTGCTCTTTCTAACTCTTTTTCTCTTTTTCAGTCTTTTCAGTTACGGGTTAAATTGTATTGCTACGTGTGATGATATATCCGTTCGTTTATAATAGACAATCCTAATTTTCGTTTTCTAGTTAGGTTTATTACCTTTGAGTGTTAATAAACAGAGAGAGAGAGAGAGAGAGAGAGAGAAAGATAAAACGATGGAGAGAGTTGTGGAAATAAGAGAGATAGACAGCGTAAAAATAATAACAAAGCGTCAAAAACTCTACAGTAAGAGAGATTCAGAAGGATAGACATAAATCTAATAACAGATAAGTCACATGGTGAGTTAATTTTCAAATGGCGGCTAATTCGAACAATTAAAATTTGAATTTGTTTTCTAACATAAATCATTCTCTAACCTAAGGAATATTTTAGCATGTATTTTGTGCGATTAACATATATAGGAAAAAGCCATACGAAAACGGTGATTAACATTTTAACTGCTCTTACTATTTCCCTTGTTATTTTTCAGTGCTGCAATGGCGTCAGCATTTATATAAATGTTATGTACCCTCATTTAAAATCAGTCATCGGTGTGGCTATCTTTCTAATACTGGCATCAGAGTAAGAAATGCCTCGCCGATTAGAACGTAATGCAGCTTTAGAAAATATCCAGCAGACTTTCTCTTTTGCAGCTTTTACTTCTTGCTTCTTTATCTTGGGAAATTGTATCCCGAAAATGTCTCATTCACTTTCACCAAATATGACGGGTAAAAAAAGTAGACTCCATTCGTTATTCGTTATTGCCTTGGGGGTTGCTGCGGCAGACAAATAGCGCTATTTTATCTATTTGTCACTAATGAGAACCATTCAGTAAGAAAGGGTTAAGGTAACGAATCCGCAAATAAAGTCGCGCTAAGTTATTGCCTCTGCAGAGACTCTTCCGACAAGAGTTTAAACCACAGAACACTGCTATGTTGACAATTAACTTAAAAATCGACGTAATGAAGATTGATAGCACTTCCGGTTTACATTTTATTGAACCCAGAAGAAAACACAATTCAACTCTATGACATCTTCTCGAGAAAAGGAAAAAATATTATGCCCTGACAACAATCTGAATAGATATACTATAATTATGCTTCGGGATTTTTTACGTGACGGTTGATAATTCGTAGAATTTGGTATATTCGGACTACTGTTCTCATCTTCGGTGTTTTTATCACAACGTTTCGGCCGATGTAACCTCCGACCTTCTACAGGTGTACTTTGTCGAACTCGGGAATCTTTTTGTCGTGGGTTCCATTGCGTCTCTGGCCGTGATCGATTCTGGTAGTCTTTGTTCTGTGGACAAATTTGTTTTCAGGCAGGAGACAACACGCGGAGACAGGATTATTTTTCAGAGAGAGATTTGATTATTTCATTCTTCTGTCTTGGTTGTGGAGTGATTTCATTCTATTCGTCACTTCCATTCGTCTCATTCATACTTTTCGTTGTTGGGTGCGACGGATGCACGGGGATATATGTCAGATCTCATTCGAGATCCAGACCATAACTATTTAGCCCATTTTTCATAGGTCCGCTTGTTTCAAGACGAGCGGCTACATGGTGGGACTTAACGCTGCGAGCTCCCAACACGCTGTCTCTTAAAAACTCCAGGTTTTGAGAAAAACAAATGACGTAACAGACACTTGCCTCGCGTCGGCCAATCAGACACTACATTTACAATCATACCATATCTGACCTTCTCTGACTGGAGATTCCCTGTATCGGCGCCGAATTTGTAACTTTGTTATGGTCTGACAAAAATGATTCACTCATAACAATCCCCTCCAGTTCATGTCAGCTTAACCTGCACTTATTTTATCAACTGACCCCAGCCATAACTCATACTAGCTAACTTAATCGTTTCCAAAGATATGGGACCCCTCAATAATATAACATTTGTTTACCTATGTAAGAAGTACTGATATTTGTTTACCTATATATGAAGTATCGATGTTTGTTTTTCTATATAAGAAGTACCGATGTGTGTATACCTTTATAATAAGTACTGATATTTGTTTACCTATATAAGAAGTACCGATGTTTGTTTACCCATATAAAAGCGCGAAGATTCCTTATGTTTGATTGTTTATGACTTTCAAAATGCGGGTCCAAATGAGATGAGAATAAGACGAGTTTAGATTATAAATGTTCATCGACCCAATATATGTATTTATATTTCGGCAAACTGATTATAAGAGAATACTCGTTTTAATAATATACGGTTAAAAATAAATATCTGTCCATAATAATTGATATAATAAAACTGAGGTAGAGAATGCAAACTATTGAATCGTGTATAACATTTACAATTCTTTATACTATCCAACCATACTTGGTACAAATAAATTTCTCTCTTTGCCGGGCGTGCTCACCAAATTTCAGCCAGGAATATCTCAGTTATCGCTGTTCAATTATATAATGAGTCTGTGATGATTGTCTCATCAATAGGAGGTGTGATCCTGAATGTGTTTCACATTCACGCGACCATAAACGTCCAGATGTTTATCAAAGATCATATCTATCAAAACAATTTCCAGATTATATCTGAACTGAAAAGAGTCATCGTAACCAAATCAGGTCAGTGCCAAGAAAGGGGCGTGCCAGTTATTCACAATTGTGCACGTTGTATCCAGGTCTTCTGATTATTGAAGCGTGATAAAAAGATCTGTAGGACATTAGTGACTGACACTTGGTCGATAACTCAGGTATAAACAGAGTCTGTTTGCATCACATAGAGTTTGATTTCAAAATGAATTGTGAATTTGATTAATGATTCTATGGCTTGCATTTTTGTTTGGAGGGAGGGTCATCCTGTACATTTAACACTAGAAAATCGACGGTAATTCAAACACCAATCAAATTTTAACTGGGCTGCAATACAATTCATCCGAAATAAACCAACGTGTTTAGTATCAAACTATTTCTTCCAACAATTCTAAAAATATATTAGTATTCGACAAAACAATTTTGGCCGTTCTGATATAGCAAGTTATGGTGAATATAAATACAGTACTTTAGGTGATTATTTTATATTATTGTATTGATTATTTGTTGGGCCGTATAAGTAATACTTATATCCATATAAATGTAGTAAGGAGTTTCGGTAATTGATACTTATGGGAATATCGTGCAATTTAATTTGATATATATAAAATTGACGTTAGTGGAAGTATTTATACCGGTACAGGAAACCAAGGTCTGTATTGAGTCCTGTATTGTGTGTGCCAAACCAAATAATCTATTGAATCTCTTTTTGCTGGCGAATTTTATGTTGAGAAGGAATTAGAGTCTATCAGGAGGCATTTGATTATATCTAATTTATGACCAGGTAGGTTTAAATATCATGATAATGGTTCGAAGTGAGATTGTTTTCGAATGGGTGTTTTGTGGGTGTGTAAATAAGATCTAAATGGTATTTTGGTATCTTCGATATATCCCCCGTTTTTACAAATAGAACAATTGATGTTTGAACTGTCACATGTCAGATGCAGGGAATGGAATTGGATATTAGTGTTAGGTATGTTAAAGAGGAGTGAAGTATTTATGTGTGTTCATAAAAACATCAAGATGTGTTACATTTGTAAATACCATGTTGCTATGTATATTGTGTGTGAGCGGATGAGTGATGAGAATAGCGACAAGATTGGGTGGTTGTTTAATTGCATTAATAGGAAGAATGTTCAAGATTGACTTTATAGTCGGATTAGTTTGTAAGTTATTGAAATTTTAAAAAAAATCGTTAATTGTGACTTTGTGCATGTGTTGGCCGTGGTGAAATACCATGGGATGCGGTTGCTAATCTCCACTTTTATTACATTTATATGGATATTAGTATCAGCTATACAGCCCAAGAAATAATCAATGCAATATTAAATCATGATCACCTAAATCTCTGCATGTATACTCACCATAACTTGCTATATCTATTTTACATATATTCATTTTATTGTACCTCACTTCTTTTTATTTATTTATTTATCTATTTATTTATGTGTATGTCCATCTATCTATTTACATATTTTATTATATGATATTGTAATACATATCAAGTTTTCTTTTATTATTACTATTATTATTCATATATATTATACTATTTTATTATATCATTATTTTTTCATTCCCATTCATTAATTTTTACTTTTTATTCTATATTTTCGTCAGTTCCCCCTAAATTCGAAGGCTTACATTTCCCACATCATATACAGATCATATGTTCAGCCCTCGTGGGGAGATAAGTATTACAACAGTATTCGCATACGTCAGATAAACTAACTAAATAACTTACTGTAATATTTCAAT
The DNA here is from genome assembly GCA_963556195.1 of Sepiola atlantica. Taxonomy (NCBI): domain Eukaryota; kingdom Metazoa; phylum Mollusca; class Cephalopoda; order Sepiida; family Sepiolidae; genus Sepiola; species Sepiola atlantica. The sequence continues at coordinate 97,882,081 of OY744518.1, read as the reverse complement.
TACAGTTTCGCATTACAAATTGACTACATTCGGCATTGACCGCTTGTTCACATTACATGATAATAACCATCATTCCAAAGGTACTGTAAAAAATCATTCCTGCAGTAAACCTACTCACAATTTATAAAAATAAAAATAAGGAATGAATAATGATGACAGTATTCCCCATCCCATTTTTCTTTTTCTCCCCCCCTCTCCAAATAACCGTACACTTTCTTGAACACTCATAATCCCATTTCCGATTGTTTCCTTTTCTTTTCTTTTCCTTTTTCTTCTGTTTTCTTATTACACTATTCCCGATGACGAACGCGGATGCATTCGAAATATTGAATTAAAAAAAATAATTACAAAAACAACAACATTGATTTCATGCCCTAAACAAAATCAATCACCTTACAATACTTCTCTAGAAGCATATGTAGAATAACAAATAAATTAACACTAATATACGATATTAATATATTGGATGACTAGTACCCTTAATATATCTTCAAATATATAAATAGATCTGTTAGTAGTGAATCTATTCTATATTACTTACAATTATGAATGTTGATCAAGTATGTATATCATATAATTCGACAAAATAAATGTAATTATTGTATTTAAGTAAATTCTATTCATCAATTCTTACATCTAAGTAAATCATGTGATCAACTGAAGGAAAATGACGCTATAAACAATGAGCGGTTAATTATAGCGATATACGAGAGGCGTTCAATAAGTAATGCCCCTGACCCATTTCCCATAGCAGTAGATTAATGAAACTTGGCACAGTTATTAGTCTTTATTTCTCTACATAGGAACCACTTAGAGTTATGCATTTCTCGCATCGTTTCATGCAGCTTTGGACACTGTTTTAGTAGAACATCCCAGGTTGGTCCTCCAACACCGTCGTAACTTCAGAAATCAAGACTGCGTCATCTGGGAAACGCCTTCCCTTCAAAAACAACTTCATGGCTGGGAAAAGATAAAGGTCAGACGGTGCAAGGTCAGGAGAGTAAGGGGGTAGGATAGGATTTCATAACCACACGCTCGTGTTTCTGATCTGGCGACATGCGAGTTGTGGACCGGTGCGTTGTACCGCAGGAGCAGGACACCTTTGCTTATCTTGCCCCGCCTCTTGATTTTGATAGCTTCTCTTAATTTCATCAAAAGTGAAGCGTAATTGGCTCCTGTAATTGTGGTACCCTTTGCCAGGAAATCTTTCATCACTACTCCGCCCTGGTCCCAAGAGACTGTGAGCATAACCTTGCCAGCGGAGGGCTGCACCCTTATCTTTTTTGGGAGTGGTGAGTCCAAGTGCTTCCACTGTATTGACTGGGCATTGGTCTCTGGATCACAGTGATGGACTCAAGTTTCATCCTGTGTAATCAGTCTTTTGAAAAATTTTGACTCATCTTCCTGGCACATCTCCAAATTCATCCTCGAGCAATCGACACGTTCTTGCTTCTGGAAACGTGTGAGCAACCTGGGAATCCATCTGGCAGACACCTTATGCATATGCAAATGGTAATGAATGAAAGTTTCCACAGACCCTGTACTAATCTTGAACCATGGCTATTTGACAAATAGTAATGCGTTGATTTTCCAAAATTGCAGCCTCAACTTGACGGAGTGATGCCTCATCAATGGTAGAAGTAAAGACGACCAGGTCTGTGAGCTGTTTCCACAGACTTCTGACCATGTTTGAATTCAAAATGCCAACGTTTTACAAGGTCATATGATGGGGCATTATCACCATAGGTTTCTTTCATTTCATCAAAAGTCTCCTTTGGTGTGCGTCTTTTCAAATACAAAAACCGAATCACTGTGCGACACACAACTGGCTGCATTTCACACCTGACTAAGTTCAAACACCTGTAAATCAGAAACCACAATGTTTTCAGAGCTATTTCTTGCAACATAACTCATAAAGATATAAATCATTACACATACAAAATTTCATATAGATGAGACAACTGGAAGTGGGTCAGGGGCATTACTTATTGAACGGCCCTCGTATATTCACAACCAACGTTGCGGTCTTTTCGTCCCAGTCGAAATAAACGAGAGAGTTTTGTTTTG
>OY744518.1:97795014-97875014 GCA_963556195.1 Sepiola atlantica | reverse complement strand
AGTTTTTTTTTTTTATGCTACACGTAGAATAAAACAGCTTTTCTTATTTTTCAATCTGCATGAGCCAACCATTGCAGCCTCTAAAAATTGAACATTAAATAAAATAAAATAGTTCCTCATAATCTAAGGATCTTATGTGCAAATGTTTTAATTAAAATGCATAAACTTATATTTTATAATGATTTAAAAGTTTCCTTTTTATTATAAAATAGCCTTTTTTAAGAAATATTTCAGTAATCGGTCTTTTGTCGCTATCAATATACACTATGTAACGTACACTAAAATCGGGAACACACAATATTATATACATTTAAAAATATATACATTATATGTAGTCATATTTATACCTTGTATGTATCTTTGTATGTCACAGTGCCTAAGTTATACTATTCTGTTTGTATTGTGGTTACCAAGGTAACTACAGATGTTTCTTACAAAATGTTCATGACATTTTATCCTCGTATTTTAAGATTTCAATCTTGATAATATTAATTCCTAAAATAATAAATACGTATGTTAGACACCCAACTCAATACACCAACAATACATTTAAGATCTATCAAAAAGTAAATAGCTCGGATCCCCGTTCTGATTTAGAATCTAACATAACTGAAGAATCAAAGCTACTTATCGCCCCCCCATCTCCGAATGATGACTACAAACCTGTTAGAATCCACGGAGATATACAAATGAGCAACGTATATATATATATATATATATATATATATATATATATATATATATATATATATATATATATATATATATATATATATAATCAGAAAATCCCTAGTAACAAGGTAGAGCAAAGAAAAACTGATATACAGAACGTGGTGAAATATAAAAAAACATAAATTTAAATAGATATAAATATATATATATATATATACATACATATATGTATTATTATATATATATATATATATATATATATATATATATATATATATATATTAGTAGACTTTACTTGCGTATTAAGCACCGTTGAGTAATTACTGAATATATATGTGTATGTACATGCAAAACTAATAAGTTAACTTGATATATATATATATATATATATATATATATATATATATATATATATATATATAATATAACTTTTTAAATTAAATATTAAAGTGTTTATTACCTACAAACGATATCGTTTCGGGCTTTTTGCCCTCATCAGCGCAGGAGTAGTGATTACAAGCAGTCGCTTGGGATCGGACGCTGTTCGTAGATTCAACTTCAAATTACATGACAAACACTCGAGACCACATGGCTACCGTCAATCAGCGCAGACAGTAATTTGAAATTGAGATACAGTTATTCTTGTACAAACAGTGTTCAACACTCGTGCAGACCTCGCTAATATATATATATATATATATATATATATATATATATATATATATATATATATATATATATACTAGACTGAGAAATGCGGACGTATGTGTATTAATATTCGTTAATATAAACCTGGAAAAGTATAGAACAAGTTGAATTAACTATTAAACTATTGAAGATTGAATTGAGATTTAAAGAATCAAATGTACACTTAATCACACTTAATCACAAGGTTGCTAAAATTGCAGACATATGCAATGGTATTTCTTTACATGATTTAGTACTGATAATAAAGACAAAGCACAAATGACTATTCCCCAGTCATTAACAAATTGAATTTTACAATAGATTTCTTAATGTAGCTTGCAATTAAAAATAACTTCACTTTTTTAGTTTATAAAAAGTTAAAGTACATAATTAGAATATAGTCAATTAAAACATTTTCTTTTTCTGTACATCTCTACTACATTATTCAGTACTTCCCATAGCGACAAAAACACGATTGACTATACTTTAGTAATAACTTTAGAGATTAAGTTTAAAAATGAAGTTACTAGAAAATAATAGTTAGAAAAAAACTAAAAATATCTTAATTTATGTAATTTAATAAAAAATATTTTTAGAATATTATCAAAAAAGGTAACCTTACTACATTATTCAGTACTTCTAACAGAGAGAAAGTAACAAATGACAATATTCTATTAATTAGTTTTCTTTAAATAAGTGAACATATTAATAATAAGTTAACAAGCAAAACCAATCATAGAGTTGCTTAGAACTTATACCATCGTTTAAACCATTTAAAACTCTCCATATTTTCTTCTTATTATTTAATTCTTCTTTTTGTGGTTCTTTTGTTCTTCTTTTAAATAAAAATTATTATCTGTGCTTTTAAAAAGAAAAATGTGAAATAATTAAATATAACTAATAAATAAATTTGTATTTTATTATTTAAAATATATTATAGTTAAATACATCATATTTTGAAAATAACAAAATACACTTATTTATTAGTTATATTTAATAATTTCAGTTTTTTTCGTTTTAAGAATACTAATTCTATATTCCAATTCACATTAAATGATTTGCAAAAACTTTTAACATTCTCAGAATTTTACTTTTTAGATTAAAGTAAAATTAGATAAGTATATGTTGAATATTTTAAATATTAATGAATTCAGAAAAACTGATTTTCAAAATAAGTTTCAGAATAATAAGAATAAATTTTAATTTTTGAGTTTGAAATGAGTTCAAATTATTTATAATCATATCATAATGCAATTAATTTAAACTCATTTTCATTATATCTGTTACATTGTTTATGATAAAATTTGATTGTGTTAAAAACGTACACACCTAAAGTTAATCTAAAAGTTAATCTAAAAAACTATTTCTACGTGTCAAACAACTTTTAGAATGAATAATGTTCCTGCTATGGCTAAAAACATAGAAATTCAATAAAATTTGAAATTTCCAGAAATCTTTTTTTGTAGTTTACGGACCGGGTTGAAATAATAACATTATTTAGAAAGCAATTCTTAACATAGGGGGCGGGGCTTTGCTAATGATTCTGTACTTTAACCAAACAATTTCATAAACAAAAGATATCGTAAAAAAATAATTAAACGTGAAAATACTACCTAAAATAACCCAGTCCGTAAACTGCACAAGTACCAAAAAGATAATACAAGAAATGTGCATTTTGGTTGAAAGGATAACCTCGTATTTCCAGCTATATATCCGGCAATAGCGGTTCTAAAATCTATTTTCAATCGATATTTATTTTAAAATTACCGAATTTTCTTACTTTGACAATATTGGCAACTTTTGATTTGCCGGATTTTCCTTTGCACCGACGTAAACACAAAGTCGATTTTTAATGTGTGGAAAATCCAGATCTCTAAAAAGGGTAACTCTGGATTGTAACAAAACTGAAAATTGCCTTCACTGACCGAGGACACAAAATATGAAGTGTAGTATTAGAAAAGTACTATACTTAGCAATATTTATTTGCACAACAAATACAAAAATATACAAAAATTGATACTGAATTTTTCACCTGACAAAAGGACAAGAAAGTATATAACCATTCTAGTTAATATTTTGTGGTTGCCACATGGACCTAAGGTTATTGATAGTGTTAAGTGGTTTTTTGGTGGGAGACTGTTTCAACACGGACTTAGAGTTAATGGTAGGAGTAATGAATGTTTTATTCCCCCACAAAGAAACAAATAAAACAACACAATTTATATCCCTTTGACGAAATGGGTGATAATTCTACGTTAAATTTATAGGCAAAGACTAAATTCTGAAATAATTATTTTTCTTTTCCAACAGTCAAAGCCTAAAAAAAGATAATCTTACTTTTCTTTAGGTGTTCGGGGCATAGAGTATCTATCTACAAATTTATCAACAATTATTTAAATATAACATGTTCAAATATGTTTTAAAACATCTTCCAGTACGATATAAAAATAATATGTATACTGTCGAAAGCATTATTTATTTAGCGCAATAATTATATTCTTTTTAATTTTCCACGAAAAGCATATATAAAAAGCCCACAGTTTAAATTTATGAAAAAAAATCTTTGCTTTCACTGCTTAGAACACAATACGAAACTACTTGAAAAAGTATACAAATATTTGAGGTTTAACATCTTCAACATACCAAAGAGTTAATGTCTTCAATATAGGCATTTTTTAATTTTCTTCATTAATAAGGAGCAATTATTTTTGGCTTTGTTTCATTTAAAAGTGTGTCCTCAGTTTTCAGTTTTTTTTTGGGGGTCTTTTTTCCTGAAAAAAATTAGCTTCAAAAGTCGATTATTACTTTTTTATTTTTCTATTAAAAGTCACACATCTCTGTTTCTATGACACCATTGAAATCGATAATTTTAATTTAAATTAATAATATGCTTACTGAAAAAAGCCTCTGCATTTTACTGGTTTAAAAAACCGTTTCAATTACAACATTTAAATGCAGTCTATACAGTGGAACTCTTTACAAATACTAAGAGCATTTTTACAAAACGAGCTTTGCTAACATTAAAAGAACCAGATAAAACGACACTATGTCGTTTAAAATAAAAATAAGTAAACATATTGTCTATTATTCTGATGAAGATTCCGGTGTAAATGGAAAATTTGAATTTAAATAAATAATATGTTTATTAAAAAACCCTCTGAATTTTACTAGTTAAAAACCGTTTGAATTATATATATATATATATATATATATATATATATATATATATATATATATATATATTTATATACATATTTATATATATATTTATATATATATTTATATATATATACATATATATATATATATATATATATATATATATATATATATATATATATATATATATATAAATACCCGTATAAAAGATAAATGAAAGAAGAGAGATAAAGATGTACGAATGACAAATCTATTTCAACTGCGAAGATTAACATCTTATCATCAGAGGAATTACATAGATGGATAAGTTGGCAGAAATCCAGAAGAATGCCCTTTAAATGGCAATTGCATACAAAGTAACATCATATATGCTAGTACTGTTAAACAATTCCCCAAAAACACTATTATGCAATCAGAGAGCAACATACAAATTCTCCACTGACTCTTTAGCCCTCCACATCCCCAACTCCTTGTACTAAACGACACCCTAAATAACATCCCTTGCTCTAACCAACAACCTACCGCTTACTAACAATAACCTTGATCTCACCCCTTAAAAACCTCTCTCATCTTCTCCACCTAACAATTCCAACTTAACATTGACTAGAACTTGAACATACAAACCCAAAACATTCGAGATACTATAAATAACACAGATACTATAATAACAACCGCATACTAAATACACATTTACATTGAGGCAAGTGCCTTCTCCATCAAGACCCGAATCTCAAACCATATCTACTCTTTCAAACACAATAATAACAATGCCACTGGCACATCTGTATCCAATCTAATAAAAGCTTTAACAGTAAAAACATTCCCCACTCCCTACATTGGGCAATATTTAAAAAGATCTTAATCGTACACTCCAGGATCCGCTTTCTGACAACTATGTACATTAGAAACATTTATCATAGCTACAGCAGCTAAACCCCCTCCAAAATCATTAACTCTTAAAATGAACTTATCTCAAATTGCAGGCAAAAACGAAAATTTAAATACATTAATTTCATTACTCCCTCTGACACCCTCCTCCCAGCAAACACCCCCTGTGCGATTGAAGTTCCATTTAAAAAGAGATATTTGCACTGTTAAGTTCACACAACATTGGACGTGACTTCTAGAAGACCAGGAATGGTTTATTACGAAAAAAAATAAGGTTAATCTATTTTATTTGTTTAAAGCTCTGACGAGGTTTGTTATATAAAACGAAATATTAGATAAAAAGTAAAGATGAAGAAAAATATATATTGTTTTGATTTTTTATTTAGATTTGAATAAAAATATCTGCATCTAACACATGTTTTTTGAAGGCATTTTGCCTCTTTCTTTATATTTCAAATTCGAAAGATGCTTAAAAATGAACTTTCCCAAATGTATATATATATGTAAATATATATGTATATAGATACGGTTATAAATATATATATATATATATATATATATATAACAATTTTGATACACACACACACAGATATATATATATATATATATATATATATACATATATATATATATATATGTGTGTGTGTGTGTGTGCGTAGAGAGAAAGTGTACAGAAGAAGAAAGGTGAGAATAGAATAGTTTATGTATATATGTATATGCACATATAGAGTTATATACACTCATTACCTTTCGAACTTTTAACATATTTTTATTGCTTAATATACATATTAAGCGAAAGCAATATTCACCAAAGCTTCGCATAATCTCAGTTCGTATATATATATATATATATATATAAACGCTTTAGCGATATGAGACTGACTTTTAGCCTGAGGAGATCTTAAGGTTTACAGATAAAAACATGGTTATGTCAGTGTCGAGCCGTTAAATTACTGTATATGTAAATATATATATATATATATATATATATATATATTTACAGTTGGTATTAGTTGGTCCTAATCGCATTGTGTTGTACAGCCGTCAGTAAGGATTTCGTTTCTCTGTTCAGGTTTCCTTTTCTCAGCCATGTCTGACTATTTTTGTGCGTCTCTTCTTTAGTCATTCTTATAAAACGCACATGTAGTTTTTTCTTTTCACATTTTCATTGTCTGTTTTGGTCCGGTTGTGGTGTTTCCTGAGTTGTTTGTTGGTACGGTGTCTGTCGCTGTGGTTATCAGGTTTTCTATGTTCTGGTTTATGTATTTCTCCAGTCTTTTATACTTACCAGTCCTCTTTCCCTTCGTTTCTATTCACGTAGAATCTGTCTGTATCGTATTTTGGATGTAAATCGTTGTGCATAGTCATTAATTATCTAGTCATTTGGACATGGTTCTTGAGTTCTTCTTTTGTCCAGCTTATGAAAGGTCAAGAGTATCTTATTAGTGGTACTGTCCAGGTATTTGTTCTTTTCATTAGGTATCGGCTATTAAATCTTGTCTCTAAGAACTCTCTGGTTCTTCTCAGCTATTTTTTTCCAATCTGCTCTTTCATTTCTGTTGAATTGATGGTGTCTGCTTCCAAAACTCCCAAATATTTATAGCTGTCGTGTTCTCCTTGCTATTGGTTGGGTAATTCCATGCCCTCAATCTTCTCCAACTTTTAAAAAAATCTCTAGCAGTGCTTACTCTTCCATTTCGAATTCCATTTGAATGTCCTGACTTAAGATTCTCGTCGTATTTATCAGCTTTTTCAGTCCTTTTTTGCTTTTTGTAAATATCTTAAGTCGTCCATGCACATGATATCGTTTATTCTTTGTTCTCTGTCCGTGAACTTGTATCCGGCATCAAATTTCCTGAGTAGCATCATGGCTATGATAAACAGTAGCGGTGATAGGGAGTCTCATTAGAAAATGCCTCTCTGTATTTTTATCTCCGTCAAGTGTTGTTCTCCGGTTGTCAGTTCTTGTCTCCAGGTACCCATTGCTTTCTTGATGAGATTAATCATCCTGTTGGGTATCTTGTACATTTTTAAGAATTCAATTATCCATGCTTGACGGATTCTGTCGTAAGCTTATTTGTAGTCAATCCATGCCATAAATATGTTCTTTTTCTTGCTTTTAACTTCGTTCAGGATCTTTTGATCTATGTATACCAAATAATGCGTCCCTCCTTTCCCTTTCCGACATCTTTTTTGTTCCTCGGGGGATAACCAACGGCTGTTCAGAGAATGGTAAATTTGCTCTCTCAGTTGTGCCGTTAGGATGTAATTACTTGTTGTCGTTTCCTTTTTGCTGTCTTTCTGTGTGAGCGTTGTCCTTCCTTTGTTTATCCACTTTGATACGTCTGTTTTATGGATACATCCATTCCATTTTTGTGTGAGCCTTTCATTTAGGGTCGTGAAATTTTTGAACTAGTTCGCATGTATTCCATCGTGCCCTGGTGCTTCCCAGTTTGCCATTTTCTTTAGTGTTGTCTTAACAGTTCTTCATTAATTTCTGTTTTACAATTTCTTGTAGTTTATCTTTCATGTTTTTCAGCCATTTAGCATTTTCGTTGTGATCATCAGCCGTTTCCCATATGTTGCTCCAAAAATGTTTTGTTTCTGTCGGGTTCGGTTTTTCTGTTGTTGTACTTTCTCTGTTTACGTTTTTGTAAAACTGGCTTTCATTGTGTTCTGTTTGTACTGCTCCAATTTGTATCTGTATTGTCTCAATTCTCCTTCTTTTGCTGCTCTTTTGTTTTAGTACTTTATGTTTCTTATTCAGTCTTTCTTTGCATTCAGATTCATGCTCTTTCATCGTTTACTGTTTTAATTCATCCTGCTAACGGGTTTAGCTTCCTTTAAAAGTTTGATGATCTGGATTTCCAGTCTGATCTCCCATCCAGATTTTTTCGCTTTTTAGTTTCATAGTTACTGCTTTTGCCCCCGCATGTATCAAGTTGTGTTGGTCTGTGATAGTGTCTATTAGGATGTACGTGAGTACTGTGTTTACTTTCTCTGTTTCAACTTGTTAACTTCTTCCAAGCTTCATTCCGTAGAGATAAGAGTTTTGTTTTGGTCTCTGGCATGAATCGTTTGAAGTTTTCTACTTTTTTTGCTTCTTCGTCAGTGAATTTTATGGTTTCGTTGTCTTCGCCCTTTTCACTTTCTGTGTTTATGTATTGCCCGTCTTCTCCGTGGGAGTTTTCGTCAAGTGGTATGTCTTTATTTGACACGCTATTTATCGTTTGTTTGATTTCCATTAATTTCACTACCGAGAACCACCCTCTTTTGAGTATCTGTCTTGCTTGATCTGCTATCCTTAGGTCATTTGTATGGTAGTGAGTAGAAATGTCCCATATATATTTCATACGTTTTCAGTATCCTTTTTCTGTGGGAAACCGGCTTTTGTAGTAGCATTCCATTACCAATCTGTTCTGTTTTGTGGTCCATGTCTTTCTATGGCTTTTTCGTTTGTTCTTTTAATTCCTGCTTTCTTGTGTTTGGTCTTTGTCCTTGTCATACCTGGAATTTGATAGATTACTTACCTGTTTTTAATCCGTGATCTTGTTCCTGAAATTAAAGGAGTCAACATTCGCAGGATGCGGACCGGGTCCCCCATGTTGGCCATCGAGGGAGCACCTGCCCATTATGACACTCAGATTTTTCTTTTGAGTCGCACATCATTTATTTGCATTTGTAGACATTTACCATGGTTTAGTGTTTTTGGCAAACACCAGACCCAGGCTTAGTTTACCTATGATCTTGTCACAGTGATAGTGTTACTCTGATTCATAAAGTTCAAGGTGCACTATCACACATACATGAAGACACATTTACGAAGAAAAAATGAATTAAAAAATACATATATATGTATATATATATAAATTATATATATATATGTTACGTAATTACTTAGTATAAGTTTTCCAGGATATTCTTAAATAATATAAAAAGACGATAGATTCATCTCCCATGTTTGTCTGATGAATTGGTGCCAAGTAATCACACGTAAGGTTGAAATAAAAAATAACGAAAACTTTCTTTTTCGCGTGACTAATTACTTTTATTTTTGGATTTCAATTACTTTCAACTCTCAGGATCAAATTATTAGTTAATAAAAAGTAACAACACTAATAACATTCATCTATTATTATTATTATTATTATTATTATTATTATTATTATTATTATTATTATTATTATTATTATTTTTATTATTATTATTATTATTATTATTATTATTATTATTATTATTATTATTATTATTATTATTATTATTATTTTACTTTCTCTTATTCTTGTTTTGGTTTTACTGATAGATTATCATTTATACATTGCCCAGAGCCACTTGGAGTTATGGGTTACATAAATCGTCAGTTAAATGCTGATCGTCACTAACATTGAAAATGATGGGTGGAATAAGCAAATTATTACTTAAGATGAATGTATTATGCAAGAGGGTTGCTCAACAAGTATTTGTTTATATTAGACTTAAAGACCTTTATGCTCTAGTCGGTTGGGAAGCAGACTCGTGGTATCTTGTTCCACGGTATGGGGGCAGACCCGTTGTTTCTTTTTCCACAAATTAGATGTTGTTGGAAAGAAAATCTTCATGGAATTCCAGTTTGATAGAGATAGAGAACTAGAAAAATAGAGAAATGCGTTCTTTGCTGTAGTTGTAGCTAGACAAGTTATCGTTGTGAATGTTTTACAGGGAGGCATAGTAATTGGTGCTCAGTCGAGCACCTACTATAAACACAATGATACAGTAGAAAAAAAGAGTGTGTGAAAGAGACTGTATGGACAAGAAGAGATTATCTCTTACTAGATTGCGAGATCGATTTTGTAGTCTGTCAAGACAAGAAAGAGCGCTTCGAGTGGCACCTCATCAGATATCACAATAGTACCTCCCCATCTAAGAAGGTATCTGGCTCTTATACAGGTAGAGAACTGTGTTAGGAGTGAGGCATTTTGTAGAACCATGTCCCCTAGCTCGACGACCGTCGACCCCAACGTTGTGTTTCCGTGGCCTTCTTCTTTGTCTTCATCGTCCAGCCGTGTCGTCTATCAACTGACGAATCGTCAAGGGCACAGCACTGGTCCACGAGTTAAATAAAAGAAACACAACTCTCGAGAAAGAACACGAACACATATACGTTGTGTATAACTTAGTTTGAACTATGAGTGTGTGTGACACCGTCCTGTCGAGACCCCCATTGTCGTTGCTCAAGTCGTCAGCTCATCCCATCGTTTTCCCCGGTCGATCCGCTCTCTCGGGAAGTTCGATCCTAACTGCCCGGCTTCTCTCCGAAAAACTAAACTCGTCAACTTTTGCCATAAACTTTACTGTCGTCAACTGTCGTAAAAGTAACCTACCTTACTGTAGTCAGGTGTCGTAAAACACTGTCACTCCTAAAAGTGTCCAGTATTCTTTTCTTGGTGACATGTCCTGAACAATGGAAATTGACCACTCCCCAATTTTTTTTTGTCTCTGTCGATTAGTTACTTCCTATCCTGTCTTTTCTTTTGTGTGCGTTCATGAGTCATTTCCTATTCCTGACCGGGCCCCGACCTTTGCGGCAGCCATAGTGTCACAATTTTCTGGGGCCTTAGAATGATCCAACCATTGTTTCCAGCAACCTTAGCAACATATTTTAAATAAGTCTTCCATTACAGGTCTGGAGTCAAATCAGTCTTAGCAGCTTAATTTATTTATTTACTAGGAATATTCCCACTGGCCAATATCAGTTATTGCTCACTGACAATAACCAGTGGTGTTCCCTGTACTCTGAGTGACAACAGATAACACCAACATCCCGAGGATATTCCTGAAGATTACTACTGTGTTCATCATTGCCGTGCAGTGCATAGTGTAAATTTTCCTTTTGATTCCAATTATCCTTTGTTTTTTTTGGCAATTTCTTCAGGAGTTTTCCTAGTACTTCGTCAATAATTGTTATAGTAATGATTCCTTCATGTTGTAAATTCCCTTCAGTTTTCTGACGAGTTCTATCAATTGTCTTTGTTTTTCTGCTTCCTTGAACTTCATCTTCTGATCTGTAAGATCTTTGAGATTTGGCAGCTTGATTTTTTTATTGTTCACTATTAATACGTATAGCTTCCTTGTTTGGACAAGTTTATCTGTTTGTACATCGATGTCTCAGAATAATTTATGATTTTCATTTTTCAATACTATCTCCGGTTTGTGTATGTAGCATTTATCTACATGTTCAAAATGCAACCGTTTGCATAGCTCCAGTAAACTGCCTTTCCCATCAGTCGTGTCTATTTTTGTATTGTTTTAAAACTATTTTGCCGCAGTTACTTATGTTATTCACCGTTTTGTTTCTTTGTCAATGAAATGTATATTTACAGTTTTCTTGCTTTTGTCTATTTTAGCTTTTATATCGTTCTGATTGCGTTATTCTGTGTAGCTCTCAGTGTAAATTCTGATTCTCTGTTTAACTGTCCGTTTCGTAGCAACATACAGGTGTTTCATTGCATCTCTTCACTGGTTAATTTTCTAAATCGTCTATATAGCTCTTTCTTATCCCAGATATCTTTTCTTGCGTGTTTGTTTTCAGTTTCGCTGCTAATTTTCGCGGTGTTTCATATTGCGATTGTACGCCTTACAGTGTTCTTTTTATGTATTTTACTAATTCTTTATTCGTGTCATCTACATAGTCTTCTCTACTTACTTGTCTTATTTACTCTTCTGTCTTTTTTTCGTAGAGTCAGTATTATAGTTGAATAACAGGTTACTTAATAACACGTTTCTCAACACGTTGTGATGTCGGAATCTCTAGCGTTTCTTGCGTCGTAGAACTCTCGTCTGTTGATCCCGAAACGGGACGATGTGTCGCCTATTCGCATTTCCCAGCTGCAGGGAACTATTTGTACTAACTGTGGCTCTTTCTTTCTCAAAGGCCTCGCCGTTGTATGGAACTATTTGTACTAACCGTGGCTCTTTCTTCACTGCCATTGTTGTCGTCCGCCTTGGGTCGCTGCTGCTATCTGTCTGTCGCTTGGCCGAGCGTCATAATCTTCGTTCGCTTCTTCCATCATACCGGCAGTTTCCTCGCAGGCTGAAATCAAATCCCCCACGTACAATAAAATATAACAAGGTTTCTCCTTTTTAATTTAGAGCCAATAATTTACTATCCAGCCCGTCGATACTAAGCAAGTTCGTTGTAGAAGAGAGAGAGGCTTACGCTAGTTATTTTTCTAACTACTTAGCTACTTGTAAAGGAAGGAAGATGGGGGACATAAAATATTTTATAGCATGTCACTTTAATTCTTTGGCGGACACTGTCTCTTTTTCCTAGCACAAAACATATTTGAACTGTTTTAGAATTTTATTGCACACAAATAAATTATTGGCACGAAAATAAATTTCATATTTTTTTTTTATTTAAAAAGAAATAAGTTTAAATGGAATGAAAAACAAAAAAATTCTAGTAAATATCATGTTATGCTTAAGAAATTGTAAAACAATTGTCTCAACGAGTTTATATTAAAGTTCACAAATAAATTAAATTTGGGATCAGGACAAAAATAAACGGTTTATGTTTTGCAGATTGTTGTAAAAATACTTCAAATATAAGGGAAAATTAGTTAGTAGTTTGATTTGTAATTAAATATTTTTCTATCAAGACAGATTTTTTCTTCCATCATGAATTTTCTTTTAAATAAGGTTTATTTTTTATAGTTATCTCTTCAAATCAGTATGAGACTTTCACCTTTAAAATGACATGGACATTTGAAAATACCAAACAATTACAAACAAATATCTAGTGATCAAAGATAAAATAATTTCAGACAAAAATGACCGTCATATGAACAAATGTAGAGTGTCACTATTCACTATGAAGCATCTTGTTTATCAGTGTTAATACCAACCATTGTGACGTCAGCAGATAAACGCGAATCAGTGAATAGGCCTACATTCTACCCGCTCATGCCTGACGGAATGAGAACAATGTACACCAGTGAAGTAAATAAAGTGCCGAGTTAAAAATTCCGTACAAATAACGGGGTCCAACAAGACGCACCGGAAGAAGGTCGGAGGCTAAATCGGCGTAAACATGATAACATCGAAGATCAAAATAGTAGTCCGAATAATCCAAATAATATGCTAATCGATGTTTCAAAGATTCAAGGTATAATTTTCCAACGACCAACAACAATATACCATTGTGAGTTGTTTTATAATGTAGAAAATTCAAATAGATATATTATTTTATTCCTGATTACATGATTAACAATCGAAGCAAGAACAACTCCAGATAATACGATGGAATATCTATTGTAATACTAAACCTGAGTTAATTAGCGTTTCTTTCCGTAGGTTGTTTTCTTATATATTTTAATCACACACAATACTTGTTAAAATGATTCTTTATTCTGGTATTGAGTTATATTAAGAAAAAATAATTGCATTTCTTCTAATTGCTTGTAATTCTCAATTAACTAACAAAGTAACCCATCTTGTATTAGGTTTCAGTCTGTTACTCTCACCCTCTCTAACGCTATGTAGTTTAACCCCTCACTCTTATATTTTATACACCCGCTTCGATCACTCTCTCTTTTACGCAATCTTTATTATGACGCAAAGGTAAGTAAAAAAGAATAACAAGATTGGAACACTCCATTCTAAACTAAAGATGTATAGAACCACAAGCAGTAATACTATTGAACCAGAGAAATATAGCGAATATAAAGAGGCTAATTTTTGATTTTGTCTTTTTGTTTACTTATATTAAGTATTACAATAGATATTACATCGCATAATCTGGAGCTGTTTTCTGCTTCCATTGTTAGTAATGTAATCAGGAATAAAATTATATATATATATATATATATATATATATAGATATATATATATATATATATATATATATATATATATATATATATATATATATATATATATATATATATATAGATATATATATATTCCTAATTCTAACAATTTGACCCGAACTCAATAAGTGAACTAAGGGGTCCCATTTTTCTAATATATATATATATATATATATATATATATATATATATATATATAATATTTATTTTCAGTAAATAATATTTAATTTATTATATACTTTCACTCTCATCAGTGTAGGGAATGATGATCTCAGGCAGTCGCAAGGTTCGAATCCCTGCTACAGAATCAATCTAGACTCCGCAAAAAAGCGTCATAACAATACAGGCACTAGACATTACCACGTAAAGAAATGAATTTTAGTTTTATTTATGCGAAGGGAGGCACATATAGAAAACTGACTAGAGTATTCAACGAACGTTGTTGGAATATGCCTTATAGCGACGTGTCAGTCTATTTTTAACTTTCACAAACAGGGCTCAACTTCAATCTTATTAATAGGTGTTTATAACAATCTTAATTTTCAGTAAATAATATTTAATTTTTCAAGCATGCGTTTCAAGCTGTCACTCCTATCAGTGTAGGGAATGATAATCTCAGACGGTGGCAAGGTTTGAACTGTGACTAGAGAATTAACCTAGACTCCGCTAGGAAGCGTCATTACCATACGGCCACGTGAAATTACCACGTCAAGAAGGGAATTTAAGTTCTATTTATGCGAAGGAAGGCACACCCTCACCCCCATATATATATATATATATATATATATATATATATATATATATATAGAGAGAGAGAGAGAGAGAGAGAGAGAGAGAGAGAGAGAGGGAGAGAGAGAGAGATGAATTATTAAAAAATAATAATGTGCAATTAGAACGCCATACAATGCATTTTAGTTTTATTAAATTTTTTATTTCAATTTAATTTTCGAAGATATATTCCTCGTCAGAATTTCAAACAAAGCTTTATAAAAATGTTTTTTTCTTCTCCATCTCGTTTTTTGTGTGTTATCAATCCGTGTGATGTTGAAACGAATTTGGGATGAAGGTCTCTTTAGTAAAGAACGGCACGTGGCTATGCAAATTTTAATAAGAAATGTTGTTCTTGGTTTAGAAAGCATTGTTTATGTGGTAATATTAATTATCGTTTTTGGTGTGTTATCAATCCGTGTGATGTTGAAACGAATTTGGGATGAGAGTCTCTTTAGCCAAGAACGGCACATGACACCAAAAACGAGATGAAGAAGAAAAAAAGGTATTTTAATATATCTTCATTAGTAATTCTGACGAGGTAGTATATCTTTTAAAATTAAATTGAAAACATAAGTTAATGAAACTAAAATGGCGTTCTAATTGCTTATGATTACTTTTAATAATTTATATTACCATATAAACAATGTTTTCCAAGACAAGAACAACATTTCTTACATATATATATATATATATATATATATATATATACGGTCATATATATGTATATATGATATATATATATATCAATATATATATATATATATATATATATATATATATATATATATATACGGTCATATATATGTATATATGATATATATATATATATATCAATATATATATATATATATATATATATATATATATATATATATATATATATGGTATAGACGTAGACAGAATACAGATTGCCCAGAAGGATATATACATATGTATATATGACCGTATATATATATATATATATATATATATATATATATATATATATATATATATATATATATATATATATATATATATATCCTTCAGGGCAATCTGTATTTTGTCTACCTCTATATCCTTCATCACACTAATCTATTAGCGTTTTTATTTCACGTCTAGACAAGAATGACTAAAAGCATTGCATATTTAGATGGATGTGACCTCATAGCATCGGATGTTACGTCAGACCACCAGAATTTAAAAAGATGTCGGCTTACTTTGAAAACAAGAATAAGAGTACGCTAAATCAGGTATTTGATTAGATTCAGATCAGCTAGTTTTATATGGATTACTTCGAATGATGTTTAAAAGAAGACGAATAGAGGATAGAACGTGTAAAAGACCAAAAATTATCAAAAATGGTATAAACATAATAGTTATTAATGAAGGTTATTTTTATATTATTGTTAAAAAAATTTTAATTTTCAAATCGTCCGCTCACTTTAACTTCGATTATTTCGGAGTCTAAGAAACAATACTCGAAGAAACTAAAAAAATTATGCATAGCCCAAGAAGGTCATCATGACGATCAAACATTCGAGAGGAACTCTTGTTCAGAGAAAGGACGGATTCATCCTTTGTGACGTCATTTTCATGAAATCATTTCCAATAGATTTTAAGGGGACTGGAAGAGAGTGAAGGAAGAGAGAGAGAGAGAGAGAGAGAGAGAGAGAGAGAGAGAGAGAGAGAGAAAGAGAGAGAGAGAGAGGGAGAGGGAGAGAGAGAGTAAGATGTGTGCCCTCCAGGCGAATATTTTTTGTAGTCTCTTTGTTGTTTCTTTCTGTCTCTCTCTTTTTCTAGTGCTCGTAAGTGTTAATACCTATATATATATATATATATATATATATATATATATATATATATATATATATATATATATATATATATATATATATATATCGGCATTTCTATATATCTAATTCTTTCCTAGTATCTATGTATACAGTTTTCTATCGGTTCTTATATCCATCTATCTTTATATCATTTCTTCCTGTATATTCTTTATATTTACGTTGGTTTTTCCCTTCCATTCACCGCGCCTATTCACCCGTATATTTTCTATTCTCCTCGCCGTCTCTATCTCATCTATCTGATTTTATTCTGTATTTGTTCCGAGACACGCGTCAAATATCACAACCTGAGCTCAAACACATCATTCAAATATTTCTACTTTCATATCAACAGACTCAATTAATTTCCCAGTGACTAGACTCTCTTCACAATAGACACAAGTTCACAGTCAGTGCTTTCCTACAGCGACCGCTTGGCTGGCTGCTATTTGCACAATGAAAACTTAGAGAGAACGACGGAGATCAAGCGAGGGGAGAGAGATGGCGAGGGAGGGCGAGAGAGGGAGAGAAAGAGAGAGGGAGAGAGAGAGAGAGAGAGAGAGATCGACGTCGTTTATAAGGTCCAGACATCTTATCTAACTCTTCTGTTTTTCTTCAGATATATATTTTTATTTGTTAAAATAATGTTTTAAAGGTATTTTCTCGAGTCCCAGAGGCGGTATATATATTTTTTTGTTTTGGATTCTTTCTAGAAAAAATAAGTTTGTACACATATCAGACATTTATATTGTTGATACATTTATATTGTTGATACATTTATATTGTGTATACTGTATGGATCATTCCAGTTCTTATATACATAACACTATATTTTCCAATGTATCCACACCAACTATATACATGTATTGTCAGCGTCTGTAGATATTAATAATTTAATATTTATTTATAAATATTATACTAAGCCCTTTAATAAATTCAAGAGGAGCACTCTCGGGGATGTTAAAAATAGACTGTCAAAAAAAGCTCCAATGCAAAAGTTCCGAATACGTTCGTAGAACACTCTCGACTAGTCTTCTATCTGTGTCCGCTTCTAGGTACATATAGATCTTAATTACCCTTGATTACGTGACAGTTTCCGTTGGCCGAGTTGATATGGCGACTGCGTGAACAGGGTTCGCGGCTCCCGACCGTCTGCAATTGTTACTTTCCTGCACTAATGAGAGCAATAAGCTTGAAACGCTAGCGTATGTAGGTATTAATAATTTAATATTTATACATATATATATATATATATATATATATATATATAATCCAGGTAAAACATCCACAGTGTATCTCTATTTATCCTTATCTATATATCTATCTTTCTATCTATCCATTTTTTTTATTCATCTATCTACCTTTTTATTATTTCTCTCTCTTTTCACTTTATTTTATTTCATATTTTATATTTTATATTTTATATTAATATTTTGTTTATTTTTGACATCATCATTTTTTGATTTTGATTTATAACTGTCCCAACCACGTGACTTACAAATCTAAAATTTAAATTTATTTTCTTTTTTCTCCATTTCCTTCTTTCCAAATATGATCTAGGTTAAGATTGGATTCTAAATCTAGCTGATGAGATCTCAGTTTATAATAGCTGTTGATCGATAACATCGCATGCCAGTGTCGCAGATTTTGTACATGTCTGTGTAAATAAAAATAATCATATATATATATATATATATATATATATATATATATATATATATATATATATATATATATATATATAAACAAGTAAAAGATGAGAATTAAAATTGTACAACAGACAATATCTATTACATCACCATTTGTTCAAAACAAGGGGTTTTAAATAAAAGAAATGTTATTATTCTTTCCTTAAGTAATGACTTTTCAAAGAATATGTTATCGCCAGGAGACAGCGAAAAGATAAGTGTTTAAAGAGGAAATTACCGAGGGTGAAAATTTGAAAAGATATAAAAAATATAATATAAAATGTTTGAAAAAAACCAACAACATAATGTTTAGGATTTTAAACGTAAAAGATAGCAAGGACTATTGTATTTTGAAGACGAACGCTTTATTTAGTATTTTTAATCTAATTAATGGGTTTGACGTAGAGATACAGAATTCAAATCTGTTATAACTCTCCGCATATATGTAAAATAGGTCGAATGTCTAAAATAAATAAATAAACATAAATGAAATATAAATATGAAATAAATAATTCTCATCAACATAAACATATATCAGTGAACATTTATCAAATATTTTAAATCTATTTTCAATAAAAAAAAGATACACGTTTTCCTTTCCAATTAAACAATACGTTAAATGCGCACGATAATTTAATGTGAAATATGTAAACGATTCGAATATAGGAGGTTTAAAAACCAATAACATATTTTGATTTATTTTTATAATTTACCATGAATTATTTATTTTTCTTACCGGCAGTGTAAAAGTTCAGATTATTATAAGAATCTTGCTCCGTTGTATTTAATTATTTTTGCCTATAAGCTTTTGTTTATTTCTTTTTGACACCTGAAGATGATTCGACGAAGAATCGAAAACGTTACATACATATGGTACATACAATATATATATATATATATATATATATATATATATATATATATATATATATATATATATATATATTATATATATATATATATATATATATAATATAAAATGAAGAAATAAAATAAGGTGTCAATCAAATTTTATTAGAATTATCGGCACCATCAATTACACGTATTTGGACTGCTGTTTGTAACTTGGAGTAATTGTCTTTCCTGATTATGCTTCTCAATATGTGTGACCTGGATGGACTATATGGATTCAACAAAAAGTATGTTTTGGGGTTGATATGTTTTGATGTTATGTATTTTTGTGTATTGGTGTATATAATTTTATATATTTTCAAAGCGTAATTTTATTACCTGTAGTAGTATAACTGCGGTAATGGTCCTCTGAAGAGAAGAATTATCTTTGAAAACTCATGAGCTAAGGACTTAAGAATACTTTGCTTGAACTTTGAATTCTAATAAAATTTGATTGACACCTTATTTTATTACTTCATTTTATATTATAATATTAATGCTCTATCCAGTATATTGAGCTTCAGTTTTTATCCGGATGTTTCACTAATTATAAGATATTAGTTGACGCTTATATCTTTTGTTGGATTACTTTATATATATATATATATATATATATATATATATATATATATATATATATATATATATATATATATATATATATATGAAGTAAAATTATATTTGTGTCTGTCGCGGCATCACAATTAAACGATTGATCTGAGAGCCAAACTAAACTTTTCTTATGTTAAATGTTATTGAGCTTTTTTAAAACATATTATTCAAAATTAAAATTATGTCAAAACAGCATTAGAAACACATGTTCTGACATCTTTTTTCCAGTTTAACATTTTTTATTACTAGCCAAGCGAACAAAAGATACATCAGTATAACAAAACAAATAAACATACAAATAATTCAGGATTTTAGTTGAATCATTCTACTTATTTGACATAGTTTTTTTTATTAAAAATGAGACAGTTCTAATCTATTTAAGATCTATGGAGAAAGTTACATCCTTACGCCGAACTCATTAAGTGTTTACGTACGTTAAAAGGACAAACTATTTTAGTTTGATCAGTCGTCGTGTGAATAAAGCGTGCGTCTTCAATTCAGGTTTATGCGATCTTTCAGGGTTCGAATCTCACACTAGACAATTGTTTTTTGCTATATCGTTTCAGTTCTTTCCTTAGCTGCTATTGACCATGACCTGAATAATATTTTTTAAGTATACTATTGCGATTTAACAGGACAACACGCTTTCATTTTTAACTGAAGTTCAGAAGAAAAAAGTTTGCGACACCAGGCATTGATTGGTATTTCAAATTGTATATACGACTCATTAGTGTGGATAAACCTAACGAGGTTTGAAATCGGGATGCAAGTGACTGAAGCCAGCGCTCTACAAACTGAGTTACGAAACTGCTAGTGGCAGTTTAAGAAATTGTATCGCCTCTAAATTATGCCAGTCATTTATTAATATTTTATATACGATACTGATAACTATAGGCATCTAATTATTTCACGCAGAAGTATTGAATTAATGCTAAGTGGAAATAATTAATTTCTTCCAGAATTCTCTACCCCCAAAAATTTAATATTTACTTAAATAAATATTTTATAAGCCCATTTAAGAAATTCAAGTTGAGCCTAATTCGAGGAGTTGAAATAGACTGTCACGTAGCTATGTGGCATGTTCCAACAACGTTCGTTGAACACTCTCTCAATAGTCCACTGTCTCTGCATGCTTGGCATAAACATAATTTAATTCCCTTTCGTTACGTGGTAATTTCATGTGGTCATTTGGTTAGAGCGCTTGCTTGCGTAGTTTTGGATGATTCTGTAACTAGGTCGAATCTTGCAACTGTCTGAAATGATCATTTCCTGCACTGATGAAAGCGGAAGCTTGAAACGATGGCGTATGTAGGTAAACATAATTTAATCTTAACTTATATATATATATATATATATATATATATATATATATGTATGTATATATATATATATATATATATATATAAATATATATATCAAAAAACGATAATAAGTGTGATATATCTTAAGAATTATTACTTATTATTGTTATAACGTTTGTTAAAGAATGTCGACAAGTTGATGTGTATATTAGGTCCGTAAGTTTTGTTAAATCATCCATTACGGAGACGGAAACTCTGATGCAAAACTTGAGTTCTATAGAGTTTTTCAGTTATATCCCTTTAGCCCGAATGGAAAACATGAATTGCGTGCCATACCAGCGCATAACATACGCATACAGATAACCCTACAAGTCTCATGACGAAATATAATGAACGTGTTGACTACACCAGGAATTTCGAAAGCTCTTCATATATACATATATATCATATTTTCTATCGTTTCGGAAACAACAAAACTAGATATTCAATGATCAACGATCAAGTACTATAGACTTCCACTAAAAGATAACGGTTTGTGCATGTTGTTCACTTGCAAACACACTTTTCACCTTATTCCAACAATCTAACCCGAACTCAATGGACAATCAAACAGCTTACAGTTTTTGTAGTGTTTTATTAAACTTAACTATAGATATCCAATTTCATTGAGGTTAGTGTTACTACTGATTAAAGCTAAAAGAACCAGGATGAGATAAATCTCCTATTTATTAGGGCCTTACATTAGAATATGATTTCTCAGTAATGTTTCAACTGCAACATACATTTCTTTTAAATCTCTTGTATGTCACGTGTTTAAACCAACCAACTGGATAACTACGCGTAAATGCGTGATAGATGACTCTGAAATAAAACTGTACCAATCATATCATAATATATTTTGAAAATCTGACTTAATATACTTCAATTAGATGCATTTTTATTCAGGAGTTCCACACAACATATCTGAGGAGATGCCACTCAGAACACTCTTAATTGCCTTGCCAGAGTACAAAATCGATTTCATAATCTAGTGGGATATGATAACTCTTCTCTTTTCTGCATCGCCTTTCTCAGAGAAGAGACGTTACCAGTCTTTCCATACTTAGTTGGTGTTTCCATTGTAGGTACTCGACTGAGTTTCACTCTATTGATGCCACACCTGTAAAACCTTCTTAGCAAGAATATGGCAGCTTAAAGAAGAAAATACACCCTTCAGCATCAAATGGAAAATAATTGAGAGAAAACCATCCTTCTCTCCAGCCATAAACAGATGTCCTCTATGTTACGCTGAAAAATACCACATTTCAAGGGCCAATCATCGATCCGAATACAGCCTGTTTAAATATCCGCGATGAAATATTTTAGGGGTGTATCCACAAGAGACAAGCATTACTTATAAACTGGTCTGACCGATTCACATAATGCCTAACTACCCCCCTCTACTAATATAAACACAATAAAAACGAACAAACACCTCATCAACCTATATCCACATAAATTTCAAGAGCAAAAACGTCGACCTTCACAAAAATACAAAAATATTTAATTTATTTTTCAGTCACTAGATTAATCTACAAATCCATTTTAACAAACTCAAACATTTCATATTTCCAACTAAGTTACCTCCCTTAGATCCGAAAATTCTTCATTAAAATCACTCCAATCTGGGTAAAAGATTTTTTACACGATAACGGTTTTTCCTTTTAGAACGCATACCTTAAAAAATATAACGACTACTGATACAAATTCATAATTTGGACAACGGGAATTACAGAGAAACCTTTTCATTATTTTTGTTATTTTTAATTTCTAATTTTAATTTTATTTTTTATTTATTTTTTAATTTTTTTTTATTTATTTATTTTTTATTTTTATTTTTTTATTTATTATGTTTTTATTATTTCTTTCTCTCTTTTTATTCTCTATATTTTTTATTCTCTCTTTTTTATTCTCTCTTTTTTATTCTTATGATTGAAATGTTTATATATATATATTTTATATTTTTTTATATATATATTTTTATTCCCTTTAATCTTGAATTTCCCTGTATTTTAAATCTCAACGGTCTTATTACACTAAATTTAAATTTAAACAAACACACACAACACACTAAGCAAATAACGCGTCCCAACGAGAGTGTCATGTGACTTCACATTTCCAAAACAGATGACAACAGAAGCTGAAGAGAGCCGATGCGTAAGACCTTCCGTGCTTGAAACCGACGGTACGAATGTTGTACTAATTTTTCTGTACCAGAATAAATAAATATTATGCTCTTAATTTTTAACTTTAATTCTTAATTAATTGAGCACTCTGCTGGGATTTTTCCTACCATTTTACAAAGAAGTTATATATATATATATATATATATATATATATATATATATATATATATATATATATATATATATATATATATATATATATATATATATAAGTGTTTAGAAAATCCATGACACAACTTATAGATTATGTTTCCTATGCTTATATCATTCTGGAAACGCTTAGTTAAGCATCTATTACAGACAAAATAATCGTGGGATTTTTATTACCACATGCACCAAGAAAAGGAAGATCTAAATGACATTATCGGTCTAGACTTTTTTTATAGTAAATACGGTGAGTAATCAATCGGCTTCTTTTAAAAGATTGCGAATACAACAGATAAAATAAAAGTAAATTAATATAATGAGCACAAACCAAAGACCACGCAGAGAGTGTAACGACCACTAACGAAAATTAGACATGTAATAAAGTGCTATTCCCAAACAAACTTATACATAAAGAGGCTCTTATACGATATAGTACATGATTCTGAAGTTAAATCATCAATCTTCCGAACATACTTGTGTGTACATCCACTAGTATTGTTGCACCTTACTGTGTAACTATTGATGAATATGTGGCACTCTCTATGAGTGTGTATATGTAGGGATTTCAGTGTACATCTAATTATATATGTGTGACGAGCAAAGTGTACATTTGTAGTACATGTGTGCTTGTAAATATGTATGGTTGTGTGTAGTTGACTGTTTCGGTGCGCATATCTATATCACATATATAATTATATATATATATATATATATATATATATATATATATATATATATATATATATATATTAAAAATAATTTAATATTATTATAAGCTCTTTCCAAGTAAAATTGAAAGTTAGGCAATGCCGGAAATATTAAAATTAAACATTAACCTAAAACACGTCAGTGCAATACCCCGTTTCTGTCGTTGAGTGCTATCAAATGTTTAGATGTCTATGCTGGCCGCTTTCAGTGTACCCATCAATTAATTTCTTCATAAATACGTGACAATCTCTCGTGGCCTAATGTGACTAGGTGAACGCCTACAGATGTGAGGTGTATCTATGAACCGGGTTCGCGCTCTGTGACCGTCTTAAATTGTGAGTTCCCTGCGCAATAAGCTTGAAACGACGTCGTACGTAGGAAAAATATTAAAAATAATTTAATGTTATCATATATATATATATATATATATATATATATATATATATATATATATATATATTAGCTCCAACAAAACTTTTTCGTATCAAACAACTTTTTTTTATTTCAAATAACAGCTGCTTATTCATCTCCGTTATACAACCACAATATAGGGAGACATTTTACAAAGTTAGAATGTTATAAACATGAGAAATCTTCAGTTAAGCGAACAGAAAAAATAATTACTCTACGCATTTTGTCAAAGACAAGCGGATCTTTATATACACTTGTTACAAACATTATATGTCGCTCTCTTTGATTTCAGTGCGTCTCGTTTAAGAAGAAGATGCCATCCTAAACTGTTAATATAGAGTCAGGGTACAAAATACGGCAAATAAGGCAACCACCAGGGTTTGCAGAAGAAACCAATGTTGACCCAAGGGGGACAGTTTACAATTATATATAAGGAATTATATAAAATGTACTTTCCAATTACTCTACTCAAATAATGTAATTACAATAAGTACATATGATAGAATATAACGAAATAAGATAAAATGAAAGAACAGAGGGAATTTCTTTCATTTATGCATAATATCTATTTGTATACCTGTCATCCATCAGTGTAAATCTTATGATAGTAAGATCATTATTTTCATGTTTCTGAGAGATACATTGAATTTATATTACTATTAGATGAAGAGTTTGTTTAATGTGATATAATTGTGTCTGTGGTCAACATATATGGTTACTGCTTAAGTAAACTGTTTTTTATATTAGATGCGACATTGTTTACAGGTCTGTCCAAATAGAAATGAAAGATGCGTATATTATATTTCCTCCTATTAAGGCTTTGACATAATAAATTACGCTAGGAATTAATAGCAGATTGACAACATAGAAAGTGCACGCCTTTAAGTTCCGGATATTTGTGTTCAGATAAAAGTTTGTTTCACATTGTTTCACTGACTTAGACTAAGTGTTAATTCATTAATTCATTTGCTTTGATATTTTCTTATAACTTCATTATCTATTATCCTATTACATTTTTTTAAATGGCTTGAATTGGATCCTTACAAACAACATAATTATCAATTATGTTCTAAAATACTGAGTTTTTGTTCAAATTAAGGGTCTGGATTTATTTTGCCTTATATTGTGGAAGGATATTTTTTTCTCTGCAACCTGTTCCGCACTAAAGAGATGTTGCTAGCCTCTCTCTACTATATCGATATATCCATGGTAGCAACTCAACTGAGTTCAATCACTCTCCCCCTGTGAAACATTTTTTTAACAAGAACCCGCCTAGCTACAACCACACCAGAGGACCTTCCTGTCTCTCTCTCCAAACAAAAACACAGACATAAATATATACACATATATATATATATATATATATATATATATATATATATATATATATATATATATATATATATAAATGTATATATGTTTAAAATATATATATATATATTTATGTATTGATGTATATATACATATATATTTATATATATACATATTATATATACATTTATTTATAGATATTAATGTATATATACATATATATATATAAGTATATATGTGTATATAAATATATATATATATATATATATAAATATATTAATATATATATATATGTATATAAATATATATATATATATATATATATATATATATATAAATATAAATATGGATATAAATATATATATATAGTGAGAGATATATGTATGGAAATATATACATGTATAAATATATGTAAATGTAGATAAATATATATATATATATATTGTTTTGAAAAATAAAGTCGGAGTCATAGTAAATGGATGGGACATAGTAAATCGAGTTACTATGACTTTGACGTTTCTTTTCAAAACAATAATTTAATTTTGTGTTTTGTACAACTAAACACTTATATATATATATATATATTTATAAATCTCTCTCTTACTCTCTCTTTATATTTATATATATATATATATATATATATATATATATATATATATATATATAGTCATACTGGAGTTTCGGCTTCAGACAGATAGATACATAAACTCTATTATATATATATATAGCCGAAACTCCAGTATGACTATTTTACTGAAACTAATCGGTTTGAAGTTCTTTATATACTGTCATCAAAAGTCGTTCAGACACCAGATGGGTTTTGCCATTAACATAAGTCATTTCATTTAAACCTTCAATTAAATTCATATTTACAAATATACACTTATAACTGCTATTATTAAATTTACATATGTATTTACAATATTTTCCGATAAGGTTATATTAATAAACCTTATTCATACACTTAATTAAAGCCATTTTCATCATAACCGGCGTGTTTTCTAAACCATTTCAACGGCGAGTTAAAATTGCAAAGTCATTGGCTGTTTAGTCAGTTGTGTCCTCTCTCCCTCCGCTAATTAAATATGGCGCAACTGAATAAACAGCCATTGTTAACTGTTTTTTTAAACCGTTCTAAGTTAGTTTATTTTCTTGATGTTATAAACCATTATGTTTTAAAACACAAATTCACTGAATCAAACTGTTTAAATAAATAATAATTGATTAAAAAATTACTATTAAAACACACACACACACACACACACATTATACAGGACCCGCGTCGCAATACAAGCGCGTAATTTATAAACAAACGCTGGTATTACCGTGTTATAATTCACAATTATTCCATGTTTTATTTATTAGAATATTTTTTTCTTTTCTGTCAACAACAAAAATAATATAACTGATTTTAGAAACATATTGTTTAATTAAAAAAGGTCATTAAAAACACACACGCGCGCACACACACACACATAAAAGAGTACGAATTTTTACATTGTTTCATTTTATAAACACTTTTCTTCCGATTCGAAAAATACTGTTCGCTGTATTTAGTTTTTCTTTTTTAATTGTTGATTTTAACAATTTCATTGAATCAAATTTTTTAATTTAAATAAAAATCGATTTAAAAATTACTACTAAAAAAACACACACACACACACACACACAAACACACACACATTCTAACAAATTTAATTAGAGAAACTTTCTTTCCGAGACCATTTACATAAGTAACCATGTTCACTATATTTGATTTTTTTGGTGCTTTTACACTTTAGGACCCGCGCTAACTTTGATTCCATCGTTAGTGTTAGGGTTGGAGTCAAAGTGGGTGTTAGGGTTAGTGTTTGGGTCATCGTCAAATTCAGCACAGATCCTACACTAAAAAAATACAGATTTTTTTATTGTTTTATTTTATGTACACCTTTCTTTCAATTCAAAAAATACTGTTTGCTGTATTCAGTTTTTTAAATTGTTGATTTTAACAATTTTACTGAATCAAATTGTTTAATTAAAATAAATATTTATTTAAAAATTATTAAAAATATTTCTACTTATGGAGAAAGGTAACACAAAAATCGGTGTGTGGTCGAAATTTCTTTTTTCTTTACTTAAATCTACAAATATACTTGAGCATAAGTAAAGAATATCAACGTCTAACCACCCAAGAACGCTACATCAGTTTACACGTCAGCGTTAATTTCTGACGCGGCAGCTTAGCAAAAATATGCGACCGGAGGGAGCATATTTTTGCTAGTATATATAATGGAAGGTATGTATCTGTCTGACGCCAAAACTATATTATATGTTTTGATCGCTCTCTTTTTATATCTACTTTCAGCTCCTATATACCCATTCCAAAACTTTCCCAAATATCACGTGTCTTTCAAATTTACTGAATTAATTTGTTGTACTGCTTCTAATAAATTAATATTCGTAAATATACACTCATGATGTTTTTTTCAGATTTCCAGATGTATTTTAAATATTTTCATCGATAATAATCTTAATAAAATTATGAATAAAATAAATTAAATTAATTGTTTTTTTAATCTGTATAATTGACGTACATAATTAAATTATATTGTAATTGGATATGATGGAACAGCCGGTGGCCATTCCAACATTTGATTACCCGCCCTCTGATTATTCGAACGCGCAGAAAGCTCTATTTCAAAAAAAAAGGAGAGAGGTATAGAGTGAGAGAGATAGAAAAAAGAAAGAAAAAAAGGAGAGAGAGAGAAAATAGATAAAACAAATAGCAAAAATATGCGACCGGAAGGGGCATATTTTTGCTTGTGTTTATAAATAAATATTTATTAATTTTATAGAGTAAATAGTTATCCGCTGACACGTATTTTGTCGTACCGCCACTCTTCAGAGTGAACCGACTATGACAATTCTCGTCATAGTCGGTCTGCTCTGAAGAGTTGCGATACGGCGAAATACGTGTCAGCGGATAACTATTTTATCTATAATATATATATATATATATATATATATATATATATGTTCATTCTTTAGAATTGTTAACATAAAGATAGAGACAAAATGCCTTCATAAAAAACATGTGTTAGATGTAGATATCTGTTATTAAAATCGAAATAAAAAATCAAAACATTTTTTTTCTTCATCTTGACTTTTTTATCTAATATTTCGCTTGATATAACAAGCCTCGACAGAGCTTTAGACAGATAAAAGGTATTAACTTTGTTTTTTTTCGTAATAATCCTTCCTGGTTTTCTAAAAGTGGCGTCCAATGTTGTGGACTAACGATGCGAATGTCTGTTTTAAATTGAACTTAAATCGCGCATGGTCGCTGGTAGGTATACATTTGGAAAAGTTCATTTTTTAAGCATCTTTAGAATTTTAAACATAAGGATAGAGGCAAAATACCTTCATAAAAACCATGTGTTAGATGCAGATATTTTTTATTAAAATCAAAATAAAAAATGAAAACATTTTTTTTTCTTCATCTTGACTTTCTTCATCTAATATTTCGCTTAATATAACCAGCCTCAACAGAGCTTTAGACGGATAAAAGGTATTAACCTTTTTTTCGTAATAATCCTTCCTGGTCTTCTAGAAGTGGCGTCCGATGTTGTGGACTAACGGTACACAACGTAGAAATGGATTAGGTTTTAATATGTATCGAATTACCAACGTTAAACACATCATAATATTATCAAACATTTTTTGGTATACACATGTATGCATTTTACAAGTATGTTACAACCGAATAACACATTTTCATCCAGATTTCATTTTGAAAAAAAACTTTTCACTATTCGAAGAAACATATAACAAGATGTCAAATACACTAACACGTAGATAAAACACTGTTTTATATATTTATTACAAGCTGACGTTTATTTCTAAACCAGGTCTGAGCTTATAAAACCTAATTGTGATCAGTATCGTAAAAGGTTGGTTCGAAGCATAAAACAATGTTGTTGTTTTAGTAATTTTTTCTATATATAATTCAATATTTCGAACGCCCTACATTGTTCATCAGGAATAATCGGGGAAAAAGAAAAAAAACAGCAATGAGATCAGCTATGTGCTGATCATATGCTTTTTAGAATGGGAAAAAGAGGGGTGCTATGTGTTGTTTAAATGTTTTAACATACTTAACTTTAACATCTATCTCCAACCCAACACCTCACATGCGATAGTCTATATATTATATTTATTGTCATATTTGTGATAATGGAGGCTATATTGGCGATACCAAATCTCCATTCCGAATTCCTTTTAACAACCATAAACAAATCTATTCAACAAGCAACTCCTTTCGCATCACTAACAGGACACTGCACTCTTCCAGGACACATGCTAGAAAACATCAAGTGCTCTCTAATAGACTCTGAATTCCCATCAACCAAAGTACGCAAACATAAAGGGATCCAATGGATCTTCAAATTCAACACGCACATAACATGACTGAATAGAAACTTAGTGTGCTGAACTTGTATAAATATTTCCACAACCAATAACAATAAAATATAATTTAAACAATATACATTATACAATAAAGTATATTCTATAATAAAATAAAATACTTCCACAACTCAACTACATAAAATAAATTATAACCTATACATACAATCCATTTCCATTAAATATTTTCTTTTAAAAATCAATGCAATGACATATCACATACATAGCATATCACGTAAAATTACAATAATTAACTTCTAAATAAATAACATCGCTATAATCATACCATACACAGACAGCCCATTACCATAAAACATTTTCTTAAAAATCAATATAATAATATATAACAGACATAGCATAAAACACATACGATCTACTGATCATAATAAGATGTATTTATTTTCAGGTCAGAGTTACGTAATCCGTATAAAAAGTCGTTTACAAAACAACATAATAATTAGAAATAATTGCTGCAGTACTTTTTTGAAGTTTAAATATTAATAAGCTGCCGCTACAGACCCCCAAAATAATCAAATTACTCAACATCAGCTTTTATTAATCGCCTTAAACTTAGACATTCGCAGACTGAATAATGCATTAATTATTATACAATTTGTAATAGCACGTTATGTAACTGCGGTTACAGGTAGGCTTACAAATGAATAATAAAACTAATATTATTGAACACATAAGACTAGCTTTATTTACTTTATTTAATTTCGGATAACGTCACAAACTAAAGGTAAACGAAAATAGACTTGCACGTGTTAGTCCAACAATGATAAATAGCAATGTAAACAAATAAATTATTGAATAAAAAATCACAAATTTAGTTATTTTCTTTTAAAAAAAAATAATTGCAACAATGAGTTACTCTGGCTTAACAGAGCTCGAAATCTCATGCATGATACCGTTATTACTTTTATTTATATCAATAAAGGTAAACATAATAACACTCATGGCTATTTCGGAAGTTGCCCTTAGAGCCTCGCAGACAGCCACGTCCCGGTCTATTATATCTAAATAATCAAATAAACATATTTTTGAATAATTAAAACCTTTGGACACTTAGCCGACTTTTAAATATATGAATGAAAATACAAAATTGCTCTACCTTGATAGAATATAGGATCCAAAATACAAAATAACACTGTATCGTCTTTATTGACAGAACTTAAATACACACGAGACGACACATAATCAGAACGGAAGTGGCGAGATAGTCCCGCAGAAAACTCTCACCCGATAATTATACTTAAATAAGTAAATAACCACATTTGTTTATCTAAAAATTATAATGTCCTTTAAACATATTTAAAGAACACTAAGCCAACTCCCCAGACTTTGGCGCCTCCAAACATATGACCTTCTAATTCCTTGCACATTAATACCCCGCACATGGGTACCCCTTATTTCCGTTTCTTCCGTTATTTTAATTATATACGATAAAGAACGCAGGGCGTTAGAAATATTGAATTATAATTTAAACAGAAACATCGTTTTATTCTTCAAACACAACCCATTGTTTCGAAATACATCTCTAAAAGCATACGTGGCGCCCAAACAAATCTCTCTCTCTCTCTCTTTCTATCTCTCTCTCTCTCTCTATATATATATATATATATATACAGAGAGAAAGGGAGAGTGTGAGAGAGAGAGACAGATTTACTATGTCTAGGGAAGCTAAAACCCGTAAAAATACCATGTTTTGTTGAAGAAAACGCTCAACATTAGAACGGTATAAGCATATATACAAACAAAACAATTGATTACAATGTTGGGAAAATGTGTTGACTAAGCATATATATATATATATATATATATATATATATATATATATATATATATATATATATATGTGTGTGTGTGTGTGTGTGTGTGTGTTCATCTATTATTATACAAAAGCTGGGTCAATTAACGTTTGTTTCCCTAATGTTTCTCCTATGAATTTAATCATGAAATCCGTGTTAAAATATGCCTTCGTCCGGGGACCGAGTTATGTTGGAAAATATTCTGGTGTAAGTGCTATCGTAATTTGCTATTTACTGAACAAGTCACACATCTCTAACTTAGCTATCTATTTTTTTCGTGCCTCTTTCACTCTATGTTTATTAAAACTTTCTGTAATATTTCTTAATGTCTCTGAGAATTTATAGAAAGGGTGACCTTCCTTTTTAATCATTGTAATAACATTAACAGAGGTGTGTATGCTGTATACAGACTATGTAAATTAAATGGCAGAATAATAAAAAAAAATCATGAGACAATTTAGAAGTAAACATACTTATTATTTTTAGATATGCAACGAAAATATATGAGTCTATGAATTTTCAAATTAAATCAAAGCAGAATAAACAGTGGCAGTGGTTATCTAGTATATATATATATATATATATATATATATATATATATATTTACGCATATATATGTATATGCACATATATGTATATGCATATATATATATATGTATATGCACATATATGTATATGCATATATATATATATATATATATATATATATATATATATATATATGATTAAACATATAATTATATACGTATTTATATACGTCTTCATACAAAACTCATACAGACACGTACATTTATATATTCATGTAATACACTGAGTAATATATATATATATATATATATATATATATATATATATATATATATATATATATATATATATATATACGGGATGGGGAATGTATATATATATATAGAGAGAGAGAGAGACACACACACACACACACACACACATATATATATATATATATATATATATATATATATAGTTGTTTTACAAAAAGATGTATGCCTATTAACGAGAGACTCCATGCAAAAAGGTCAGACAAATGTCAAGTTAGTTCATGCTTGCGAATAATAATTCGTGCGGAAAACGTAGTTTGTCAGAAGTGCATAATTATCAGAGAAATGGTTCGCAACATTTCACCCTATTTTGAAGTTGTTTCCGATGAGTCGATTGCACGATAAACAGACTCGCGGGTGCCGGTCTTCTATCAAAACATCACTTCTTATTATTGCCGTCCGCCTGATTCTCTCTTTTTCATTTTCTTTCTTACTTCCTCAGCGATGTGTATAAATGATCTACACTGCTAGAAATCCGGGTTATGAATCTGTTATACTGTGTTCAAACCCTTTCAGATATCTAATCATCATTTACGCATTTATAATCTTAAGAAATGGATAGACTAGCATTTTTGAATATAACATTGGTAAAATTGCAGTTTGTATTCAACTAATGATATAGGGTGAATCCATACAATATATATTAAGCTTCAGCATTAGAAACCCACAAACAGCTGCATGTATGAAATACACAAACGAAACCCTGATAGCCTCCGCCCCATGGTTATTCATTCACTAGTTTCTATACCCAGATCAAAAAATGACGTTGCTAACACGTGATATAGACTAGCAACGTTATCATTAATTGCCATCTTTTAATCAATTAATGAATCAAATGAGAAAAAAATGTACATTCATAAATTTAATGAAATAGAATAAAAAATATATCTCAAGGAGAGAATATTTTATGGATTTTTCTAAATTAAAAAACATTTTTTTTATCACTTTTTCAATTTTTAATATTGAGTCGGGTTAATATGCTGTTAGTTTGAAATCATCGAGTAGAATTTTAATAAAAAATAAAATGAACGTATGTATAAGATTAGAGACTTTACGATAGATTGACGCCATTTGTCCTCTTTATCAAGAAGATTTCCGTGAATTATCTAAAACCAGTTTACTTTACGTCCCTCAAATGGTTAATAATGGCGATGTATTAAAACTCTGAATATTGGTTTAATTTTTTAAATAAAGATAAAATTACTGTATTATTTTACGTAATTTTCGGTGTACGCTAATATTTTTCAATAACAGGTAAGTATTACATAAAGTTTTCCTGTCATTTTACTTTTAATTGCCATATTTCATAACCGCGTTTACATACACAAGCACCAATTTAAAAAAATTACATTGTGGGTTCATAAAGTAAAAAAATATGTTGTAGGTTCATAAAGTATAAACTAACAACAAATATTAGTTAATTAATAAAGTGTCCGTTTTCAAAAGAAATAAGCAAATATCAGGAAGTTAAATTGAATGTACTGCTGACTTTACAGGCCAGGGGCAGCTCAAAGCGTTTTGCCGAGTAGTGGCGATGGAGAGGCGCTCGTAAATCCAAGTTAATTGATGATCGTCTTCGGTGCGGTGCGCCATCAAAAGACAAAGCCTGTCGCACATGGCGGGCCTATCGCTCAACTCATCTCATTGGTGATAAGTTCTGTCACAAATCTGTCGAGTAGATGGGCATATTTTGATTGTTTGTGGTTCTCTACTGACGCGGCTGCATGTCCAAGGTTCGTTGCCGATTCTGTTACTGACGAGTGCGTAAAAGTGTCGACATTAGTCGCACCCCATATAAGTAATATTCCGTTTGCAAGAAGAAACACCATCAGGCCATTGGGCTCTTTGCTATCCCCTCTGTCGAGGCTTACGTGTTCAGAAAATCGACAGAGAGCCAGCAATGTCTAAAGCCTGTCGGACTCCGCCGAAAATTAAAAAATAAAATTTCAAATTTTGTTTCCTCTTAAGATTAATCTAGCAAATAATTTTATAACATGTATTAAAATAGAAAAAACAATCATAAATAGTCATAGTGAGAATAATTCTCCGCATAGATTTATCTTTTACTATATGAATATCTTTTACTATATAAATATCTTTTACTATATGAATATCTCCTATTATATAAATATCTTTTACTATATGAATATCTACTATTATATGAATATCTTTTTCTATATAAATATCATTTACTATATGCAAATTTTTTACTATATAAATATCTTTTGCTATATAGATATCTTTTTCCAAATAAATATATTTTACTATATGAATATATTTTACTATATAGATATCTTTTACTATATGAATATCTTTTCTATATTAATATATTTTTCTATATGAATATATTTTACTATATGGATATCTTTTACCATATGTGAATATCTTTTAGTATATTAATATATTTTACTATATAAATATATTTTACTATATGCATAACTTTTACAGTATGCAAATATTTTACTATATGAATATCTTTTACAATATGAATATCTTTTGCTAAATGGATATCTTGTACTATATGAATATCTTTACTATATAAATATATTTAACTATATGAATATATTTTACTATATGAATATCTTTTACTATATGAATATCTTTTATAATATGCATATCTTTTGCTAAATGTATATATTGTACTATATGTCTATCTTTTACTATATAAATATATTTAACTATATGAATATCTTTAATTATGCATATCTATTACTATATGCATATATTTTCCTATATGGATATCTCTACTATATGCATATATTTTACTATATAAATATATTTTACTATATGCATATCTTTTAATATATGGATATATTTTAATATATAAATATCATTTATCATATGGATATCATTTACTATATGAATATCTTTTACTATATGAATATCTTTTACTATATGCATATTTCCTACTATATGAATATCATTTACTATATGAATATCTTTTACTATATGCATATCGTTTACTATATGAATATATTTTAATATATAACTATTTACTATATCAATATTTTTACTATATAAATATCTCCTATTATATGAATATCTTTTTCTATATGAATATCATTTACTATTTGAACATATTTTACTATATAAATATATTTTACTATATTAATATATTTTACTATATGCACATCTTTTACTATATAATTATTTAAATATATTCATATATTTTACAATATAATTTTCTTTTACTATAAGAACATCTTTTAATATCTATATATTTGACTATATCCATATCTTTTACGAGATGAATATATTTCCCTATATGAATATCTTTTTCTATACGAATATCTTTTAAAATATGAATATATTTTAATATATGAATATATTTTACAATATTAATATGACTATTTTTTAATATATGCATATCTTTTACAATATCAATATCTTTTAATATGGATATCTTTTACTATATTGATATATTTACTTATATGAACCTCTTTTACTATATGCATATCTTTTACAATATGAATATCTTTTAATATATGCATATATTTTACAATATTAATATATTTTACTATATGAATATATTTTACTATATGCATATATTTTACTATATGCACACCTTTTACTATATGCATATCCTTTACTATATATATATATCTTTAACTATATGAATATGTTTTACTATAAAAAAATTATTTAACTATTATAATATCTTTTAATATATGAATATTTTTTACAATACGAATATATTTTACAATATGATTATGTTTTTGGCTATATGAATATTTTTCAATATAAATATATTTTACAATATAAATATATGTTACTATATAAATATATTTTACTATATAGTATATTTTACTTTATGAATATCTTTTACTATATAAATATATTTTACTATATGCATATTTTTGACTACATGAATATATTTTACTACATAAATATAATTTACTATATGAATATCTATCACTATATGAATATCTTTTACTATATAAATATGGTTTATTATATAAATATATTTTACTATATGTATATCTTTTACTATATGTATATCTTTTATTATATGAATGCTTTTTCATATATGAATATCTTTTACAATATGAATATATTTTACTATATTGATATATTTTACTATATGCATATATTTTACTATATGTATATCTTTTATTATATGAATATATTTTACTAAATCAATATATTTCACTATATGAATATCTTTTACTATATGAATATCTTTTACTATATGAATCACTTTTACTATATGAATACCTTTCACTATATGGATACCTTCACTATATGAGTATCTTTTACTATGGGAAACACGATTTGGTTTTCTAGATAAATTTAGTTTGGTGTTAATATATAGTAGATTGATTTAAGCAACATTATTTTTTGAGTATTTATATTGATAAATTAAATGAACTTAAATGAGCCTCTAGATACTGGCATTTAAGAATAATTAGTGAATTTAATTAGGTTACTAGCAGACATTATTACCCATGAAAAGATTTGGCACAGACTTATTCGCAAACTTCCCAATACACCCGTTGCAAAATGTGTTCATAACCGTTGCAAAATGTGTTTACGAACGTTGCAAAAACACGTTATCGAACAACAACAAAAATGAGAAAACTAGTTCGAAAATTGTATGTAATATTTAAAATACTTCATTACAGTGCGATTTCACCAATCTAAATAAGTGGTTCTCAATTAAAATCAAGTATGGACATACATATAATTTTTATACATATATTTCAGTGAAGCGAAATACTCCAATGCTCTTGACCACCACTCCATTTTTTAGTGACAAAAGTTCACAATGTTACAATAACATTGATACAAGCTTGATGATGAGTTGTAGCTCTCCCTAGTTCATTTCACAATCACGGTAAGGTCGGAAGATGGTCCATCACCAAAAGACAGTGTTTGCGATGTTTCAAAAAATATTCCTGTATTAGCTTGCTACATAGCTAATTATATCTCTTACTCTATTTCACTCTCTCTCACACATTAATAAACAAACAAACAGCTTAACAATACTTACCAATAAATGCATTTACATAGCCAACATTTACATTTTTCCGGACCTTTAAGCTAACGGATAGTAATATCGTTTAAATCTTAACTCATCGTCCCAAGTATTACCTCTTTCTATCAGAGGGGGGTAATTTCCTGTCGCCTGCGGCGCCATCATTTGTGAAGGGCCGTCGCCTGTACTGTACAGATATATTTTCTCATCCCAAGTGATACTTTATGAGGAGTTGGATTTTAGTAGGGGAAAAGTTATTAGACATATAGACAACATCTAATTAAAAAAAAAACCCTGACAAATATTTTTTTTATAAAAATCGAACTTTTACACTTATAATTGTCCTTAATAATTCATACTTATTTCCATCTCTTCTAGACACACAGTTCAATAATACTTGATTATTATGTCAGTATAATACTATTGTCTCAGCACCGATGCTAATCATATTCGTGACGACCATCACGTCGTCTATGAAATTCCAACGAAAGAAAAATGAGATTCACTTACATTGAATAGATTCGTATAAAAGTGGATATTCAACATTGTGATTGACAATTCATATGTTGTGCCTGTCTGTCTGTATAGAGTTTTTGGTTAATCATAGACTCCGACAAAATTGCATTACTTATGTTATGAAACATCGCTGAACTTCTGCATGGGGAGTAAATTATCAATTGTGCTACGATTATCGCGATGAAAGCATAAATACTTATTGGCTCCAAATGTATAGGTTATACTAACAGATAATCTGGCATAAAGAACCGTTCGAATGCAGAATGTTTCACTCAGTCACGTTTGTCAAAGTGGAGCGTTAATAATGTTATAGAGAAAAATATTACTCAATTATATATGTGTATTCTTTTTTTAGAAAACTCTCTAATATAAAAAAACATAAATGTAGTAATCTTTGTCTAAGAAAACCCTTTAAAATGCTGACTCATAGACACATGCTCAACTCTAACCGATATAGAAATAACCGAAATTAATCTAATAAATGTCTAGTTATTTAGGTCGCAGTCAGAATTTAAAGTTTGAACATTCATGAAAATAATTTCCATACTAAGAAGCCATTTAAACATTACCTAAATCATAACTCGTTGTAACATAGCGCACTCACACGCATAGACAAGAATAGTTCAATTGTGTCACAGGAATGTTACATGAGGAAACAGCACTAAGCTGGATATTCCACCAGGCTCGAGTAATTATTGTCCTGGAATCCGGTAAGACAAACATGCCACAATAAAGATATACATGACATAGTTAACTGGTAAATTGGAGAGAGGAACATTTATGTTAACTTTTACTCAACATTTGAGAGGTAAAGGAAACTTTTATGGAATATTCGAATATCTATGTATCTCATATAAAGATCAAAGAAGGGGTCCCTTGATTTCTGAGAACTTCCACTGAAGTAAAACCAAACAAAAGAGAGAGACACACACATATAGGTTTAAGGGTTTAGAAGGTTGTCGTAATACAAATGTATTTTGTTTGTGTGCGTCTTTTTATTAACGTGTTAAAGTATGTGCACATTAAATGTTATTCTTTCGTGTATTCGCTTGTAAAGTATTAATTTAAACTTTAGAAAGAATTAACGACACATCAATATGGGTAGATATAGCAAGCGTATCAACCTCGAAATCCGAAAGCATGGCGCCAGATCACTTCCAACCGTGAGATAATGTGTCTGATGTCTAACCATACCAGTTAATGAACTCACTACGTGAGTGGAGAATATTATATCACACAAATGAGTTACACATTTTTTTTACAAATTTAAGATAATGGTATATGTGTCTATTAATATATATATATATATATATATAATTAAATTCCCGCAACAGTTTTTCATGGTAAACAACTGATGATCCCTTAAAATAGTGTTAGAAACTAACTAATATAATAACTGTAAAAAATAAATTGACTTACATGAGTGATTTTCCACTGGAAGACTTGAGACTATAAGTTTTTTTTTTAAAGTTTTTTTTTATATAGTTTTAATGGTTGAGAAACTTCCGAGACTATATATACATATATATATATATATATATATATATATATATATATATATATATACATATATATATACATATATATATATGTGTGTGTATTTGTCTATCTATCTATATGTGTGTCTGTCTATTTATCTATCTATCATCTATGTTCTCTCTTTAAATGAACGACGCCATCATATTGTTCCTCTCTTATGTATAACGTTATACATAGGCTTTCCGATGTCCTCCACCTCTTTTAGTCTATAAGGTCATTCTTTGTGACGTTATCCTTTCTTCCACTGTGCACGGCGTTAAACAAGATAACAGTCAAGATTACAGTCAAGCAATACCTACAGTTTGAGTAGTCAAAAGAAGATTACTAAGATTTTTATGTTCAAAGCAACTTCAAATCAATATTTATCTCAAGCTTGTAGACGTTTCTTTATCCAACATCTTAACTGTCTCTTGCGTATAAAGGATATTCTGATTTCAATGACTTGAGTGAAGCCGGCACACATAGGGGTCTACATTAGAGCCAAATTTATTCAAATTGGCCTGTCAATGCTGCCAACAGGAACACCTGGATAGAATTTTAAATGAAAATACACTGACACAGACATACATGAAAACTGGTCTGTCTCCGAAGGAACGTCTTTTGCAACATCATTTTTCTATCAACAGTTGCTTTGCTATAAAATAAAATATTTATCCTAAATTCAATTTATGTTTTATGAAACTTAATATATATATATATATATATATATATATATATATATATATATATATATATATATATTACGAAGAAAAAACAGACACGTATCAAACATTAAGGTGGATGGTGGATTTAACAGTCAGTGCTAGCATGGGTGTTAGCATAGTATCTGCCAAAACAGATAATTACAATTTGTAATGAAATTTAACATATGAAGTAATTTTGTAGGATTTTGAAAGACAGACCCAAATGGAAATATCCGTGACGTATGGATAATTTCTTCCGACTTGCGTATTCTTTTCATTATTCTATTAAAACTTATATATTTCATGTTGTCTTATATGTTTTTCTTAAAAATTCTTCTGGTTAAAAAAATGTTAGAACGGTAACATTTTCCCTTAAATATCAAAACGAATTAAAGGGAAGTTATCCTGTGCAATTATACTGAGTTCTCTCACATGAGATATTCAAAACTCAATATATATATACACACACATATATAAGTATGTGTACTTCAATTATGCAACTTAAAGCGTGTTTTTGTATGAATGTTTCTCGCCTTCACATTAATTACACATTATTATTTGTTCTTTTCTATTAATCGTTTTGCCTCCAGAACTAAAATGAACTTAAAAACAATTCTTATCTCATTAAGTAATTTGATTAAGCAATTAAAGTCACCATAATTGATTTCCTTTTCATCGTAAACAAGTCAGTAAATTTTTTTCTTTTACTCCCGTGTAACACCGAGTAAGTACAGTGATTATTTAATAAGAAAAACTCCTCTCAAGTAGAACTGTCGTAATGTTCTGTAAGAACGACAATCATATTAAAATTAAATAATAATCAACACATAATGATCTGGGGACATGTTTAAATGATTAACTACATTTATATACAGACACATGTTTGTCATTGTACATGAGTGCTTTGTTAAGTATGTACATTCAGATTTTACAGTGTAAATCGTAAATACACTTTAACTCTTAAAATAGATGAAATCTGCGTGCGAGGTCAAGATTATGCAATACCGTTAATACGGAAGTAACTGTGGTAAATAGCTGATACTTGTACCCTCTTGAATCCATTAGTTTTTAATATGCCGAACCACTCCAGGAAAATTAGCGAAAATGTATGAATAAACACTCATGCAGGGCGAATTTTAGCCGGGAAGTTTTACATCTTGACGTGGATTCCGAAAGCAGATACATTGGAAATACTGCCATGACAAGTTTGTAAGATTCTGCTCAGACTTATGTGGACACTAAGATTTAGCGCGCTATGCTTCGATTGGTTAAATGATTCCTAAACATCCGACTTGGTATGCGCGCATTTTTATGCAACACGAGTTC
Organism: Sepiola atlantica; assembly: GCA_963556195.1. Taxonomy (NCBI): domain Eukaryota; kingdom Metazoa; phylum Mollusca; class Cephalopoda; order Sepiida; family Sepiolidae; genus Sepiola; species Sepiola atlantica. Next base: position 97,832,754 of record OY744518.1, on the reverse strand, counting down.
CGCTAGCAATAGTACAATTATTATTATTGTTGTTATTATTATTATTATTATTATTATTATTATTATTGTTGTTGTTGTTGTTGTTGTTGTTGTTGTTGTTGTTATTATTATTATTATTATTATTATTATTATTATTATTATTTATATTATTATTATTATTATTATTATTATTATTATTATTATTATTATTATTATTATTTTTATTATTTTTATAATTATTATTATTATTATTATTATTATTATTATTCTTCTTCTTCTTCTTCTTATTCTTATTCTTATTCTTATTCTTCTTCTTCTTATTATTATTATTAATAATAATAATAATAATAATAATAATAATAATAATAATAATAATAATAATAATAATAATAAAAACCACTAACGATAGCAGTACCGACATAATTATCAAATATTACTCTGTGATTATTTCATATTAATTTTCGAATAAAAGCAGTGTTAAATATTAAAATGAAGCAAGAAAAAAGTAAGCTCCATCATGTGACTAATTCTTCGATCTGATTGTTCATGAACTTGGGCTATGCGTGCTCTTTAACTAAATATCCGCGATCTTTTCAATTCGATACGATTCAGACGCTTGTTGTTTCTAACACGTATATCTGTAACGATTGTTATCCTTATGTGCGCTTGAATATGTACAGTTCGTATGAACTATTTCAGATGAAACACACACTTCAAATAACAAAATCACATTTCTTTCTTCCCGCCTTTTTCAATCTCATCAACAATAAAAATGTGGCTTCCGGCTTTCATTAATTTACATTTCTAAAATTTTTAAATATTTTTTGGTGATGCAAATATTTTGGTAGACATTTTTCGAATTGTTCTAATTTTCATTTCACTTTATTATTCATATTCATACCGATTCTGCCATTAACGATATTGATGTTGTTAGAATGTCTTCATCTTCTTTTTCCTCATTTTACTTTTCATCGTATTTTTCATTTGTTGGCTTCTTTTTATTCTTCGTCTGACCTTTTTTCATATATTTTCTTCGGCACGATTTGCGCATTCGTTTTCTTCTGTTTATTTGTTTTCCTTCCTTCTTTGTCTGCTTCTTTTCTCTCTTTTTTTCTTCTCCGCTTGATCAGCATCGTCTTCTGTTTCTTTTTCGTCTTCTTTTTTCTTCTTCTTCTTCTTCTACTTCTTTTTCTGTATGGTCTGCGTATTTTCTTCTTCCTCTACACTTTACTTCTCATTCTGTTTCTTATTCGTGTTTATTTTTCTCTTTTTCTTCTCTGACTGTTCTTCATCTTCTTTTTCTACTTCGTCTTCTTCATTTTCTCATTTTCTTCTTCTGCTTCGTCTGTTTCGCTTTCTTCTTCGTCAGCTTCTCATTTTTCTTCTACGTTTTTTTTTTTTATTCCTCTTTACTTTCTTTGTCTGCCTTTTCTTTTTCTTCTTCGTTTGCGTCTTCCTTTTCTTCTTATTATGTTTCTTTTTCATTTACATCGTTTTCACTATTACCCTTCACTCCTCTTATTATTTATTTGTTTCTGTTTTGTAACTTGTTTCTATTTTGATTGTTTCTTTCCATTTCATTCCGTTTTCCATTTGAAGTCATATTGACTTCTCACGCATTGTTGCTGTTGTTGTTGTCTAGCTTTTTATTACTCATCCCCCTCACTTCTATTGATTCACTTTCCACATTTTTTCGGCTTGTCTAAAATCATTTCGATGTGTTACTTGACAGAAACAACACAAATTTAATTGTTTCTTTTAAAATAAATTATTTCGCCAAACGTGACCTTCAAACCTTCCCACCACAAGACACGCAACTAGCAGACAACATTAACTAACAAACACAAACACAACAACAGTAAGTGTATATACAATTCTCAACAAACAACTATATATACATACATCACAAATGATAAAGATGTATATATATATGATTATATACATCTATCTCTGTTTGCCTGTTTGTCCTTCTCTCTCACTCACACACACACACACACACACACACACACACACACACACACACACACACACACACATATATATATATATATATATATATATATATATTCTAAGTTATGAAAATATATTTATGGTTATTAAGCTACACAGAGGTTTCCGTGTTTCATCCCCATAGGGAATCGTAAGTCTAAAATACATGGAGTTTGTGTTTCCGGGTGTTTTTATATTTACACGTTGCGTTTAGTTTAGCTAGTTAACCAATCAATTTTTTTTGTTATTCCCCTTACCGGTTATCTTAGTTAAAGTCCACAAAAGTAATGTAAACAATAACCCTTGCATTCGCTGACTTAATCTGACCAAACTAGAAATATGAAGAATTAGTAAAACAATTCTATCTAGAATTAACAAGCAAATATAAAATACATAGAATTAAACAAGTGGGAAAATACTGCCAAAGCAATCACTTGGTTTAATAATATCGGAAATAAAAGCTAATGTACCGTCCTACAATTTGACATCGTTAATTTATATCTATCCATATCCGGAAAAAACTCTTCAACATCGCCCTGGAGTTTGCCGAAATGTATACTGATAGATCCAAGGCTGAAATTCAGATCATTAAAAATGTATACGGTAAGTTTTAATCAATAATAATGACGAATGGACTAAAACAAAAATGACAAACTCCTTTTATTTAGCCATGGCGCCCTGGACACAGCGGATGCATCATATCTGGTGGGTTTAATTATTTTATATACCCTCACAAATATATTTGATGATAGAGATAGCGGCCTATATAGAGATGATGGGTTAGCTATAATAAGGGATTACAACAAGGTCAAGGGAGAAAACTTAAAAAAAACTATATATATTAAAATGAAAAAAATTAGGCCTAAGAGTAGAAGTACTGGCTAACATAAACATAACTCACTTTTTAGATGTCACTTTAAATTTAAATGAAAATACTTACGAGACATATTTAAAGCATAACGCTAATCCAATATACGTAAACCAAAAGTCGAATTACCCCCATCAATCAAAAAATAATTCTTAATTCTATCGAACGTAGGCTTAGCAATAACTCTATCAACGAAAATGTATTTAAGAAGTAAACAACATTTACAATACAGTTTTTAAAATAGTAAGTACCATAATATCGAAATTAAATATAAGCAACAGGACACCAATAACTATAATAACATTAAAAATAATAAAAAAAATATATAATCTGGTATACACCGCCTAAACTAAACTGGGAAACAAATGTCTAACGCTCATCGAAAAACACATCCCCGTAAGAAATCTTCTGAATAAAATATTCAGTAAAAATAGCATAAAACTGTCTTCCAGCTTCTGCAAAAACTTAGAAATGATAATTAAGGCACACAATAACAAAATACTAAAGGAGAACAGTAGAAAAAAGATAATAACACATTGCGTAATAAAATGACCCATATAGCAAAAATTACACTAAACTGAACAATACTATAACAACTACAAATAGTAATAAATTAATAGTAATATCCCAAACCCTAATAGCAATCACCGACTAGACATGAAAAAGTTAGTAATGAAGAGAAATGTTGTAACTGCATAACTCATTCATCTTCTCCACTAAAAAATAAATGCCTAACCAAGAGTATTGTTTACCAAGCCACCCGTATTAACAAAAGAAAGACAGAATAACAAAAAATATAAGATACGTATGATTTTTAAAACCAGATATTTCGACAACAATAGCACATTAAAAGACAAAAAACGCCGAATAAAAACAGCACTAGCGAACCATATATTGGAGCTCAAAGAAAGCGGACGCTCACCAATAATCGAATAGAAAATAGTACGACAGGCTGGTACATGTACAAATTTATACGACCCGTATAGATTATGTCTGAATGAAAAAATTTAAATCCTAAATAGTTAAGACTCCCAGAACCTATAAATCTGTAGAAGTAAAATAGCAAACAACTGCTTACAAAGAATACAATTCACTTTAGAGTAACAATACATAATAAATAAATAAATAAAGTAAAGTAAACTAGCAACCAAAATTAGAAATACAAGCACGCACATTTTAAAATAAGGTCACCTATTAATTCGACACAAAAAAGAAACAAGGATCAGTCATCCCTGTACAAAATATAACAACAGAACAGGAAGTAAAAACAACCGATCCTTTGTTTGTGAGAAGCCCAATGATTGGCTAATTGAAACATTTAGCAGTGGGGAAATTACAAAAAATCTGATTGGTTAACTAGCTAGAATAAACAGCACGTGTATATATAACAAAACAAGGCAACACAAACTTCATGCATGTTAGTCTGACGATTCCTAGTGTGTAGCCTCATTGCCATAAATATATTTTCATAACTTACTACCGAGCTCTACACTACACTTGTTGAAGAAAATTCTGAAAATTGATACATAAAATATTATATCTCCTTATAAAATCTTATGTGGATACATGAAATAATAATAATAATTAAAATAATGATAATAATAATAATATATTACTACTACTACTACTACTACTACTACTACTAATAATAATAATAATATATATATATATATATATATATATATATATATATATATATATATATTATCAGCCCCCTCCAACAAGGCCGGGCACTCTTGTGTGATTTTAATAACAAGCAGTACACATAGCTACATGCACGATCTGAACACGTTCGTAGATAACTCTAGCTGCTTGGTAAATCTAGCCGCCGACTCGCTATTTACATTTCAATTCCTCTCTAATTACTAACTAATGGCTTATGGCCGATGGGATAAGATTCTTGACTACGAATCAGTGGCGATTTGTGATCAGGGTTCGCGCCCGCCGATCGTTGAGAATTAGCTTCCTGCACTGAAGATTGTGTTAGCATGAAACATCGACTGATGGATAGGAAATACTTCAGTAAGAAGGTGACAATTGTGAGTCTCGCCAGGTTAAGCCAGGCTAATTGGCTTTAGACCGTGCGGCCCGTGAATGTTTGCATTTTGTAAAAATATTTAAATTCCCTATATAGGGGCGGCACGCTGGTTAAATGAACAGGTGACTACATTAAAATGCGATGTATCTATCATCTCCTACTAACGAGTTTTCGTTGCGCAGTGGTGTAAACACTGTGACCTTGGTTTCAAGTCTCGCTGGTGAACCGTTGACAGGTAGATGCGTGTTAGTTGCCGGTTGCGCTTTGAAAATCTCTCTCTCCCTCTCTCTCTCTCTCTCTCTCTCTCTCTCTCTCTCTATATATATATATATATATATATATATATATTTGTCGCCCACAATCAAGGGTGGGAACTGTAATTAGTAGTATTAACACAGCTGTCATCGTAGCTTTAATGCACGTTCCTTCAGTAGTTGAAGACTTTGGCAACGACTGTCGATAACAGGTTTAAACTATCGTTTATGTAGCAGATTGTTGATAGTGGCCGAGTAAGTTAAAGCGTCGGAATTTAGGTTTAAACATGGCTCGTGTTCCGGGGTTTCGTATTCTGCGACCGGTATGAATAATTATCTCTACACTAACGATTCCCGAAAGGATGAAACGTATAGATAAAAACTCAAACATGTAGATAAAAACACAAATATTTATATATATATATATATATATATATATATATATATATATATATATATATATATATATATATATATATATACATATATATATACATATATATATATATATATATATATATATATATATGCCAACATTGTATATATTATATATATATATATTGTCAGGACAACTAACGAAAACGAGTTACGCCCCTTGAACAATTTCGGGAGTTAAGAGTTATCGCCCTTGGAAATGGGGTCCTGGCCAGAGAGAAGATAAACAAAGATCACGATCTCAGACTGTTAATATCTCATTCTGTGTTCAGTTTTAATAAATCTGTTAAACGTTTATCTTGATAGTTCATCAATTTTATTCACAAGTTATCATTTATTATAACTTAAATTACGAGGTTATAATATATATATATATATATATATATATATATATATATAAATTGAAAATATAAGCCATTAACAATGCAAGATTAATTACATTTTTTTCACATTAATCTTATTAATTTCGGAATAAAATTTTATCATCAGAGGTGACCAGTATTGAGTCAATTTTTTTTCATAAAAAAACAAGAATAACGAAATTTATTTCTTTGTTACTTGATAAACGTCTCTCCGCGCTGGTGGTGTTGGCGGTTATGATTCAAATTCCGGTGTCGAACGAAGAGCGTGGCTCGATCGTGTAGGTAAAGTAATATGGGTCGGTCGTTCATTTAAAGCATTGCTGGGTTTGTTAATAAAATTGAAAATATAAGCCATTAACAATGCAAGATTAATTAATTTTAAAAATGTAATTGAAAATATAAGATAATATATAAAAAAAAATTTATTTGTTAATGGACACCTTTGAACTGCCATCTCCATAACCTCCTATGCAGACAAGTACAAGTGAGAATTGTCAAAGACCTCACAGGAGTTGGCCAAAGCGCAGTCGCACTAGAGTCAAACACCTCCAAGTTGACCCCAGGTGAGCTCGATACACTTAAAGACTAAAACGGGGAGTTGTTAGGACAACTAACGAAAACGAGTTACGCCCCTTGAACCATTTCGGGAGTTAAGAGTTATCGCCCTTAGAAATGAGGTCCTGGCTAGAAAGAAGATCAACAAAGATAACGATCTCAGACTGTTAATATCTCACTTCGCGTACATCGGCTAATTAACTCATTATTTAATTCTGTGTTCAGTTTTAATAAATCTGTTAAACGTTTATCTTGATAGTTCATCCATTTTATTTTTTTATTTAGCGAATACAAAGTCCTTCAGCCACGCAGTAGCCTCCTGGTCTGCTGTGTTGAGGGTGGCTAATCCTCCTTTCAGTCGTTGGAGAGGGCAGACTTCAATGATGTGCTCCATTGTCTGCTCCTCTCCATAAGCACACAGTGGGGATGGGCTGCTTCCCCATATGTGACGGCTGTCCAAGCACGGGCCATGTCCAGTCCTGAATCTATTGATGGTTGACCACTCTCTCCTTGGAAGGTCGGTGCCAGGCACTTGTTGGTTAGGGTCTGACACCAGGTGTTTATTAGGGACCTCCTTGGACGCTTATTCCTTTTTCCAGGCTGATTGAATGGTGAAGTCAGCTGGTGGGATGTTCTTCCAGATGGGGCGTCTGGATGGAAGTCGAGCAGTGGGTGGGTTGAGGATGTCTTGGTGGATTGGTAGATGAGGGAAGTCTTCAACCTTTTGAAGCATCCTTTGAGTGCATGCTGTTCGCCGGATGTGTGGAAGTACAATGTTTGATAGGACGGGGAGCCAGGGTAGTTGTGTTGAGCGGATTGTCCCGGTTATGATTCTCATTGTTGAGTTGAGCTGGGTGTCTACAAGGTGTGTGTGGGATGACCTGGACCAAACAGGGGCACAATATTCTGCTGCAGATTAGGCAAGGGCCAATGCAGAGGTGGGTAGCGTGGAAAATGATGCCCCCCATTTTGCACCAGACAGCTTGCTGAGCAGGTTGGTCCTGGACTTCACCTTAGCCATCCCAGCCATTAACCCCCTTTTTTTTAGAGGTGTGGAGGTAGTATTCTACCAGTTCTTTTGGCATAATACCATCCTCCCAGGCATTACCTCATTTCTTTAAGAGGTGTGGAAGTTGGTGTATATCTGTTTTGTCGTCATAATCCCATCCCCCAGGCATTTCTTCTTCGTTTTTTGAGAGGTGTGGTTGTAGTGTAATATCGGTTCTGTCGTCATGATACCATTTTCTCAAGCATCCCCTTCTCATTTTTTGAGAGGTGTGGAGGTAGTGTATATCTGTTCTTTTGCTACGATAACATCCTCCCAGCCATTACCTCTTCCTTTTTGGGGGGATGTAGTATTTTTTCTCTGGTCATGATTCTACACTTCCAGTGATTACCTTCTCCTTTATTTTTTAAAGGAGTGTCTGTGTACTATCTGTTATGTTGTAATGATGCCATCCTCCCAGGCAATACATCCTTCTTTTTTAAGGAGGAGTCATGTAGAATATGTTTTACTTGTTCTCTGATTATTAGGAATACCGTTCTATTTCGAACGCACAGAAAGTTATATGTCAAGGAAGAGAGAGAGAGAGAAAAAAAAAGAGAGAGAATATAAGTGAGAGAAAAATAGAGAGAAAGAGAGAAAGAAAGAAAGAGAGAGAGAGAAAGAGAGAAAGAGAGAAAGAGAGAAAGAGAGAAAAAACAGATAGAGAAAGAGGGACACAAGACACCGGCGCATTATTTGATTAATAACATGTAAACAGCATATTCTCTGAGATTTATCGTACGAGTTGCTAAAAAATTATATATTTACTTTGATTTTCTTATTAACACGTTTTTTTTTTTTTTTAATCTTATTATAAATTATAAATTATACATTTATTGAATCAATTTGTTTAATTTTTATAAAATAATTGATTTACAAACTCATTTTACTGAGCAATTAAATGACTGAATTTAGAATCGTGTTCACTGTATTTGATTTTTTTAATTGTTCATTTTGTTTTATGTACACTTTTTTTTCGATTTGAAAAACATCAAATATTATCATCTTTTTACGACCTTAAGTGAGTTTAGTATTTTTTGCTTTACATTTTCGCCATAAAGGGTAAATTTTGTTTTAAAACTATGTATTTATTATTCCGTGTTTTATTTATATAAAAATAAAGGACGGAGTCATTTTCTTTCTTTTTTTGTACAAAACAAATACATTTTACTGAGCAATTAAATAAAACAACTAGTTAAAATATGCGACATGTGTGTCTGATTCACATCCGTAATCAGCAGGACAAACTTAATTAATAAAGTTAAGGGCGACTAATAATGAAATATTCTACATTAATCTGTATCACTTAGGAAGTGCACCATTATAATAGAAGAGTAGCAAAGTAACAACGCTACCATAACCAATAACATACAATTGTAGTAAACACATTAAATATTTAGGTTATAACAACCGTACACATTTCTAGGCAAAGCGTCATAGTCCGGAGGTAAAACGCCAGACTATAAGCATCGATATAGAAGGTCTAATCATAGTCTAAGTTAGTCATGCTGATGACGGATGTGAGCCAGATACAGGTGTCCATGGATTACTTTTATGTACGTATAAAATTTATATATATATATATATATATATATATATATATATCACTTTTTGGTTTCATTTTACTTCAGTCGAAGTTCTCAGAAATCTAAGGGCTCCTTCCTGAGGCTAACACTTAATCTCTATATGACATACACATATATTCGAATATTCGATGTAAGTCTTCCTTTCTATCTCAAACGTTGAGTAAGTAAAGATGTTAGAGCATTAATTTTCCCCAATTGACCAGTTAACTATGTTATAGTATATTTTTCCTGTCGTCTCTTGGTCTTACCTGATTCACGAACAAAACGAATCTAGTCTGGTGTAGTATCAAGTTTAGTGATGTTACTTGAAGAAGATGCACTATACCTTGTATAAGCCAATGTGAGTAGCCATACCGAGTGGATCTAATTTGAGCTTTGAATACAATATTATATTGAATATATGTAGGAGAAAGCATATTCATGCTAGGATGTCCTGACTAACACCTGTAAAGACAACCTTAGACACTCGAGGGCAATGTCTACTAAGCATTCAAGTGCTCTCCATAATCATTTAAGTTCTCTCCTGATATATATATATATATATATATATATATATATATATATATATATATATATATGTTTTTCCTATCGTGATTCGACCCCTCGGGTTAATTCCATCAAAATGAGGAAGAAGAAAATACAAAAACACTATAAGACAGTCTCCCACGACAAAGTTGTTCTACAACGAAAGCTTGCAAAAATTAATAAATACATAGATGTTTTTTTTCATTTAAATCGCACGATGTGTTGCTTTTAACAAATATTTCATTTAAATACGTTTCTACGCGTGCCTCGAAGATGTTGTCAATTTCTTCATCCAAAAAGCGTCAATTTGCGCATAACATCGACTAGACTTCTACTTATCCTAACGTCTTTTAGAACTTGACGTGTTTTTCTACTCCTATCGTTATTCAGCCCCTGGAGGTTGATACCATCAAAATAAGGAAGAATTAAAAAAAAAGAAATTATAAGACAGTCTCGCCTGACAAAGTTGTTCTACAACGAAAGCTTGCAAAATAAATAAATAAATGATTTTTTCATTTAAATTGCACGATGTGTTGATTTTCAAAAATATTTCACTTAAATACATTTTTATGCGTTCCTTTAAGATGTTGTCAATTTTCTTCTGTAAAAACCAAATTGTTCCGGTTTTGTTCGGATCAACGAATGTATATATATTTATTTTTTCAATAGAAGCTAACTCTGAAAGTAATGTGCTATTTTTGTATTTTCATCCATTTCTATTTTTATGGCATATTTTGACATTATAAATAATACCCTAGTTACGATGAACACATGCAGTAATATATTATCAGGTTAATTTTACACTCGGCTTTGTACATGTTTTCAAATAAAAGTTACACATTATGAGTAAAAGCTCACTAATTGAAGCTAGCAATTCAAGCTAGAATTATATCTAGCATCCTAATAATAGTGTGAGATACTTAACTGCATCAATACCTCAATTGCTTTAGCATATACATGTATATATATATATATATATATATATATATATATATATATATATATATATATATATATATATATGTATATATATATATATATATATATATATATATATATATATATGTATATATATATATATATATATATATATATATATATATATATAATAATTTAGGTAAAACATCCACAGGGTAGTAATCCAAAAAAATTCAACCGTGTTTATAAAAAAGTGCTCAATACCAAATAGAGCTTTTATATATGATCATGTTTATTTACACATACATGTACAAAATCTGCGACACTGGCATGTCGATATTATCGATCAACAGTTATTATAAATTGAGATTTCATCAGGAAGAGTTAGAATCCGATTTTAATCTTAGATTATATTTGGAAAGAATGAAATGGACAAAAAAAAATTACATTTTTAATTTGGAAAGTCACGTGGTTGGGACCGTTAAAAATCAAAATAAAAAAATAATAATGTCTCAAAATATATTAATATAAAATATAAAATAAGTGAATTTGTTTAATTTATTAATTAATGATAATTAGATAAGTTTTAAAAAAACGGTTAAAACTAAGAACTAAAAAGCAAAATCAGTAGCCCAATGTGTTAACGACCCCTACCCCCAACACACACAGACGCTACTACCACCATCATCGCTGACTTAAACTTATGCTACGTGCCTTTGTAAACGTAGAGTGATTTTGACACGTCCCATCGCATGTGTCTTCTCTTCCCTTCCTCTCCCCTCACTCACTTCTCTCTCTATCCTAAATGATCTTATTTTATCCCGTACCATGCTATTTTATTTCATTTTATCTCTATGTATCTTTATCTATCTATCTATTCATCTATCTATTTATCTATCTTTTTATTCATCCATCTACCTTTTTATTATTTCTCTCTCATTTTATTTTATTTTATTTTATATACTATATTTTATATTAATATTTTGGTTTTTTTACAAGGTCGGATTCTAACACTCCCTCTCTCTCTCTCTCTCTCTCTCTCTCTCTCTCTCTCTCTCTCTCTCTCTCTCTATATATATATATATATATATATATATATATATATATATATATATAAATTATTAATTAATTAATTATTGTGTGCTTTAAAGGTAGACATGGACGCCCGTTTCTGGCTATGAACCGTCATCAGCATAGCTGTTATTCTTAAATTCCAAAGCGGCTTTATATCAGGTCGTTGCACAATGAATACAGTCTTCTCTGTCCAACAACTTCAGGAAAATGTTATCAAACAATGAGTAGCACTCTATCAAGATTTTGTGGAGCGACACTGTTAATCTCTATTAACGGTGGCGAAAGATTTTGGCATTCTGGAATAACAGAGGGGCACACCCACATAGTAAGCCGGTTGAGCAAGATTTTTTAAAATACCTTACCTACCGCTTCAAAAAGGCGTATAGCTATATAATTGCCACAGGTCTATCAGGATCCAAGTTGCGTCTGCCCATTTCTGAGGTACAAACGCACGTATACATATGTCACATATTAAACAGTAGACTTCTTCAGCAATCCCGTCACTCGCAAAACGGATAGACAGCATTATAGACAATCCTCAGTAAAATTGGATGCTCACCAAAATTCGTAAATCTTAAAAGAAAAACTTCACCGGGGCATGAAGGCATGCACCCATTTCGGTGGGTCACTCTCTGAACCAATAGCTATTGAGAACGGTGTTAAACAGAGTGACATTTTGGATCGACATTTTACTCTATATATTTTGAAACGCTCCTCTCCGACCCCTTAAAGAACTGTAGTCTCGGTGTTCTCATACGTTTCGGAATAACTGGTAATATCTTGAACCTAGCCCGATTTAATTCAATGTCCAACACCTTCAAAATCCTTGTACGGGAGTTCGTTTATGCTGGTGATGCAGTTTTCATTTCCCACAGTGGGGAGGTTATGCAGATGATAATGGACATCTTCTCTCGAGCATGTACCACCTTTGGACTCACTATCAATCTGGAGAAAAATAAGGTAATGCTCACTTCTCTTCCAGGATTCCAATATGTAGAGCCGTCGAAGGAACTAGATTAGGTACAGTTTACTCATGTGTATATTTTGGTAGCACTCCCTCCTGAGATAGATCCATCAACTCTGAGATACGTCTAAGAATTGAACAGACTAGCAAAACCTTTAGTAGACATGAAAGGTGCGTGTGGTCAGGCGGAGTCATTACCATCAAAATAAAACTGTTCTGTATTCTTTGGAGACGTGTACAACGTATCGCAGACATATCAAGGTACTAAGGAATCCTAACTATTAAGTGGCAATATTTTACACTAGACACCAATGTTCTAGAGCAAGCTGGAGTGCTGAGCACAGAAGTGCATATTATACGTAGTCAGATTCGCTGGGCAAGTCACTTGGTTAGGATGGGAGATTACAAGCTCCCTCGGCAAGCAACTGTTATATGGGGAACCGCTTCATGAAAAACGTCCAAAATACAAACCTAAGTCACGTTTTAAAGATGTAATAAAAGCAATCTGAAAACACTTGATATGAACGTGGAGAACTAAGGGAGGATGTCTCTGGAGCGATCGGTCTAGCGCAAATGAATCTATGATGGCTGTCGCAGATTTGACGCAAAGCGTATAGAGTACCACATCTTTAAACGTATTTTTCCGAAGCAATCTGCCAAAAGTCCCACACACATTTCACCCTTACAATTTGTGTGGTTTATGTTGCAGAGTCTGTCTGTCAAGTGCTAGTCAACTGAGTCATATGATATCCCATGGTAGGAGTCTAATAAACACGTGTCAAACAAGAGGTTGATACTGCTACATACAAACGGAAACCAGTGGCCTTCTATATCGTAGCTGCATCAAGACTTGTAAAAATAGTCGGGCCTGCTAAGCCATCTGCTTACCGACAACCATGCAGCAAACTTGTGGGAATTGCCTTCTTCTGTAAAGAAGCGGCGGCAATCATATATATATATATATATATATATATATATATATATATATATATATATATATATATATATATATATATATATATAAGAGAGACATATAGACGCGCGATTTTTGCACTATTTCGTAAATTACCTTGTGTGTATGGGTTTGAATTCGCTAACTTCGGATCAGTGTGGAACAATTCATCCTCAACTAATGTTTAAAATTGTTAGATGCAACAAAACTAAACTGAACAAGAGAAAAATATAAGAAAAAAACAAAATATTCAATAAATTTAGAAATAAAAAAAAAGAAGAAGTATTTTTCTATTTTTTATGTTCACCTAATGACGTTCCAACAATTTTTCCAGACGTTTGTAGTTCATAACCCACAATTGACCTTTATCTTCTCCCTCTTTTTGTAAGTATCTATTTGATCTATATTTCGATATTTCATTGCTTGGCATTTTTTCTACTCTCTTATTATCTTTTCCATAATGTATATCCTAGGAAATCATCAGCAGATTAACATTTTTTTAACTTCTGCATCTGACAATTTTCCCCATTTCTTTTAACTTACTGATCTCTTCTTTCCTTTTTCCTTTGTAGATTTCTTACATCCATTAATTTTACTCTCTTGGCTGATTCATTAATTCGTTTTTATTTTTTAAACTTTTTCTACATTTTTGTCGTTCTGTTATTTTTCATCTTTTATAGATCTTAACATTTTAGACATGCGCATTCGATTCGCCCCCTCCCTACCACTCTTAGGTGGTACTATTTCTTAGAAAAAAATCCTTCTATTGATATTATTATCTCTTTTTTATGTATCTATGTTGGTTCATATTCTTTAAACTGAAACAATTTACAGAAATCAGGATTTACATCTCTTAATTATTAAAGCTGTTTTATTTTTTAATTTAGTTTTTATTGTCTTCATTAATTGCTTTTCTTCGTCTTTCACTTCTAGTCTTTCGATTATTGTTTTCATTCGATCATTTTGTTTTTTTGTTATTTTGTATTTCCATCGTTCTATCGGTATTTTAATATTTTCTGAGGCTAAAACCTGTTTTTTAGATTCTTTTCAATTTAGTTATTACTTCTTCATTCTCTCTTTTCTCACGATTTATCTTTTCATTCTTTCATTTACATTTTTACTTGACAATTCTTTTTTCGTTTGTTATTTTCTACTTATTCTTGTTATTTAATCTTTTTCTATTTGTGTCTTTCGTTCTTTTATTATTGCCTTTCTTTATCTATTCATATTTCTTTCTTTTTTACTTCTATTTTCTGTCTTTTTTGTCTTTTTCCAATTCTTTGTTATTTTCGTTTTTTTTTATCTATGTTTATTCTTTTCGATTTCTTGTTCTTTATTGTCCCCTTTCTCTGATTCCCACTTTCTCTGATTCCCACTTTCTCTGAACATCTCGCTATTTCTTATTTACTTTTTTTCTGTTTTTAAGGGTTTTATTCATATATCGCCTTTTACATTCATTTCTTTTTATTGTTTCTGTCTTTTTACCTTTCTTCTTTTTATCTATTATTTCTGTATTTTTACTTTCTATTTCCTCTTGCTTTGCCCTTTCTATTCCCCCGTCTCTCTCTTTACACCCCCATCCCGCATTCCTTATTTGCTTCTTTTCTTTCCTTCTGTATTTTTAACATTTTATTCTTTTACATTTTGTGCAATCTTTATAAAATTACTTCTGAAAACGTTAATGTTTTGTGTCTCATCATCTTTTCTAATTTTATATTTTCACTATCGTTTCTCCGCCAATATATTCATTACTGTCCTATATCTAGATGTTAATATGAATCTCCATGAGATTCCCGTCGCTCAATGTGTCTCATTTAACGTTCAAATAACAGGGTAAGACTCGTCAACATATCTCTATAAAGGTTCCCTCTCCGTTCGTTGTTTTCGTCGGTACGTCAAACTTGTGAGTTTGAATCACACTTGAATCGATAAACAAATCTTCTGAAGTCTGTTTGGTTATGGGTTTTTTATTACTATTATTTAAACTCCAATTATTTATTTTCCTTCTTGCTTAGGTATTTTTTTAATTTCACTTTTTTTCTTTTTACCTTCACCTTTTCCTAGAACTATTTTATCTGCTTTGATGGTTTACAGAAGTTTTTATCCCTTTTCTCTTATCGAAATGTTTCCACCCATTTTACTTGTCTTGTGAATTCTTCATTTTGCGTTAGTATTTCTTCAAGCTGTATTACACGAACATTATAATAAGGAGCGCGACCGAAAAACAAAGTCTACCGTCTCTGGTATGACGGAGGTTTGCCCTGTTCAAAACGGCTAGGTTCTTGGAGTTAGAAACTCGTTATATAAATGACCTGTAAAAGATATTTATTACATGGTAACACATGTGAAAAATGTGACTGATAAAATCTAATTTGAATATGATATTTATTTGATAAATATAAATAAATAATATAATCTAATGTATACCGGCGTTTACCGGGATAAATGAATAACTCACAAAATTCCTGTTCAACCATAAATTCATAAAAGTTTTTCAGCGATTAAAAAATGTCCATAAGTATTATTTAATGTGATTTTAATTATGAAATGTATAATTAATAAATAGTTGTTAAACCGTTTTATTATTTCATAACTAATTATCAATGTACTTTGAGGCGAGGATTTTGTCTCTTTTTTCTGTGTGAGGGGGAATTTTAATTGAAAGTTTTCATGCAAAACAACTGTAAGAAATATACTAGTTTTAGGAACTATTTTTTATAAATAAGATTTTACGATAAATTTATGTTCGGACTCTTTTTTAATAGTAATAGCAGTATTAATAAATCTACTGTTGGATTTAAATCGTTAAAGTCGACATGGCAATGCGCACACGTAACTGGCTTAATAAGTCATATGTAAATAAAAGCTGACTGTGTGAAAAATCAATCTAACCAACTTATTCTCTGTGTACGCATGTACTAACCCGCAACAATTGCACCTTTTTGTAACTGCTGCTAACTCGAGAAAGTTAAGCCACGGCGGAACGCATGCGCTTTCAATAAAAGGGAAATGTATTGCTGAATAGTTTTTAAGTTTGTTTTACCAACAAAGAGATTTAAAGCAGTTTTATTTCATGCATATTCTAAAAATGTTGCCGCGAAAAATATAAGTTTTTGTATTATTCACAATAGAAAAACGTAGTTTTGTATTTTTCGGCTGTGTAATCTCTATTTGGAAGAGTTATTAATGTGAAATGTGCGAACGCATGACGTACATCGGAAAATTTACCCTAAGAAGTGACATTTCGTATATAATATCGGTGTAATAGGTCATAGTATGATAACTTATAACTATAGGGTTAGTCACTCCTGCTCCGTCTTTTGAATCAGCAACAAAAAGAAAAGTGTTCATCGGATAAAATATGAGAATCGATGAATTTGAATGGAACTGATTTTTTTTGTTTGTAAAAACACCGACAAATAATTTGACTTAATCGCAGACGAAGTAGATTGTTATAGGTGGTTTCTGGTCCCGAAGATGTACAGACCAATAAATCAAGAAAATACCACTTTACCTCAATGTAAGTATATACCAAGGTTGAAGTATTTGTTATCCTAAAATACTACTGCTACTACTATCACTACTAATAATAATCACGGGAAAGTTTAAATCATATATAAACATGACAATTAACTACTGTTATGTATTAATCGTAAAATTAAAATATCTTTAACAATGAAGTAAGTGCATGTGAAACAAAATCTTTAACATTAATTATAATTGTAAATAATAATAATTATTATTATTTTTTCGTAAAATAATAGAATTAAAATAATCGTGGCGTTTATTATTATGAAAAGCACTTATGTTAAGTTAAAATAAACAACAAGTTTTTTTTTTATAAAAAAGATGACAATAAACAAATCATACTCTTTTCTCAATAATAACACTGTTCCCGCCAATGAATATGTAATTGTATTTCACAATTTTAGCGTCCCACATTAAGCATCTAAATAACGTTAATTAATAGAAACGTTCAGTTTTGAAAAGCTATCAAACAAAATCTGACATTTATGGTCAAATCATTTATAATTGTCCTCTATCTTTTTTAATGTTCCTATCGAATAATACAATAACCGACGTGGCAAAGTAGGTATACACATAGAATATTAAATATAGATTTTAAAGTAATGTAAGACCGTGCTCTGTAAATATATGCGATAGAAAAAACGAAAAAATGATGAGGGTTTTATGAAGAAGTCGAAAGTAGAAGAGACAATTTGAAAACGATTACAAAAAAGACCGAGTGAAACCGACTGGGACAATCACTGAAAGTATATGTTATCGCTAGTTTAGTTCAATTGTCGCGTGATGCCCCGTTATTTTTATTGATCTAAAAATGGGAAAGCTGTTTGTAGAGCCTTTTCGTTCAGCAAAAATGCAAAGTCGAAACAGGAATGGGTTTTCATAGATTGCACTTCATTGTGCTAAAATGCCGACATTCTCTTTGTACACACAGCTTCACATACACAATCAGCTTCTCAGCCTCCGCTCACATCGATATCAAATATGGCTCTGTTGTTTTTCTCAATTCCCACTCGATCGGTGAACGTGATTCTGAAAATTGTTTTACTTTTCTAATTCCTCAATCGGAAATAATAAGTAAAGTCAAACAATGCATGTTCATATTTCCATTTTCCTCTCAAATTTGTAATTATCAGAACAGCATCAGTCGTATTCCAAACGCGACCTCTACCCACACTGTTGACTTATGTCTATTTACCATCAAGATAATGATACTTATTCACCCTCCCGCTATTCCGATCACCTCAGTGAACTCGTTACATAATTAGCCTGTACTAGTTTTCAGAAGAACTGAAGAGATAAACATGATCGTAGGTTGTTTAGGATTTCCTAAACGGTTCATAAATAAAAGCTTGTAGACTTTTCAAAACGTGGTACGTCCCCTATAAAGTTTGCCATATAAACACAACTGTCGGTACACTCTGCAAACATGATTGATTCTAATAGAATTATACCGATTGCAAACTTTATCGTTTATTAAGTAGAATATCCAGATTTTCGCGTGTTTCGCTTAATTTGAAACACCACATTATTTGAAATGTATTTTTAAAACATACTTAACCCCCAAAAATTAAAGAATATAAATAATTGTCATAAGATTCCAATAAAGTAATATATCAACATTACAAATGAACACAATAAACTGTTTAACCGAAGTCATTAAACGATATTTGAACCATTGATGCCCTTTCTAATCTGGCTTTTAAGTTCAGGGTGATTCAGCTATTTACTATATAATTGTCCTTATAATTTAGAAAGTATTTTGATCTCGCAGGTCAACATCAGCAATAAAGACAATCCCACTTTCTTAGTCGGTATATACCCCGTCTACATCACGCATCGCCCCGCTATATGCGCCACGCCCCTTCGCCCGACTCGCTTCATTAGACCAGCCGCCTGGCCTTAAGCTTAAGGGTCAAAGACGTTCTGCGATACTTTACCCTTTAATGTTACCAAACCTCGTCTTTTAAAATAGTTTTGTCTTAATCCCTTTTCTTTGGAGATTATTGATTTGGCCTTTCATTCATCAAAACGTCTATAATTGAAATACCAAGAACTCTGAATTATACTTACAACATAGATTTTTATTCTTTTCATGTCTCTCTCTCTCTCTCTCTCTCTCTCTCTCTCTATATATATATATATATATATATATATACATATATATATATGATTTTGTAATGTTGCAGAGACGATATTGACAGAAAAATGTTGTTTGATAAAAAAATATATCTCACAGAAATGTGATGTTTTTTTGAAACGTGAAACAATGAAAATCTAAATAATAAAATTACAAAATGGTTATTGGAATATAATATTAACCTCACTATGCCTATGGATTACATTTTATACAAATCTGAAATAATTTACTTTTCAAATGGACGCTGTGCCCTTATTATCACCCCATAAAACCATTTAAAAATCTGTAAATAAATTGACATTTGGTGAAAATTTAGTAATTTATGTCTTGTACGTATTGTTAAAATTTTACAAAAAATTAAGATATCTGGATTTTCATGGGATAACATGATTGAACTTATATATATTCCACATTACTTAACCTTATTTCGAACAAACTTAACTAATATATATATATATATATATATATATATATATATATATATATATACACGAGTGAGTTTTACTCTTTTCTTTGCTTTTAGTGTTTGTTTTCACCCAAAGAACCACTGTATAATGTAGGTTTCTTCAAGACACGTAACTACAAGAACTTTTTACTCTGATGATTTTGTAATGTTGCAGATACCATATTGACAGAAACATTTTGTTTGGCACAAGACAAATAAAACAGACCGTATAATAATAAAATAAAAACATGGTTATTAGAATATAATATAACCTGACTTCCATATATATATATATATATATATATATATATATATATATATATATATATATATATTTATCTAGAGATGAAGTGCACGATATAAATAACATGATAAGTCGAACAGACTTAACTAATATATATATATATATATATATATATATATATATATATATATATATATATATATATATATATATATATATATATACATCGGCGAGGAATGCAGACGTTTGGGACATTTTTTTGGTGGGGGTAGAATGAAATTGAACAAGTATAAAAACGTTTTTATACTTGTTCAGTTTCAATCAACCCCTCAAAAATGTCCCAAACGTCTGCATTCCTGGCCGTTATTTAATTTTGTACCACGAAAAATTTATTTAAATATATATATATATATGTGTGTGTGTGTGTGTATGGGGATTAATGCACGATGTATCATGAAATTAAATGCATGGAAAAACAAAATGTATGAAAAAGACAAACGGAAAATAAACAAATTTGAATACAGAACAAATATAAAGGAACGATAGAGTTTACCAGTTTCGTTCGGATCAACGACCGTCTTCAGAAAAAGTAAACATTTTTGATTTATTCGATAACGGTAAACACATAGGAAAAAGAAGAACGCGCGAAATGACGTCATTGGCACGCGTTTAACTATTTAACATAAATAAAGAGAGAGACTTTAAGATGAGAAAAAAAGGAGGGGGCCGAAAAAAAAAATGAACGAAAAGAAGAGGAAAAATATTAATGACGTATAGTAGAAAAGAAAAGTTTATTTTAACCGGGACCGCAGTGTTGCAATGTTTTGACAGATGCTTGCTTAAGATCCGAGTCTGAGATTTATGTTAGACTAGCAGGGGTACCCGGCGTTGCCCGGGGTTCTATCTTGCCCCTTCTCTTTCCTTTGCATTGGGCGAAAGCTGGCTCTTCCCTGGTTGTCCCCTCACCTCCGCTCTCTTTCCTCGTTGCCAGGAGCAAAAGCTATCTTTTCCTCAGGCGCCTCTTCTCCCTCATTCTCCTCTTCTCCCCCTCCTCTTCCAAAAGTACCATCTCTGTTTTAATCCTCAACCCCTCTTTCGATGTATATGTAAGTTAGCGTAAAAAAATATTATTCGTCAGTTCTGGTCGCCCTTTTTTATCCGTAACCATTATATTACCGACGCAGAGAACAACTCTTATAGGAAAATAGGTCACTTTAACGTTCTGTTTTTTTTCGCAAACTGCATTGCGCACAACGTACAGATGACTGGAAAATTATTTTTGATTATATATTAATCTTTGCCCTTTCCTTTGTCTTTTTACAACATTTTGTTCCCACACTCTTGGTCCTTAGTGAACTGGCCTAAGAAGAAGGTTTTGGATGGAAACATTCTATCTGACCATGCATTAATAAACTTTACTTAATCATCCCCCTTTGACCATCACTAACTCCAGTCATCTTAAACTTGATCCCTTAACTACCTTAATTATCCCCATTCAATCATTATTTGACTTTGCTTCCCCTTCTCACCATCTGTTGATCCGAACCTATATTTACAATAGTGACACGTAAACTTTAATAATAATTGTGAAAATAAAATAAAATAAAATAAAAAAATAAAATAAATCTAAATATTAATATTTTAAGATCAACTAAATTAATCTTGACACTTTATAACATAAATTAATTAATTCACATAATTAATTATAACATAACGTATTTCATTTTATCTTTCTTCTTCTTCTCCCTGTTACCATTTTCTGCTAGCCTTGTTTTTTCCCTGCGAATCTCATGTTTTTAAATAGCAGCGTCCATCTTTGTTTTCCTGACCTGATATTGCCAGTTCAATTTTTGTTTTCTTTTTGATAAAGAGAGGTTTTTACTCTCGAAATAATTAAAGTTTCTACGATTCTGTACATTTAAATATGTAAGTCACCCATTTTACAATTAACTGTCTTTATATAAAAAAATTGAAATATAATTAAATTGATCAGATATTTACTGTCTCTTGTCATTTGTTTTTGTTCAGCACATATACAACCTTTCGGTTCAACATTACATTGCTCCTGCGTCGGAAATCTCACTTTCATACATACCGATACATACATACATATATATATATATATATATATATATATATATATATATATATATATATATATTGAATTACTATACACATTCTAATTTTGTCTGAAATATGTAGTCATGTAATCTTCCCAAAGTTGGCAAATCTTTGATCTCTATTAATATGTGCATTAACATTCCTCGCAGATTTCCATTGTTATCTTAGAGAAGAGAATGTTTCCACACAAAAGTCACACATATTTTAGTGGCTTTTGAGATGTCGATAAAGACAGTGATCATCCGCAGTTCGTGCCCTTTTTACCCTTGGATAAACTTTGCGATTTATATTCACTTCATTATTTGCATTATTCTGTCAAAGAAAGACGCTTGGATCCGATTTAGAACTTAAATAATTCGACAAGAATTACGGTAATTACATAATTCAGCTATTCACGGCCAAACAGCGTCACGCTCGTTTTACATACCGCGAAATGTTTTACATATCGCATGCATTATTTGAAACATTTACTTGTAGAAACGAACATGAAGATTGGCGATTTATAGAATCTCCCGAAAAGTTAAGAGTTAACAGGAAATAAAACACGTATTTGGATTACGACAAATTTATTATGAGCTTTTTGAATTTCAAACATAGCTAGAAACTCCGTAGTTGTTAATTTTGGTTTAGCTTAAACTATTGTCGTCTAATTTTCGCGCCATTTCAGAGTGACATTTTCTCAGCTGAACTATAAACATATCATATGGTTTCCCTGTACGTCATCCGTCATCTTTATTATTATTATTATTATTATTATTATTATTATTATTATTATTATTATTATTATTATTATTATTATTATTATTATTATTATTAAGTAAAAAAATTAATGTTATTGTTATTAAAATAAGAATTATTATTATTATAACATAACAATAATAATAATATTATTACAAATAATAATGAAAATGATAACCTGTTTACCACTATGTGGAAAATCTAAACAGTACAAGTGAGAGAACAACATTATCACTCCCTTATTCAGCATGGATTACTCCCCGAGCAACATAAAGGATTCCGAAAAGCGAAATGAGAGACGCATGACCTACTATACGTAGATCAAAAGATCCCGAAGGAGGTAAAAAAACACAGGAAAAGTAGATAGCCATAGCATAGATCGATAACAAGAACGCGTACGACAGTATCACTAAAGCATGGATAATCGAGTGCTTAAGGATGTACAAAATATCGGATAAGATCATCAATTTTATTAAAAAAGCAATGGGAACATGGAGACTGGAACTGACAGCTGGAGGACAATACTTAACTGAGATAAGAATACAGAGCTGCATATTGCAATGAGATTCCTTAGCACCGCCACTGTTTATCATATCCATGAAGCCTATTAAGAACATACTAATGAAATGGCAGGCTGGAAACAAGTTTACCAATACAGAAGAGATAATTAACCACCTAATGTATATAGACGACATGAAACGTTTTGCGAGAAACAAAAATGAACTAGAAATGCTGATAAACCTGACCAGAATCTTCAGCCGGGAAAGCAAAATAGAATTTGGAATAGAAAAGTGCGCACTACTAGAGATTACAACGGGAAAACTGAAGGCAGCAGTGAGTATGGAACTACTCAACCAAGGGCGAATGAGGACACTAGGCGAACATGATACCTGCAAATATTTTGAAGTTCTGGAAGCAGACCCTATCAAATCAACAGAAATGAAAGAAAATATAGGAAAACAATACCTAAGAAGAACAAGAAAACTCATAGAAACTAAATTATATAGCAGAAACCTAAATGAAAGGAATAAACACCCGGGCAGTATTACTAGTAAGATACTCTGGACTGGTTATAGGCTGGACTAAAGAATAAACTAATGAGTATGCATAATGCACTACACCCGAAGGATGATGCTGACCGACTCTACGTGAAAAGGAAAGA
The DNA here is from genome assembly GCA_963556195.1 of Sepiola atlantica. Lineage (NCBI taxonomy): Eukaryota > Metazoa > Mollusca > Cephalopoda > Sepiida > Sepiolidae > Sepiola > Sepiola atlantica. The sequence goes on along the minus strand of OY744518.1, from coordinate 97,808,835 downwards.
CAGAAGAAGAATCCATCTAAGTATAGAAGACTGCGTAAATGACACAGAAAGACTGTGAAAAATACATAACACAGAACACAGAAAGGCTAATCATTGCAGCAAGAGATACTGTGAAATGAACAATACAAAGAACAGAAAAGCAAGAGATTAGATAAGAAAAGAAAAGTTGCAAGAGAAACAGCTACACGGACGATTCATAAGAATGACAAAAAGCGGGAGACAACACTTGGGCATGGCTACGAAAAGGACACTTACACAGAGAAACTGGATCACTTCTAGCAACCGCATAAGACAACGCGGGCAGAACTAACCATATCAAAGCTAAGATTGAAAACACCCAAGAAAACAGCAAATGTTGACGTTGTGGACAAAGAGACGAAACGATAAACCACATACTAAGTGAATGCAACAAACTTGCCTTAAAAGAATATAAGAACAGACAGAGATAGGTGAAGAAGGAAGTACACTAGGAGCTGCATTTTGAACACCCAGACAAATGGTCTAAACACACACCGGTGGTAGTACTGGAAAACGAAAATCACAAACTTTTCTGATAAACTCATCCAAGCAAAGAAACCGGATGTGATAATAGTCAACAAGAATGGACAAATCCTGCCAAATCGTAGATTTCGCCATCCCAGCAGACACAGAGTAAAGATCAAGGAGACGGAAAAGCGAAGCAAATATACGGAACTAGACAGAGAACTGAAATGATATAGAACATGAAGAAAGTCAAGATAATACCAATAATCATAGGCGCAGTAGGAACAATCCCGAAAAACCTTGAACAAGGAATGGGATAAATTTGAATCAGAGGGAAGACTGAGAAGATACAATGGGCGGTAATAATGAAAACAGCTGAAATCTTAAGGAAAATCCTCGAATGCGGAAACCAACCCACATAAACTCGAACACTAACCAGTAACATTGAAGTTGTAATAGAGGTATAATAAAATCATCAGTAAGAGCACGACGACATCTGACAAATAAACTGAAACAGCAACAATTTAAGTTAATTAAACCCCCGATATAAAATGGTTGTGTCTGCCTTGGCTGACGCCACACAATATAGTCGTGAAGGGTAAAAGAAGATGGGAAGATCGAGAAAGAACAGCACTAACCAGACCACCACTTAAAGAGTACAGAGAGCCCTGATACATTGGGGAGGATTTTTGTCACCAGAACCCTAGGGAATACTAATGTTATTACCAGCGAGAAATCAATAGTAAGCGGCTGTTGCGATAACGCACATTCATTTGCAATGGTTATCAGAAGACGTAAAAAACAATGGAAATCTAGGGAGACTTGTTGTCACTCAGACTCCAGGTAACACCACAGGTTATTGTCGGTGAGCGATCGCTAGCGATGGCATGTGTAAGACTTCCTAGTGAGCAAATAATAATAATAATAATAATAATTGGGGAGGCTTGTTGCCACTCGGGCCCCAGAGGGGACCAATGGCCCTTATCAACGGGAAATCGGTTGTAGGTGGCTGTTGCGATACCGCAAGGTCATCAGCGGTGATGAACGAAAAGAGGTGGAGCATACTGGAAGTCTGAGGAGACTTGTTGTCACTCAGACTCCAGGTAACACCACAGGTTATTGTCGGTGAGCGACTGCTAGCGATGGCATGTGTGAGACTTCCTAGTGAGCAAATAATAATAATAATAATAATAATAATTGGGGAGGCTTGTTGCCACTCGGACCCCAGAGGGGACCAATGGCCCTTATCAACGGGAAATCGGTTGTAGGTGGCTGTTGCGATACCGCAAGGTCATCAGCGGTGATGAACGAAAAGAGGTGGAGCATACTGGAAGTCTGAGGAGACTTGTTGTCACTCAGACTCCAGGTAACACCACAGGTTATTGTCGGTGAGCGACTGCTAGCGATGGCATGTGTGAGACTTCCTAGTGAGTAAATAATAATAATAATAATAATAATAATAATAATAATAATAATAATAATAATAATAATAATAATAATAACTTGTTGCATCTGCTCAAACTTCGTCATATTTCAAAAGAGTGCTCCAAACGACACGGGTCTTAACTAGAAATTGCCTGTGCTCCATTACAATCCAATCCTTATTTTGGTGCATTAGTAACCTGTAGCATATACTCTTTTTTACATGAATGTCGCGATGTAGTCATATATTACTATGCGTTGATGTTCCACACAGCCTTTCTCAAATCGTTATTCACTATAGAAATCCATTTCTCCATAAGAATTTCGAAGACAGTCGGTATAATTCCATCATTTAATTATTTCTTCCTTATATTCTAACAAGAAAGTTTGCATGTTCGCTTCTTATGGATGCACTTGTTGCTTTTTAGTGTGCTGAATGTAAATTTTGATTTATAAAGAAAATGGTAGTTACAACTGCTGTTACTGCAACTACGACTACTTTTCCTCCTCCTTCTCCCCCTTTTCCTACTACTATTACTACTAATAATAATAACTGGAAATATAGAAAGAACATTACTCAACCGGAGGAAAATCAAACTGCAAGCACAAGAGAGAAATACGTGGTGTCACCATCATCGGTTGTTTTAGTATAGTAACTGTTGTGGGGTACAAATCACCCCTATTGAAGAACTAATAGAAGCAACCATCTATAATAAATACCATGGTTGCAAAGACTCAAACAGAGGACATTCCTATTCATGTTTTACCGCATGATAGGAATCCGGTCATCTCCTACCACATTTAGTGGCGTTACTGTATTGCTATGAATAAATACATTGTATATTTTAACCTGTCACAATTTGTGGTTGTTATCTTTGTGACCCCTAGCACGGGTCTACAACAGTAACCCACACTCCTGGTTTGGCATTGATTTAGTTCAGTGACAAAGAATGCCGACTAGCGGATAATGACTGGTTTAGGAACGGTTTCTTCCTCCCTAAATAGTTGCGTTACAAATGATTAAACGTCTTGTAAACCGTACTATTTCACACTTATCTTAATGAATGAACGCTTTATATGATTCCACAGAGAAATACGAACAGCCATTTCAAAATGGTCTTACCATCTTAATCCTAACAAAACAACATTTTATGTAAGTTCGGTGAACCGGTGTTTCAAACGCGATTACTCTGTAATTACATTCATTAAAATATAAGATTATATCATAACCTCGGGATGTTTTTCAGTACATTCACCGACCTGAAAATTTAAGCCCATTAGAAATTTGACGTTAATGAGTAGCTTTATTTAATTGACATATTTTTTATATGGCTTTTGTTCGTGGCATTTACTTTTATTGCAAACACATTTCACCTATTTATCTACGTCCCACAAAGTAGAATGTGACACAAGGTCGGAAGGTGGGAATTTTCACTCTAGAGGAAGAGTGAGGTGAATCTAAAAAAATTGCCTGGGCAGGGCGCCTCAGACAGTAAGCAATAAACTTACTCCTCCCCAAAGAGGGGAGGCAAAGCCTGGGAGGGGGTTAACATCCCATAACTGCACAGGACAGTCAGAACAAATACTACACTTTGATCTTAGCCAAACACATTTCACTCATTCTCTGCAATCTCGTTTTTCTATTTATAACTATACGTTGATTTCTTCTCTAGTGAAATGCTGTATTTATATTATCAAGACATTCTTTATGGCGTCATAATAATAATTGATGTTAAACAAAACTATAATAAATAGACATATATTATAATAATCGCTATGCACTTTGTTTGTATGCAAAAACTGTTCATATTTGACATATAATTTCAAGCTACAATTAAACTCAAAATATATGTGACACTTTGCTAGGTGCAGAAAGATGTTATGACTCCGGAATGAATTCTTGCGCGTTTTGAGTTGATTAATGTATTCGCGCATTCTTAGAATAATTGCATGGTATTGTAAGAAAATGATGATATATTTGCGAGTATCCAATAAAGTATGTTTACGATGAATCTATGTATGTTATCAATAACTCTACAATGATAATTATTTGTCAAAGGATACCTGTTTAGTAGTTTGTTTCTGTTCATGCTAAATTGACAGTGGTAGCTGGGCTTAATGTTTGTTCTCATTAAAGTTCCTTGGAGTTGTAAGAAATGCCACCCCTGGAAGTTAATTGCGAGGAAGCATAAATCGAATAAAGTCAAAAGTATCATGCGAACATTCATTTCATAGACCTTTTTACGTAGACAATACACGCCAATATAGGTAAACGAAAAATGTTAGAATAGAGATTCAATATGAAAATAACTTCTTGCGACCTTTATATCACTGTAGTTCGCGTGTAGCATAGGTTCAAACATAGTAGCCGTCCGGTCAGTAATATACTATCTATGCAACTTATTCTTCACACGGTCAGTCCTCCATGATATATATTTTAAATACGCACTCATCACCATGAATTCTATTTAAATAGATAACATATCAGCCAATAAGTCACGCACTTAAAACAGCAACATTTAAGCAAAATTAGAATTTATTCATCAACATAGTCCCCTTATAGGGTGATAGACTAATTCCAACGTTTCTCTAAAAATTCGATCACTTTTTTGTAGAACGATCTATTTCCGGCCTCAAAATGTGTCCCAGTTTCTGATATCACTTCTTCATTGAAGCTAAATCTGAAGCATTCATCTGAAGTTTGAAAACAGTTAGTAGTCGCTTGAGAAGGAAGATCGGGGCGAAAACAAATCGAAGTGCAGTTCATTCAGTTGTACCATCATTTTTATCAACTTGTGATAAGGTATATTGTCTTTGTGGAATTGCATTTTTCTCCTTTCTTCGTGGCTGTTTTTTCGCGATTTCTTTATTTAAACGCAAGAATAATGCTATATTCTATTTGTTATTGATAGCCTGACTTTTCACAAGTTACTTAATCGAAAAAATACATTTCTCATCCACAAAATACAGAGGACAAAACCTCGGCTTTCTACTTACTGCGATCACTGCCGATTTGACTAGAGAGTAATGCGGTTGCCCCATATTTTATCACATATTGATGCAAAACTATTTGGTTTCATTGAAACACTTGCATAGAACGCTTTCAATCGTCTACTCGTTTTTGTTTTTGATCGACTGTGAGCAAACGCTGAACCCACTTTCAACGCAGTTTTATCAATGACAAATCTCCATTCAAAATAGTGAATAGACTGCTTTTTGGTACTGTCTACCTCACTAATTTCTCACGCAGCTTCAATTTGCAATCGGCTAAAAAGTATTTGTGGACCTTTAAAAATGTTTTTCTGGACAACTGCCGAATTTGGTCGACCTGAGCGTTCCATCTCATTTGTGTCTGAATAACACTTATCATTTCATTTTCTCTAACAGTATTTTTGCTATCAGAAATAATGCCATATGAGGAACGAAATTCAGAGTTTTCTATTATTTAGAAAATTTGTAACAGTAGCTTCACTTAAATAATTGTCATTTGTAAACTGATAATACGATTGAGCTCAAATTCAGACACGTGCCATTTGAAGTTCAATGCGTTATACATATTATATGCATCTTAACTGGTGCCATATTTATATCAAGTCCGAAACTTCTTCAGTATTATTTTAAAGATGCTGCACTTATCTTGAAATATCTCCAATAAAAAATGCCTTTATTTTTATACGAAGCAAATGTTCACATCATTGTTAAATATATACATACTCGTGGATATAATAAAACTTCGATAAATCCGTTCAAATATTCGCACATATGTAATGAAATAAATGTAAGTGTCGTTTTCTCGTTACGACTATCACTGGTGTTCACAATATATGATTTTCTTATTCATTATTTCATCATAACGCTCGATTATTTCGTGTTAAATAGATTGCTGCCATTCTCATGTGATAAAGCATATAATATCATGAAGCATTTTACTTAAATACACAAAATTCTGAATTCTGCATGAATTCAGAATCGAATTTATTTTAGTAAACACTCAATCAAGTCATGTCGCTATCATCAGGCCAGCAACTTCGTTATTAAATCGTATCCCCATTATTTAGAGTTCGCAATTTTTCTTAGCTCAAAAATGATTTTTCAATTATTCAAATTCACTTTGTAGACAGCTCGTCTATGTTTGCAAAATATAATAACATGAAGTTTATTCGGATACAATTAAAGGACTTCAGTCGTGAAATAAGCCTGATTCTCTGTGCTTTGTCGGTCAATGATTTGACCTCTCTACTTCTGAAGTCTCTGATAACTAATTTACGTATTGATTTTGTGCCTTAACATTTACAACGGGGAATCCTTCGTCCTTTGATTATATCAATGTGAAGCAGTCAGATTTACAGAATAATCATATTTATCAGAAAATTGAATTAGTTCCTATCGAATGTTAATGAATAATGGCATCAATAACATCGTGTTATCTGGTCATCGATAATGATATTCGATAAATACGAATTGACAAAACTAAGATAGATTGAGTAATTTGATGAGTATGATTAGTTTTGATTATTCAATCATTGAATAGAAAACACTGTTCGAACATTAATGTGATACAATCTTGAACTATTTATAGGATTTATAAGGAAATAATATATCATGTTCATACTCTTCTCAAAGGGCGTCCATTGTATATATAGATTAATAGTAGTATCTGACAACTTCTCTATTAAGAAAATAAGCGTAAAATAGCTTCGCTCCCCTTAAATATTGTTGATCTTTATTGTACTGCCCACTACCTTGTTTATGGCTCTGCACTCCTAACAAAATAAGATGTTTTGTCTTTGAATATTTCTGACAGAATTAAACACAATTTCATTCATTCTAAGTACTTCGTCATTCCACCGACAAATCAGATTTTGTGAAAGCTATTCTGTATTAACCGTCTACGTCTGTTTAATAACCCAACCCTCTAGAATTGTAGTGTGTGAAACTCCGAATGAGTAAATAATTAAATATATATATATATATATATATATATATATATATATACATTTAATTATATATATATATATTTAATTATATATATATATATATATATATATATATATATATATATATATATATATATATATATATATATATAAAGCAATCCAACAAAAGATATAAGCGTCAACTAATATCTTATAATTAGTGAAACATCCGGATAAAAACTGAAGCTCAATATACTGGATAGAGCATTAATATTATAATATAAAATGAAGTAGTAAAATAAGGTGTCAATCAAATTTTATTAGAATTCAAAGTTCAAGCAAAGTATCCTTAAGTCCTTAGCTCATGAGTTTTCAAAGATAATTCTTCTCTTCAGAGGACCATTACCGCAGTTATACTACTACAGGTAATAAAATTACGCTTTGAAAATATATAAAATTATATACACAAATACATAAAAATACATAACATCAAACATATCAACCCAAAAACATACTTTTTGTTGAATCCATACAGTCCATCAAGGTCATACAAATTGAGAAACATAATCAGGAAAGACATTACTCCAAGTTACAAACATCAGTCCATATACGTGAAATTGAAGGGGCTGACAAAGTTATTCAGTCAGTTATTATATTATAATATATATATATATATATATATATATATATATATATATATATATATATATATATATATATATATGTGTGTGTGTGTGTGTGTGTGTGTGTAAGTAAATTTCGTGTACAACAGAATCGTAGGATGAATTTTAGAGGAAGCATTATTTTAATCAATGAAACAGACGGGTGAAAAAAAAGGAAAATTGCTAAAATTACCTTAAGGCCTTATCGTCTGACCCTCTAAGAGGAAACGTCAGAATGGTAAATTAATAACTAAAAGTCGAATGAGATATGAGGGAAAAATGTTTCAGTTGGAGGAAACGATTGAGAGAGGAACAAAAGAAGGTAAATCTCTCAACGTCATGGTGGCTTTGAATCATTAACAATCTCCAACTGATGCCTCAAAATCTTTTGTCTACACAGGCTAGGTCGAGAATTGTTAATAACTAACGCCTCAATAATATTTTGATGGTAGTTCGACCTGGCACTGTGTAAAACAGATAACCATCCATCGGAATAGTGGTCAGAACAACTATTTGTACTAACGAGGTGATTACCGATGGCTGATTCCTGTGCCTGAAAATTCCCGGATGATCTCGAAACCTTGTGTATATATATAAGAGGATAAAATGCACGATATAACACATACTGGTCTTCTATAACTGACTAATTGATTTAAAATTCGTTGTGCGCAACCACCTTCAGCATACAGTCATTTACCTTCGTGAGTTGTGATCACTCTATTTTCCATCTAAACATCTTGGAGACTATCCACGTACGTCTTAAACGGCTCTCCCTCAGTAAAAAGAAAGTGTCTATTGGGGTTGAGTGTGATTAGTCTCTAAATCACATTCTCTATTGTAAATAACATAACGCTCTTTTTGTGTTTTAAATATAAAATTCCCCCTTATTTACATTCTCCCCTTTGAAAATTCAACGATACAGTTCTCGTTAAGTAGGGTGAAACCGCTCGACTGCCATTTTGCTCCTTTCTTATCTTTAAATCATGAAAGATATAACATGTCTTCCCTTCGTAATTGCCCTAATATATATATATATATATATATATATATATATATATATATAAGTATAAGGCATTACGCGAGTTTCAGTGATATAATTTTAATTTTATGTTCTTTGTTTGAAAATTATTTAAACATATCTAAAATACGAAATCAAATTTTAGTTTCGACAACTTTTTATATTATTAAATTAAAATTATAACTTATCTTGTTAATTTTTCTGTTTCGGTTTTAATTGAAATATTTCCATATATGGTTGTCTGAGCGAGACTACATAGTTTTATTAATAAACTTCAGTTAAGGACGTTATTATAGTGTCAATAACATGGCACAACAATATGATTACAAATCATTTTGACTATTTTAATCACAATCAAAGTTTGATATGTCAGCTAAATGCTATTTAGGCTAACTTTTAAAATCTAAAAATAAAACTTTATATGTTAGATACATTATTTTAATAAAATTATTTAAATGTGAGATTGCTCTAAAAAGATGCTCAATAAATACAAATAAATAAGTATTATACTTATATGTTCAACATTTTCATAGATGCGATAATGGTGAAATATAAGTATACATTCAGTTGTAAATTACCTCATCAAAAAAAAACTATTCAGTGACAAACAATATAGTGTTCGTCCTGCTAGATACACATCTGATGTGCTGACAGTAATATAACACAGTATCAGTGAATCTATTGACGGCGGCTTTGTTTCTAAAGCGATAGCTCTTAACATATGAAAGGGCTTTGATAGGGTTTGACAGGATGGTTTACTTGACAAGATTTCTCACTATAGAATATCTGGAAATGTCCTCTCAACCATCACATCCTTTATCTCTGATATGTTCATAAAAGTAGTATTTGATGGGCAAAAGTCTGAAGATCAACGCTGGGCCCAACCCTCTTCCTGATCTTTACTAACGATCTCCCAAATCGTCGACATTTATGCAGACAACATACCCCCATAGGGCAACACTTCAAAGAGCAGCAAGGACCAAACTCTTTTTGATTCTCTCTTTTCCAACTTGATCACATGGTGCGATGGGTAAAAAGTGGATTGTAAATTTTAATCCGCCCAAAACCAAGCTTCTCTCATTTCACCACCAACGTTCTAACCCCTATTTGGCCCCAATTGAAATGAATAGCTCTCGTCTTGAGGAAGCCCCTGCTTTGACAAGTTTCTGGGACTGGCCTTCACTCCTGCCCTGAAATGGAAGACTTACATCAAATCCATTCGCTGGAAAAATGGTTGGTTGATTCTACCGCTCCAGAAGATATCTCACTCCTTACGCAATTCTCTACCTGTATAAGAGCCAAATACGTCATAATATGAAGTACTGTTACCATATCTAGGAAAGGGCTGCTCAGAGCACCCTTTTCTACCTTGACAGCGTACAAAACCAACTTCGAAATCTCACTACTTCCTCCCTCTCACAAAAGAAACATTGCTTGTCTTTTTGTATTCTATCGTTATTTTCATGGAAGGCGTTCGACTGAGTGTCAATCTATTGTTTCCCAACTGTATAACATTCACAACAAGAACTTAGCTAGTTACAACCACTGTCAATAATTTCCCTTTCTCTCTGTGCCGAAAGCTAAACGAAACTTCCACGAGCAAAGTTTATTTCCAAGAACTACCCGTCTATGGAACTCAATTCTGCTGGGTTGCTTCTCATCTGATTACAACATTGTCGTTTTCAAGTCCAATGTAAACAAATTCTTGTGAAGCCGTTTACCTAAATAATCAAATTCTGCAAAACTTCCACCACTATTACTGACCATCATAGTGTTGTCTCACCGTCTACCTGACACCCATTTACTCTTATCCTCGAATTGCTTTGCCCCTTGATAAGTGGTGACTCTTTAGTAAACACAATGGCAGGAAGAGTTCATGCGTTTAAAAAACTGCACGAGAAAAAATTGAATATCTGACTACGCTGTTAAAAATAAAATCTAAATACTCACTTTTTAAATATAGTAATATAAGTATAAGCTTTATATCTAATAAATATTCCTTTCAATCTATAATAAAGACCGATGTGCATTTATTTGTATGTGCTTCCATCAACTCACGCAAAAGTTAGCGAGTAAAGCCTGTGCCTTTTTATGGTCCACGGATGGTACTAACGGAAGCGAAACAGCCACCGAAAACCATCAATATATTATATATCATATCAATTACATACATATATACTGCAAATATGACGTAGGAAATGCTGCGTTGATCGAACCAACAAAATCGTCTGAGTTTGTTATTTTATATTACAATAAGTATTTTCCTTGAAACAATATAAAATGTTCGATAAATAGCTTTTCTTTGATGCTGTGCAAAATGTGTACTTTTATAAGTATTGATTGCACAACTGAAAAATATTTTTTGCTTTTGTTATGTTTACAGAGTTCACCCATTCAACTGACCGGCATCTTATGGACCCGTTTTGTTGCAGTCAATTCCAGGAATTTCGATTTTGACTCATTACTTAATCTATCGGGGTAGACTTCTAAAATTCCGCTTTCCATGTTTCTTTTTTTATATACATCTTATGCGTTAATTCTTTGTGAATTTATGAATTAGTGAGTTTAATAACATTTTGTCATATTCGACTTATCCCAGTTTGAGATAAAATACCTAAATTGCATTAAATGATTATTCGGACTACATTGTACTTGTTCGTTGTTATTTTCATAACGTTTCGGCTGATATCACCTACAACATGCTTTAGGTACATCTTATCGAACACAGGAATAATCATGTCAAACTCGGGAATCTATATGGAATTTTTAACAGAACACTTTTTATCCACGGTGGCAGATTGTTCTATTTCTGTCTGCAATGGCCGGGTAGAAGTGTCAAATAATATTTGATTCCCTTTCGATAACAAAGCTTCTTACTAAGGCTACAATAAAAATTACTTAACATTTCTGGACCTCGAATTTCAATAACCTTGTCTTCGAGTGGCGTTTGACTCTGATAAGTAGTGACTGACTACGCACATATAGGCACGTGATGATTTGAAATATTTCTGCATGCATGTATCCGTTCATGATTAAAAGGTTCAGTTGAAGAAATGTCATCGAAAATCATAGTCAACGTAATCTGTGCGTGATGAGCTTTTAAGTGCTGACAAAGTCTGCATTGAGTAAATCTCATTCTATTAATAAGGAATGCATTCATCACTCTTGAAAAAAAAACTAGGCTAGTCTAATACTAATATATTAACATTAAATCAAGGTAATTTAAAACCATCACAAACTAATAAAACTGAAGTAAATTAGTGATGCTAAAATGCTGATGTATACATGCGAACTGGAACTTTTGGTTCACGAGTTGTTCTTTTTATCTAAGTAAGGAGACGCCAAGACCAATTTCTTTAAATCTCGTGGGGAGAGTTCTGATAGGTTAATGAACACTAGACTACTTTTCAATTGTGAATTGGTTTTACGGATGTCGTTGTTAGCATAGATTTGAGAAGAGGAAAGGAAGTAAATAATATAAAAAGGGAAGAAAAGAAAAGAACAGGACAAAACAAATAGAGACGGAAGGGCAGAGGCTTAACATGTCAGTAAAATATTTTAATTTCTATATTCAAGTTTGTCCTATATTGAAAAAAAGCGTTTCGGTCCTTTTAATGGTTAACCTGTTTTGTTATAAAATCTATTTTGTCAACATGGCTTTATCATTTAATTCATGTTTCTACACTATATTTTCTTTATTGTTTTTTTATATTGTTTATTCCACTGGTACTTAGTATTTTAAACAATATTAAACAAAATAATAATTAATGTTTTTTTTTCCCTTTTTAGGTAAGTATATTACATTTTACCATCAGAAAATCTACAGTTCTCCGAAAGCTGAAAGTGTGTAGTATCAATCACAAATGGAGACATGATGCGTACGTGAGTACTCTTTACGATTTAAGTGCATAATGTATCATATGCAATCTCCATAGATATGTTTTATTCTAAAACATGGGCATGTTGATGTTCATGTACAAGAAACAGTACGAACATTGACAAAATATAGTAATCGTTTTCTTCGTAGCAGAATCACCTAGATTCTGCAGTTATGATGTGATATAAGCAATTATTTGGGAAAATAAAATTTGAAAGTGATACATGCCCTAAATAAGCATTACTATTTCAGCATCTCTCCAGAACACTTGTATAATCTTACAATAATTCCTATTTATTTATTAAAAAAACCCATTCTTTTATAGTTATGGACGGCTAAAATAACATGAGATTTATTTATCTCTTCTGGAGTCAAGCATATTCTTAGGATTATACGTAAGTGGCAATAAGTATATAGGTATGACATATAATATATAGATGGGAAATAAGTGACAACCAAAAAAAATAGAACATACAAACGCAAACGGCAAACCACATACACATCCGATCAACCTAACACTCTATTCAGACTAACTACGAAACTGAAAGTAAAACAATTTCTAGCTATATATACTCACTATGTTTCTATATGTTCTTATATATATATATATATATATATATATATATATATATATATATATATATATATATATATATATATATATATATATATATATATATATAGTGTAAAGTATAAAGGAATACTCAATAAAGATATACTCAATAAAGAATAAAAGGGAAATAAAAATATATATATATATATATATATATATATATATATATATATATATATATATATATAAACTTATAGCAACGTTACAGTACACGCAGAAACAAGCTCAAGTTCATTCGACGATATTCGCTTTAAAAAAAAAATACAACAGTCATCCACTGAGAAACTTCTTTTTTTACTTCCCCGAAAACAATGGCGGTTCTTTAAAAAGGTTCAATGGGAGAATAAAAATAATGCTTTGTTTGATCAAACGTCAAGTAGAATCGAGCAAATCCCAAAAACACAGCCGATAAAGAAACAACCATTCGCGAACCATACGACATTTGATTTGTGCTTCGTATTTATTTATTTTAGACATTTTTTTAATTCCGATTGTCTATACTTTTTAAAGGGAAAAGGTTGCATGTTTGAAAAGTGTATGAGAAAGAAAGGTCAAATATTGGTTTATTTTCTTTTTCATACAAAAGTTTATGCAGAAAATATTGACATAACACAAAGGATCAGAAATTCTATTATTTTTTAATTGTGCCTTTTTATGCTTTGCCATACAACTTTATTATTGAATGCTGTTAAAATAGAAATGAAACAAAAAAACACGACGGTTATCGATTGGTATATTTAGTAGTTATACTTGAAATGTCACTTATTGCAATCTCTAAAGCTATACACTAACATGTTTCACGTTCGTACGTACGTTATCATCTTTCACAC
>OY744518.1:97762514-97790014 GCA_963556195.1 Sepiola atlantica | reverse complement strand
CATCACAAACAAAGAAAGAGAAAATGCAAGAAACATCACTTTATAAGCTCTCCCAATAAATTACGCCGGTCTCAACTGACACGATACAAAAATGAACCAATGAACAGAAATAGCAAGAAACACCATCAGCTAATAAAAAAATGGTACAACACACAAACTATTTGCATAGGGTCAAGGAGGATGAGAGGACCGAGGAGGGACAGCACAAACCAGACCCCCACTGAGACCTTGGGGAGACTTATTACCACCAAATCCTAAAGTAGATCAATTGTCCTTACCAGCGAGAAATCAATGGTAAACGGCTGTTATGATACTGCAAGTTTATTTGCGGTGGCTATCAAAAAGAGGTGGAGAATACTGGAAATCTGGAGAGACTTGTTGTCATTCAGACTCCAAAAAATACCACCGGTCGTCGGTGACCCATCACTGTGTGAGAACTCCTAGTGAGTAAATAATAATAATAAAAATGCAACCAGAACTGGGATAAAAAAATAATAATGCAACTAAGAACTAGGGTAAAAAAATAATAATGAAACTAAGAACTAGGGTAAAAAAAAATGAAAGGTTAAAAAAGGAGAGGGTTAACATTATGTGGAAAAAAACTACATAGTGTATTTTTCAGAATACTGCATTTAGAGATAAAACAGCTGGAATTGCTTAGTAAGGGGGAGTCTCAAAATATCTACTTCGAGCACTTTGATAGCAGCCTAGGAAAAAACCCCTCGCACTAGGTCCATAAAACATTACATTGACACAACTGCAGAAACACCAATTTGCCGATTGTGTAAAGAAAGTGAAGAAACCTTAGCCTATATTGTATCTGAACCATGGCCATCCCTACTACAGGCCAGGCAATCGTGCAACTGGGGTCTTTTACTGGGGGCCATGTGAATTTTCTTAAATATTCGATATAGAAGTTGCAAACAAAGGTAAAATTCCTCTGTGAGATTAGTTTGATGTTTTTATGTGTTTTACATACCAAATAATAAGAACCACAATGAACTAATTGATAAATTTGACAATTATTGACACATTCCTATAAATGAAGAGACAGGTAATTTTGAATAAACAAAGGCAAATGCATATTTCAATGTTGGAGTTTTTTTTGAGAATTTTGTTCAAATGTGATATGTGTTTTACTAACCAAAAACTTAAGCTGTCCTCATTTTGATTGTTTCGAACACAACATTTTGGCTATAGTCTTCATTTCACATCATAAAATAATTCAAAAATAAAGTACAAACTAAAATTTCTGCATCCAAATCTCTAGTGTGGTCTCGTAGTCGATTAATTTAAGCAAACAAATTCACTGAAAATGGAAGATGGGATTAGAAAAAGTAAACAGATTCACTGAAATGGAAGATGAAATGTGATAATACAATGTCCATAGATTAAATAGAAGGTTTAATTAAACATCTATAGGTTATCCTATAAAATGGACAGGATTCACAGCAATGAGTTACGATAACCAGAATGTTATGGCAAAATAAGGAGGACACTACTTACAAAAAATTTTAAGGAAAGTTATTCACCTCAAAATCTGAAAGTAGTAATTAAAACTTCTTATTTTAATGTCTCACTAATGACTTGTTATCATCAAGAATCCACCCCAAAGAGTATTCTTTCTTTTTGCGGTATAGAAAAGAGAAAAGGCACTCCCCGGATCCCCATGCTCCACTATAAAAGAAAAACTCAAAAATTAAAAAAAACATTTTATTCTTCAAAAAGTTTGTACACAATGGTATTGCAGAAACAGTGAGTCCTGTGTTTCTAATGATCAATTACCTTTTCTAACTGATTATAAAGCACAAACAACAAACTCCTGTATTTAAAAAGAAAGTGAGTTTACCTTTTACAATAAATTAGAAAAAAAGCTTTGACATATATATTCGCACCATATCACAGAATCAACGAATCCTTTGTTTCTAATGATCAATTATTTTTCACTGATCAACAAATATTTTTACTGATGAAAATTTAGAAATAAAAGCTTCAAAATCCATATTTATAGCATACTGCAGTATGGTATAAATGAACAAACAGATTAATTCAATAAGAAAACTATTTTGACTTCAACATGTATTTTACACCAGGCTATTGCAGAAATAATTAGTTCCTTTGTTCTTACAGATCAATAATTATTTATAATTGATCAGACTGCTAAAATTTCAAGATAATTTCAAAACCTTTAGTGCTGGTTCTTTACTTGGGAGACTGAAACAAACAATAATTCTTGAAAAATATATTTGATAATATAATTCCATGCACTCTCTTTGTATTGAAATGATACATTTCAGACACCAACATGAAAATTTTTGTTAAAGAATTTCTGCAAACCTTTGATTTGACAGCATTGAACATTATGAAACAGAAAAACACCCACTGAACAGTGGTATCCAGTGGAACTTTTAAATCATCACGATCTATTTCTTTCAAAACACTTCCATACTCATGATAATAAAAAGCAGTATCATTGAATATTTCCTCCTCTGTAAGACAATCTTTTCGTGTGACACATCACATTTGAACAAACTGTTTCTGTGTTTGATATCACCAACTGGTGCGGATCCTTTTTTTTTAACCACAATATACAAGTAATGATCTTTTTACATAAGTACAAATTCTCTAAAAAAAACTCCAACATTGAAATAAAAATTCTTCATTGAAATATGCATTTGCCTTTGTTTATTCAAAATTACCTGTCTCTTCATTTATAGGAATTTGTCAATAATTGTAAAATTTATCAATTAGCTCATTGTGGTTCTTATTATTTGGTATGTAAAACACATAAAAACATCAAACTAATCTCACAGAGGAATTTTACCTTTGTTTGCAACTTCTATATCGAATATTTAAGAAAATTCACATGGCCCCCAGTAAAAGACCCCAGTTGCACGATTGCCTGGCCTGTAGTAGGGATGGCCATGATCTGAACGCTTTATTCTAGCACAGCACCGGTATAAAAAATGGAGCACGACAAAGTCGCGCAGGTACTGTACTCGAATATATGCAAACTTTATGAATTGGATTACAATGAGAAATGGTATGAGCATCAGTCAGAAGTGGTACAGGAGAACGAGAAGGTCAAACTTTTTTGGGACATGCGCATACAGACTGATAAGGTTATTGAGCATTCCAAGCACGACTTAATCTTACTAAACAAAAACTATAGAACTAGCTTAATCATTGATATGACCTGCCTATTTCGATATCAGAGTGAAGGAGAAAGAATACGAAAAAAAAAAATCAAGATCTAAAATGGGAATTGGTTAGACTATGGAAATGTGAAGAAGTAAAGGTGAGTCCCGTTGTAATTGGCACGCTTGGAACAATTACAAAAATGCACCATCAAATGGCTTAAACAGATTGATGATACAATTTCTTTTAACATTCTGCAAATAGCTTGCGCTCTTAGGAATAGCGAAAGTGTTAAGGTGCAGCTCAAGTGTCTAAGCTGAAGTAAACACTATAGAATTATATGTTAAGTTAGGGTAAAAAGATTTTTTTAAACTTAATTTTCTGACAGTTACATTGGTTAAAGAGCTTACATTTAAAGTACTAAGAAGGTGTTGTGGTGTCTTGTTTCTTGTTTAGAAGTTTACCGTTATCACAAAATCTAACTATCTACAGTTTTTCACTCAGGCACAGGTAACAGAGTGAATTTAAGGGAACTAAAGGTACTGGTTTTTCTTATAGTATTACAATTATTTTAATTGGCTTGTTACCAGTGGTATATATATATATATATATATATAGAGAGAGAGAGAGTGAACTTATTTTAGGTAGTCATAATTATTGAATGATCATTAATGACGTGTATATCTTTCTTTGAAAGTATTACCGGCCATGCTTATATATTATTTTTTATGGGTTGTGTTTTCTTTTGTTGAAATTCTGGATTTATAGACTATTTGGATTGTTAGACTATTTGGATTGATAGACAATTTTGCTGCAGGGTAAATTATGTTTTCTTTATTCAGTCACGAGTCTCGATTGTTCTTACATTCTGTACTTTTGTTGCCGTTTTATATTTTATTGTTATGTTTTAAATTATATTATCAAAGTTCTGACCACAAGGGTAGCTCAAGAATATATATATATATATATATATATATATATATATATATATATATATATATATATATATATATATTGGGTATTTAGATCTGTATGGCTAGGGTTCCTTCCTCTTATCTAATTGCCTTTCTGGTACCTAAGGTACTTAAGCTTTTTTTTTAATGCAACCTGAATTCCTATATAATTTTATTTCTAGCTACCATATCGCAGAATGGTTCTTGGGTGTAGTGTTCAGAGAGTATTATTATTATTATTATTATTATTATTATTATTATTATTATAATGAATTTTATCTTATATGCAAATTACCATATCACACGGTAGTCTTAAGGGTAGTATATTATTATTATTATTTTATTATTATTATTTATGTATATATAAGTGAAATTTTAAGCTGAATCATTTCGACACTTGATTATTGGGGAAATGGTAGTTTGATCAGTACCATTGGAGAGCCATGCATATTATAACTGTCCTGTTTTTAAATCTCCGAAACAGTTACATGGTAAACAGCTGATGATCTCCGTGTTAATATTAGATGCTTACGTTAAGGTCTCCTGTTTTTGTTTCACTGTTAGATACTTAATCCCCCTTTTTATTTTATTTACTTACTATTATATATTTTTATTTATTTATAAATTTTCCAACGAATGTTAAGTCTGCACTATTTTGGATGTAGTTAGTTTCTCTGGGAATTTAAACTGCATTTTCCTTTCTTTTTTTTGTCTTTTTGTTTAAAATAACTCAAAGCTTCTTTAGACTATATATATATATATATATATATATTTTTATATATATATATATATATATATATATATATATATTTATATATATATAGTCTGGCAGCAAGTCATTTTTTATGAAAGCGCCATTAAAGACCACGGAGTTTTCTCTCTTCGCGATCTTTCTTGTATACATATGTAAATTAATAGATCTATAACTAATAATAAAACTGTAAATATGGCTCTTAGTAACAATAAGACATAGCCTACTGAAGACAGTCGAGACCGAAAGCGCTAGTGGAATGGCCCACGAGACAATGTTAGGTGCCATACTCTACCTATTACCACCCGTAAAACCGAAGAATCGCTCGCCGCGTCGAGAAATCGACAAGAAATATCGTGAAGAGAGAAAACTATGTGGTCAGTTTCTTTATCGTTTTTCTTTCTTACGAAATCGATATACGATTCTGGTTCGTCACGTCTCTCGTAAATCATTTCATCGTGTTGTTAAGAATAAAATGTAATTCGAATGAATTAATACTTTTCAGAAAATACTTGTGCATGTATGTGAATCTGTAGTTCATTATAATTAGTTTATTAATATTTTTATCAATACAATATACACAGACATAAAGAGTAATAAAGGAATTCTATCGGAAGTTGACGCATGAAATCAACAGGTTAGGTGTGAAATTGTTATGTTAGAGAATAGTGTGTGTAATCAGCGATCCATACGTCACTTACACAAACACGGACAACTGATATGCAACAGTTGGAGCTTGTCAGGGAGAGACACTCTACAAGATGCTTATTATCTTTATATTTCATCAGTTTTTGTTTATATCCGACATATAATCTTTATCTAATAATATTCTTAATTGAATATTTTTAACACTAGACAAAGATATACGAGACTTCATGATTAGTGCGATCTCGGCGAGACACCTGGGGTGATTTCTAAAGTGTGCTACGATTTTAAAACATAACACGAATTCAGTAAGTTATGTTTAAGCTCCTTAAAACTTATGATCTCTCGTGGCTCAGATAATCCGACTGGCTTATAGGAAGCATATGATCTTTTAGAATTAATGCACACGTGATTTGGTTTAATTCAAACCACATGTAATATCTAGCAAGCACTATTTGTTCTTTGTCATGTTTGCTGGTTTAAAAATGCCTCATTTTAATTTATACAGAAATCAAAACATTAACAATATCATTGCCTATATTTGAAATATTTAATTACGAAGTATTAGCTAATTAGTAATGGAATATTATTACTTACTCTATTGAATACTATCCAGAGGAGCTTAACACACTTTCTGGATACACACCCCGGCGGTGGTTTACCAATCTTTCTACTGTCAGCAAAGGACACCCAACTTTGCTGAGGATGATCAGTCAAGCATTTTTGAAGCCTACGACAATGTTTTCTTGGGAAATTCTTCTTTGCTTTCAGAACCTCTTCTTGCCAAATAACCAAACCAGTAATGTTTTTATGGAAATCTCTCCAAACAAGCAATTTGATATAAATAGCTAAGAAAATATTGCGTCAAGGTAAAAAAACTAGCCTGCTATAAGTGTTAGATAGATATATTCCAACCAAGAAAACAGCAATGCATCGCCTTTGTCAGAAACATCGCGCATGGAATGTGAGGACTAAATGACAAAATAAGGGAAGCGATAGTTACGAAGCTACTGACATTTTCTGATTTCTTGATACCCTTGATAATGCACTCTCTACCATACAACGACTAAGACAGAGTTTGCCGACTATGGTTCTCAAGCAGTAAGTTTCTGGAATGTTGAACTGAAGACACATTGATATAATACTGTGATCATATTAGTTTTACTACTGTATGTATTTATTTGCTGAAATAACTATATTAATTTTCTAATTAAACGTATATTAGTGACATATTAGAAGTAATAACTTTTGTAACCAATAACACCAATCAAGTATTCAGGGAAGCTACTACTTCATTAAGGAATGCTCAGTATTGATTAAGACAGCTTAAATGTGTCGATATGGATACCGATTAAAGCAGGATAATAGCCCGACTCTTTCTACTGAGGATGTGTAATGACCATTTCTCGATGTCTAAAGATTCGAAAACTCACCAAAATTGTTTCATATTTATCTTGTAAAATATGACGGCAAGTAAAATATACTATGGGTTAGATACACATGTTACGATTTGTAGATGTTTAAACATATAATTACATGTTTGTAATAGGAGTATTTTTGGAAGTTTGTCCTTCAAGTAAGGAGAAACGGTAATATAGGAAGTTTTGTCCAGCTTATTAAGGAGCATTTGACGTGCCGAAAAAATATCACCGAAAGGATTTAATTTGAATAAGAAAAACTAAAAGACTCATTATATAAATGAATTATTAATGACATTACACTGAACGTTTAAGCGAAATGTAATAATTGTCTTTAGTGTTTTTTTAAATATATCAACTTACTCATCTTTACTTACATTAAGGAAGTATTGATCTATTATTATACGAACAATTAATCAACGTTTGTTACCCTAAGGTTTCCTCTTCTCTTAATGGCACACAATGCATGCTACAATAATCGTTTATTCTAGGAGTAGGTTATGCATGGACAAATCTATTTCAATTCTTTCTTATTCGTCGTAATTCGTAATTAACTAAACATGTAACCATACCTCGCCTAGCTATCTGGTAAGCATTTTTCTAACCCACATTCATTGTATGTTAATTCAACCGCTCCCTACTAGATTTAATGCCTCTGTGCGAATTTATAGAAAGCGGGACTCAATCTTTCCAGCTAATTTATATAGTGTGTCCGTGCACACCGTAACACGTATGCAAATTAGATAGTAAACATAAAAAGGATCTTTACTTCTATATCATTTACAAGGACAATATAGTCGGGAAGTGGCTTACAAAAGCAAAAAGAATTTCGTAACATGTATGCAACAGTTTATTAAATGGAACACTGGTGGTTGTAACGCAAAGGATCTAAAGTTTAATTCCCGATTCCATGTAAGAAACTATAATAAATAAATCGCGTATTATATTGACGAGAGGGATCCACACTGGTTGTGGTCAAGGCACCGCTTATTGTATCACATGAAGCTTATTTTATGCTGCTAGTATGTATTGAAAGTATATATTATTGAAGTTCGTAATTTCAAATTGCAACAACATAACTCGTTTTTAAAGTATCTGTTAATTTGAAAACTGTGTTAAAAACATCAATGAATATACGAACATGGTTTTCCAAAAAACATTTACGTCGAGTATAATCAAAGAATCAGTTAGATATTCATTCTGCTCTAACGTGCTAATCAATAACGCATCATCAACGCATATCAGAAAATGTAGAACAGTTGGTAATCTTTAACGACAAAAGGATACTTACGTATCGAACCTAGAGGCGTCCGTAGGTTTATGTGTATCTACATTACATTTAACGTTTACTTTATTCCACGAATAAGTCAGGCTTAAGCGTTATTCAGTGTTATAATACAATATTTAATATTTCATAAGCTCAGCTATTCGGAAAACCGAGCGCTTGCATATCCGTGGACAATCAAAAACATTCATCAGCGCCAAAGGTTTATGTTTCTCCGGTTTTGTGCTGGAAATGGACCATATTTCCATGCAAACCACCTGCTTATTCAACGCACAGAGAAACGAACACAAGAAATGTAAACTGTTCGTAAACGTTACACTTTGTTTGCTGATATTTATATAAACACTGTGCCTGGCAATATACTTTGAATGAGAGAGATAAAATAAAATAAATCGTATCAATGGATTGTTATAAAGCTGAACTGATTTTGTGATGTTAAGGTTGAGACGTGGGTAAATTTTATGATGAACGAAAATACTCTAGAGCCGCATGTGATTAATAAACATTCTTTCTTTTATCCAACACTAACACACGGAAAACTCTTTAAAAGGATCTTCTGTAATAGTGGAATATATATTCTACGCAAACGCTGAATAACGTGGCTACATTGTTATATTTTTTACGTTGCCATTTAGGGGGTGTTTTCTTCAAACTCGCACGTCTCACTACAACAAATATTTAAAATAGAAATATACATATATATTCTTGCAAAAAAATATCATAATAAATAGTATTAGTGGTTTAAGATTCTAAAGAAACATAACACACATTACATAAATAACCCCCCACCTTTTCTCCCTAACAGTAGCAGAAAACATTAATTACGCTTAATTAAGCAGACAGGAACATAACATTTACTTAATTTCTCAAACATAAATTGCATACATTCACTTAGAGAATCAATAGAGTGCATATGTATCTCTTACATATCTCTAATTATTAAAATGTATTGCTCTAACACGCTTTAGTTAGTTGAGATCAATAAAATCTGAACATTGTTCCGAGAATTTAAAAACAATTCGGCGTAATATCGTTTCCAAGACTTTTTAGAAATATTTTATTTTTGATAATTTTTCATGATACCAACATTTTTCTTCCAGCGCCTTTTACAACATCACATAATGAAGTCTCATGAGAAAAACACCAGAGTTCAGTACTAAAATACAACACCAGTGTCAGCACCTCAGAAATGGGGAAAAAACAGCAAATTAATAACTAATAAAACATTTAAAACACTCAAAGCACTTACCATATAGGCTGAATCAAGAGGAAAAAATACATAAGAGAAAAATTACATAAGAGATACATAAATAAATAAATAAAAAACAATGAAAATATAATTTATCATAATTAGAAAAACGTCAAATTATAATAATAATGATGAGTAGATTAATATACCTATATACAATAAATACTAGAGAAGTACAAGAGAATTTCAAATTCAAAAAAGAAACATACGAAAAAATTCTGATTAGCAAGATATAAATTTAAAAAATATTCAAGTACAATCAAGACAAAAAAAAAAGAATATTCATAGACGAATTCAATTTATATAATAAGAAAAAAATATTAAAATATTATTATAACAATAATTTTAAAATAGTAATTAGAAAATATATAATAATAATTATGAAAGGATTGATAAAAAGAATAATAGTAATAAGAACAAATAAAAATGAATTAAAATAATTATAACAACAATAATAATTAGAAATCGGAATATGGTATCTACATACACGTTGACAGATAAATATATATATATATATATATATATATATATATATATATATATAAAGGGAGAGTAAGATAATACTTGAAAGGAATAAATAATATCTTTAACCAGTAGACTATCAAGATAAAAACAATACTCAATATATTGTATAGAGCAATAATATTAATTGAATGAATAATAATATGAGAAATTAATCAGATGTTATCAAAGTTCAAAAACAAGGAGTGATATTGTGTCCTTAACTCATGAGTTTTTAAAGAAAATGTTCTCCTCAGAAGACCATTACCGCAATGACATTACTGCAGGTTATAAAATTAAGCTTTGAAAATATATTTTTCAAATATATAAATACATATAAACACCAAATAGATTGGCCAAAAATACACTGTTTTGTTAGATAAGTCATAACGTTATAAACAATTTCAAGAAAACCATCAAAGAAGTCGATGAAAAACAATCCAGGTGCTGAATTGTAGTCCAAAAACGAAAAAGTTATCTAGGCAGAAAATGTGCTTGCTCTGAATGGAGTAGAAGAGAATGTAGAGTGTATTCAGGGTGTGTGCAAATTAATAATATAACCATAAAAAAGCAAAATCATACAAAAAGTTTAGAAGACTCACTCGGTGTGGAATGTTATAATGCCCTATTAAGGGTTCTTAGGAACTGATAGTAGGAGTATTGCAAACCATAACTTCCTGGTCTGCCGTATATAGAGACAGAAATGTGATGGAGTTGAAATACACAGTAAGATCCGATCAAAAATCAATGGTTAATATAATAGAGATTGAAAAAGGAAAAACATAATATTCAATGTTCGGCTTAAATTAAAATCAGCAGGAGCCAGTTTAAACTAAAATGTTCGGGGAATAGCAAAATACGAAGAGAAAAAAGGGGACGATATAAAATATAAGACAGTGTAAAAAAGGTTGTAGGGGTGTAAGGTGGGCATATTAAAGAAATATAGAAAGTTATTGCTCATTAAATTGAAAGAAATTAAAAAAGAAAGGGGCAAGAATACATTAAGGGAAACGGGCGAAAAAAATATGAAACAGAGTGAGGTAGTCTAGCTATGTGGCATCGACTTGAAAGGAAAATTAAGAAACTATGGCGAGAGATTTAAGGTTAAAACGGGTTAGGATATCAGGTCATAGAAACCTCCATAGATTAGCAGGCATACCTACACACACGGATATGTACACACATACTCACAAAACACACACACGTACATAAACTCATACACATGCGTACATACAACCATATAGACACAGATGGATGTTATATAATAACAAACATGTATATTTATACACACACTCACATACATATATATATATATATATATATATATATATATATATATAGGGAGGGAGAGAGAGAGAGAGGGAGAGAGATAGAGAGAGAGAGAGAGACCCAAATACATACATATACAGCGCCTGATAATAACTATAACAACAAAAATAGCCATAGATAAATGTATTTATGGTTGGAAAATAAAATGCAAAGCAGTATTTAATTGATATATCATTGAGAATGGGGGGGGCGCAAACGGGATGGGTAGCGGTAATTAGGGGGTAAAGCAATGTGAGTCAAAGTGCCCAAATCGGTTGAGTTAGGGTATTAATAAGTCTACAAATTATGGATGTTTATTTTGCATATCTTAAAATTAAAGATAATATAGACATGTAAGGAATATATTCATGATAAATAAATAAAGATATCAAAAATAAAAAAAATATAAAGAAATAAAAAATCAATAAAATGTAAAATAAGACAAGTAAAATATACGAAATACAAAATAACAAAACGAAAATACACTAGTAAATTAATAGAAATAATAATAAAAAAATAAAATAGTAATAAGTTAATCTTCTATTAATAATGGAGTTCATGTATCTGTTTGTCTGTCTGAAGCCGAAACTCAATCAGAGTACTATGACTATTTATTAAGTCCGCCAGTTTAATTATATACTATTAAAAAAACCGACATAAACACTAATCGCATTTCCTAATTGACATAATCAATTGCTTTTGAACTTCTAATAAAAAGGTATTCGCAAATATACACTCATGATTGTTCTCTTCAGATTTCAACATATATTTACGCCATTTTGCTCGCTAATAATCTTACTTATAAATTATAATTATTTCTTTTATTATTTATTTATAAAATGAGTTACGTAGTTATTTACTCTACGTCCAACTGATTGAACAGCGTACCTCCCTCTGAACGGGCGCGTTCCTCTACGTCCAACTAATCAAACAGTGTACCTCCCTCTGAACGGGCGCGTTAATACTTTACTGATTTATTTTATTAACACGTTCTGAGTTTGTTTATTTTCATAATCTTCTTAACCATTATGTTTTAAAACACACATTTATTAAATCAAATTATTTAATTAAACTAATAATTAATAAACACACATACATTATAAAGAATTCAGTTTAGCTAAACTTTTTTGTTCGAAAGTTACCGCGGGTCCTGCAGTAAAAGAGTACCGATGTTTTTGATAATTTTTAGATACACCTTTTTTCCGATTTGAAAATTAGTGTTCGCTGTTTTTAGTTTTTTAAATTGTTGATTTCACCAAATTTATTGAATTAAATTGTCTAATTTAAATAATAATGGATTTAAAAATTACTATTAAAAAAACACACACACATTATAATGAATTTAGTTTTTTTGTCAACAAAAAAACAACACATTATACTGGAAAACTACATAACTGATTTAATTTCCGCTGTATTTTGTTTTGTTAATTGTTGATTTTAATTTACGTACACCTTTTTTCCGCATTGAAAGACATAAAATATTACTTATTATATTCTAACGTGGATTTGACGCAAAACGATTGAGTGTAAAGAAAAGCGAGCAGACGATAGCTTGGGGGGGACACCTTTTACTGGGCAAGTAAATAACTGTTTTTAGAATCGTATTCGCTGTATTTTTTTTTATTGTTAATTTTATTTTAGGTACACTTTTCTTTTTATCTCTGAAAAACTTAAACTATTATTATTTATTATTTTGTAAATTCTTACGGGGATTTGGCGCAAAACGATTGGGTGGAAAGAAAAGCGAGCAGACGATAAAAATGCAAACTTAATTTTTCTTTTTATTAATGTTGTTATTAATTATGTGCAATATATTATTCAAATTAATTGTAGTGATGAAAAGCTCTACCGAAATTACATACTGGCGTCATTTCTGACGCGGCAGACTAGCAAAAATATGCGACCGGAGGGAGCATATATTTGCTAGTAGTAATAATAATAATAGTAATCGTAATCATAATAATAGCAATAGTAATATTGCCAGTACTTGTAATACTAATAATAATATCAGTAATGGATCTAATGGCAATATCAATTGTAATCATGATTATAATGATACTACTACAGTACTACTACTACTACTACTACTACTACTACTACTACTACTACTACTACTAATAATAATAATAATAATAATAACCTTAATTAAACCAATGATAACACAAATTAATTTTAGAATTGATCAAGTTTAATCGTTTACAAGCTGTGGCTATCAAAACTGCCTCTGAATTGCACAGCCTGAAAATGGAGGACTCTATTTTCATTTGGAGCCTGGAGTGTATAAACTTGATCTTTTCAGGATAGACCATTTTAGGCAATGTGGGATATTTTTAGATCTAATATTTTTAACTTGGCAAATCAAAGATGTCTTATTATTACTGACATCACTATTAAAAGAGTAAAATGAGTGAAGATGCGAATTTTAATTAAATTGGCCGAAGCCCCTATATAAATGTAAATCTTAGGATGAGCAATTCTACTCAAGCTAATGCTATTTCAATGATCGGGTGTGTTTGGAGGTACCATATTATTATTATTATGTTAACTGGGTTGTTCATCTATGTTAAGTCAATCCAACGACTGGATATTAGGGTTATCATTAGTTTTAAAGGAGGGGCGTTATCAACATGTTGGTGCGATGGAAGGATGCAAGAGATATTTGGCGTGGTATTAGTTATAGGGCGTAGGTGTGAAGATTGGTCCGAACTGTAATTACTGGGAGCTCTAGGGTCCGTTGTTGGATTTTTTAATTCAGTTACCGTGCAAGCATATACCACGTCAGTGTGTATGCTGATTTTATTTAGTAGACATTGACAAGAGGGATGGCAACTGCAAGTATATGTGAGCTTTGGATGTGTTTCCTCAGATTGGATCGATCTAATTTTCTAATAATATGCTGCTATAATTGTTTGGGCAATGTTTGGCATAATAGAATAAGACATTTTGATAGAATTTTTATTGAGGATGAAACTATTTTTATGCGAAGTTTTAAATGAGTTTTCTAGAATTAAAAAAAAATCTCTGGGTATGTTTGTTTAAACATTATTGTTAAACCAGATGTTGGTTTTTCTCCTTAGGCGTTTGTGTGAGGTAGAGCACAAATACTTAAGCTGTTGTTCAGTCCTATCAGGTTTGAGAGAATTCCTTTGTTGCTTACCGTTATTACTATTTCTTTTTCTGTGGTTTTTATTGTTTAGTGTTATATTATGTGTAATTACACTTATTGGGAGAATATCCCGAGTTAAGGAGGGCATTGTTGTGGAACTGAGCATTCTGATTAAAAATCGCTTTGTTAGCAGAGAGCCTAGAAATTCTATTTGAGACCGAAGGGACTAATGCGTTAATGATTGTCTTCGGGTGGTTTGATAATCTGTTCACGTAGAAAAGAGCCAGGTTAGGTTTATGGAAAGGGCCGTGTGATTCATCATTAAAGTTAAGACTCACATCGAGGAAATTAGAAGTTTTCCTTTCAGGATCAACTGTAATAGATACCCCGAAGTTTCTGAAGAAAAAATGCAAAACTTCAATAGTTTTGTAGTATCTTCTAGGTCTCTCTTCAGATACAAACAGAGCATCATCCCTGTAAAGACCGCCTTCTATATTTAAAAAAAATTATAACTAATCTCGTTCAAAAGGAATAAGCCCACGATGTCAGTAATCTGTGCAGAATCTGAGGGACCCATAGTAATATCAAAATAACTAGGGGTGTATTTTCTGGTCCATAGTTTGCCATTAAATTGTAGGATAAATCTTTTTGCCAGAGTAATTATTTTAATTTAAGTATTAATCAGGTCAGAGTTATTTTTCGCTTAAAACTCATGAGTTAAGGACGCAGTATAACTCCTTGTTTTTGAACATTGATAAAATCTGATTAATTTCTCATTTTATTATGCCATCAATTAATATATATATATATATATATATATATATATATATATATTTCTTAATTAATCCATGTATTAACATGCAATGAGTATCTAGCTAAATAATCTTTTTTTCCAGGTTCTTGATTTCTTGACTGTTCAAAAAATCTGTATCTTGTCTTTCTTTTCTTTTCTTGCGTTCAGGTTTGAAAAGGGGTGGGGGGGGTTGAGTCCACTAGCGAATGTAGATAGGAAAAAAATATCGTCAAAACTAACCAAGCCAGTCTACAGTTAAAGACACATTTCATATCTGCCTCGGCAGTGAAGAGACCGAAATTTGCGTTCGGGGTCGAAAGGGGTGGAGAGGGAAACCTATCTTCAACTTACTGTTCTTTCCTTAGTATGCAATTCAACTTATTCTATCTACATATGTATATATATATATATATATATATATATATATATATATATATATATATATATATATATAGAATTTTTTTTTTTTTTACCTGCAGGGGCTAGGAAATATTCGACTAGTACACGGGCGCAGGCTATTTTTACCCCTCTCGGAGTGTTGGGCCCGTAGGACATCGTAAGGCTATCCATCTAAGAGAAGGAAATCTCTGACAAAAAAAAACTTGCTACCAGCTACTTACGCCGTGGCAGTAAACTGTTGGGGAGGGAGGCTTCCTTAGTCCTGATCGACAACCTTCCTAGAGTTGTAATCTCGAACAAAATATCCGGTTTGCAAACCTACAATTGCTTAAGAAGTAGATAGGTTCTACCTATCGCCGGCCCTTGCACTCCTTCTTTGTTTATTAGTCAGGCGCAGAGGTAACAGCGCTGGGACGCCTCTAAACACTCAATGGCTAGCCGTGTTTCCTTACTAGGACAATGAACGCCGTTGTCTTTCTCTCTATTTGGGCAACTTGGGGAAAGTGTTTTCGTTACTTAGTCTTACATGACCAGTCTGGGTCTCTCTTGTTCCGACAGGTTGAGGGTACAGGTTAGACAGCTTGTCTGGCTTCTGTTTCCGACTGATAGGAAGGAGCCCAAACTCCTGGGTAGCGCCAAGAACGGCTTCTCCATCATCAGTTGCATAACACCGTAGGTAGTTGTATGTGCCATGTCGCGCATGGAAAGGGACCCTGCAATTATCTCCGGTGGGCTTTCCCGAGGCCACAACCCCCATGGACCAGGTTGTGACTAATGGACTGGTTGTGTGAGCTTATTGGCACCAAGCAAGTACCCACCTTGGCCAATCCACTCTATAATCTAATCAAACATGCCATTACAAAGAAATAAAAGCAAACCTAAACCAGACACACAAAAAACTCTTTCGCCTCCGCCCTTGAGGCTTGCATTCTCAAATATCCGGGGACTTAGAACCAACATCAACGACGTAGAAACCTTTCTCCTTACAAACTCCCCGGATATCCAAGCTCTTAGTGAAACTAACCTTCAATCCTCAATCTCTTCTCACCACTTTGACATGACTGACTACCTCCCACTCTACTGTAAAGACTCTGACAAACACATGCACGGGCTAGGAGTTTATGTTCGGAACACCCTCCCCCTGACTAGAAAACATAGGTAAGAAGCAGATGACTATGACTACATGTGCTTTAGACTGACTTTACATCACAACGTTAGTTACTTATATTTCCTATACCGCTCCCCGTCGACCCAGGACTGTACTCTGCTAAACTTTGTCTCTGAAAGCATAGATAGAACACTCTTAATTGACTCGAATGCCCAGATACATGTATTTGGGGATTTTAATGCCCACCACCGCGACTCGTTGGAATTCTTTACCCTTACTGACGCAGCCGGTAACTCTACGTATAATTTCTGCTTAGCTCACTCCCTCTCTCAGACGGGCGATTTTCCGACCCGCATCCCCGATCGAGTAGACCCACAAGCCTCCCTTCTAGACCTCTTCTTGACCTCAATACCCGAGGCTTGTGTGACGAAAGCCTATAGCCCACTTGGGAATGCTGATCACATTATGCTAATGATACATATCACCCTTAAAAGTCGTCCATAAGCTGATGAACCGTTGCTCAAAACAACAAGATACTACGAGCAAGCTGATTTTGAGTCAATCAGAAATCACATCAGTGACGCCCCATGGGGGGAAACCTTCTCACTTCCTGCCAACCAGTGTGCAAACGAATTAACTTAATGGGTCAAAGCAGGCATTGAAGCCTATGTCCCCATGCGAACATTCTTTAGTAAGCCCCACTCTCCTCAATGGTTCACTTCGGAATGTGCAGCTGTCATTTCTGAGAGGCAACAAGCATTCCGTAAATTCGGCCGCCATAAGTCAGCTACTAATAGGCATAAATGTATAGAGTCAAGAAATAATTGCAAGGCCGTGATAGGCGAAGCGAAAAGAAAGTATAATGAGTTAACAAAAAAACGCATCCAGTCACAGAAACTAGGTACTCGCGATTTCTAGAAAATCTACAATAGTGTAGTGAATAATGGTCAATCTACGATTCCCCCACTTTCAAACCACAATGATTTCGTTTGCATGCCCACTGATAAGGCTGAACTACTTGCACAGCGTATCGCTTCTAACTCTACTTTAGGCTCAGATAACCACCCTCTCCCTGAATTACCTTTGCGGACCAAAGCCACACTAAATAACCTGGTCATCACCCCATCCCAGGTCAGAGACATCATAAAAACCTTGACACCTCTAAAGCTTGTGGGCATGATCTTATACCTGTAATAGTACTAAAGAAATGCTCCGCTGAACTGGCCCCTGTCCTCTCCAAACTCTACAATAAATGCCTAGCCGAATCTTGCTTCCCCGATAGCTGGAAAATTGCCTCTGTAGTACCAGTCTACAAGCATTCTGGGAATAGAACCGACCCTCAGAACTACCGGCCAATCAGTCTACTGCCGATCTTTGCCAAAATCTTTGAATCCTTAATCAATCTAGCGATAGTACGGCACTAAGTTAATGCTAAACTTCTATCTGACCGCCAGTATGGATTTAGACAAGCACGATCTACTGCGGACATCCTAAAGGTCATCTCTGAACGCATGTATAATACACTCGACAAAGCAGGTGAAGATAGGGCAGTAGCGCTTGACATATCCAAGACCTTTGACAAGGTATGGCATAAAGGGCTTCTCCTGAAAATACGCTCATACGGTATTACTGGGCAACTACTTAATATAATTAGATCCTTCCTAAACAAAAGAAAAATCCAGGTTGTCCTCGATGGCCGTTCATCTAAGCAACATGACATAAATGTTGGTGTACCCCAGGGATCTATTCTTGAACCTTTGTTGTTCCTGATCTATATAAACGATCTCCCTGATGACATAGTGTCTGAGATTGGTTTATTTGCTGACGACACCACGCTTTACTCTCGCCATGTTGGCAAAACAGACGCGATCATATCTGAGGCAATGGCTGAATCTTTAGAAAATGACCTCCAGGCTGTAGTGGATTGGGGTCATAAATGGTTAGTAACTTTTAATGCCGCAAAGACAACGCTCCTTTCCTTCAATAACTACAAGAAGCCTCTCCAACCACCGATTGTCATGGCAAATAACACCCTACTTGAGAGTTCATCATTCAAACTCCTCGGCCTAACCTTCACAGGTAACATGAATTGGAACACATACATTGAAGACATTGCCAAGGCTGCCGCAAAGAAGGTTAGCTCCCTCTACCGTGCTAGTAAACTCCTAACACCTGACATTATCCTGTATCTCTACAAAACCACCATTCGCTCATGCATGGAGTATTGTTGCCACATATGGGCTGGTGCATCATCTACTTGTCTCTCCCTCCTTGACAAAGTCCAAAAAAGAGTCGCCAACCTAATAGGTCCCTCACTTTCAGCTTAGCTCCAGTCCCATCGCCGCAATGTAGCATCCTTATGTTTGTTTAACAAATACTTCAATGGATTATGCTCCGATGAGTTGGCTACTCTGGTGCCCCCTCGACGTAAATTCACTAGACTAACTCGACATCCTATTAAATCTCATTCATTCACTGTGGAGGTCCCCAGATGCCAGAGAGCATTCTACTCAAATAGCTTCTTTCCTCGTGCTGCTAGGCTCGTGAACTCCATCCCTGCCCCTGTTTCCCCGACAGTACTGACATGCAGAAATTTAAAACTAATGTAAACAGACATCTCGCTGCTCAGATCCCAATCTAAGCTAAAACCCCAAACCTTCTCCCCTTTTCTTTTTTCTCAGTAGCCTCTCTTACGTTTACAGTGGCGGCCTGCCTTGTTTGGGGTGAATCATGTTAAAAAAAAAAATATATATCAGAAGAAAACAGAAAACAAGAAGCCTCTTATACATAAATTAAAAAAAGTGAACAGCAGCCGATTAAAAATACAAGCGGTTGAACGTTAATAATTATCGGAGAATCTCATGAGAAGATTATAAAAGTCTTATTTCAATATATCGCTAACATTTCAAAGTTAAAGTCATCAAACAGGAGAATGACCATTAAGAAAATCCATGGAATTTTAACATTCAGGGTTATTATTGTGAAAATCACCCCAGAATCCGTCCCCATTCGAAGGTAGATAGGTATTCCAAACGGTGTACACAATTCAAACAAGCTATATATATATATATATATATATATATATATATATACATATATATATATATATATATATATATATATATATATATTTGTTATTGTTTATTTATTTTTTTTTTTTATCTATGGACGTATACGTTTCGTCTCTTTTCAATCAAGACTCATCAGCATAGAAGTACGACTATTCACCACCGGTCACACGATTCGAAACCCTGGACTACAAGTATTTTCCAACCTCAGTTCAACGTCGCTAACCGCTAGGTTAACAGCTTATAAACAATGATAATTTTAACACATTAACGGCGGCGAAGTGTACAGGCATTCACACTTCTATAAGTGAAGGTACGATGCATAAAGTTGGGTTTGCTCAAGAAATAAAGCACCTGAGCATAACCACTGGGGGTTCGGTTTCGAATCACGCAACGTCAAACCACACTGATAAGTCATAAGAACGACGAAACGTATTGTCTGTATATATATATATATATATATATATATATATATATATAAGTCATAGGTTTAAATCATAAAAGATTCTTTTGGGCTTAATACAAGCATTAATCTAATTACGAACACATAAATTCTGTGGAGGGAGGAAAGAAATGGGGAACACGTTTTTTCAATTTTATCTTTTTACCACATGGATGTATACATTTTTTTGCTGTGTGTGAACCTGTTATCTAACGTGTAATCTGCTAGAGGTCTATCAATTCGATATTTTGTCTAGCTACGTATGCTCCAAAATGACAATCCGACCTTGAAAATGTAGCATTATTTTCCCCGATGTTTAACGTCATCTATAAATATTAGTATTTTTCTGCTTTACACAATGCAAATACGGAATATTGTATGAAGTGCATCATAACACAAGTATAAAATAGCAATAAAATTGAGAAATGCAAATAAAAAAGTACAACAAAACAAGAGACTTTAATAAAATAAGGGTTTGGCTGATTGTAGCTTGTTTATCCGATTTGGTTGACATATCCACTACAAAAGCATCAGAAATCTTGCTTTCGCTTCAATAGTGTCCATCCATATGTCAATTTTTATTCAACAATCTATGACATGGGAATTATAAACGTATATACATATATATATATATATATATATATATATATATATATATATATATATATATATATATAGATAGATAGATAGATAGATAGATAGATAGATAGATAGATAGAAAGATAGAGAGATAGATAGATGAATAGAAATTGTAAATATCCACCGAATTGCGGAAAAAATTATTGAAGGAACTACGGAAAACTTCATTGCTCTTATTATGATCTTTTTTATTGAATCAATATAACATGCTAGCTTTGAACATTGTAACACAATTTCAGTTAGCTTGGAATTGGATACTTTCCAACACTGTACTAGGTATAACATTTAAAATATACATTCTTTAAAAGAACCCACTAATATATATATATATATATATATATATATATATATATATATATATATATATATATATATATATATATAGGCGTTGGTCTCGTGATTCTAGACTGAATTCACGAACTGTGTTCGATTCCATGCGCCCGCCTACAACCGCAACCTATGCACTGATGAGGGTAAAACACCCGAAACGATATCGTCTATAGGTAATGAAAATACATATATATATATATATATATATATATATATATATATATATATATATATATATATATATATATGATTAAATAGAAGTTTATATCGTCTCATGATAACAGGAGTCTGGTGTCAGAAGTCGTATCGCTCGTTAGTTAAGTTGAATATATAAATTGCAAAATAATTAAGCACTCTGTTGAATTTCTTCTGCCAAATCGCTCTATCCCCTTTCGTCTCTCTCTCTCTCCCTCTCTCTCTCTCTCTCTATATATATATATATATATATATATAGAGAGAGAGAGAGAGAGCGAGAGAGAGAGAGAGAGAAAGAGAGAGAAATATTTATATTATGCACCCGGGGACATTTCTCATTTTCTCTCACATCTACACGCTACTGACCTTGCTTCTTCGTTTCTATATTTATTTCTGAAAATCGTTTCCCATCGGCTCGTTTATCATATTGCGAACAGTTTACTCTTGAAAGGTGACCGAACTTTCACTAAATTCCCAAATGTTTCAAGTCATATTTCAATATGGCGAAGTTAAATTTCCACAAAAATCTAAACACTATGTGCATGTCTAACTCTTTTCCTTCTTTCAAGTGTTGTGCCATTCGATTTTGTCTATCGCTTCTGGTATTCAAAATTATTCGATTTCTTTTGATAAACAGAGAGATATAAAAAGAAGATAAGAAGACCATAGAAGAGATCATAAATATATTATTTAAAGAAATATATACGCACGTCTTAGATTCGAAATATGTTGTACTTTTCCATCGATACAGTGTTACCAAAACGAACCTTGTTAGTGTACTTTTGCATATTTTTACTTTCTAAGCGAATATAACCTGAAAACAAGGAAACATGAAATATGAAATATATATTAGAAAAATAAAAGAAACAACAATGTTTAAAAGAGAAGAAAGCGGAAAATGAATGCGTGGGTAGATTGAATGAGAATATAGATGTATAGACTCTGTATATATAGTAATGAATTTGTTATTGTATTTTTTTGTTACTGACGATACTAACAGCGTTTGTATAGTCTTCCACTTCATAAGCGATAACGAGTCATGCAAAAATTACATTGACACAGTTAATACGACCTCTTTTAATTATATATATTATTAATCTTTTACGTACATAAAAAAAATCAATGGGCACGCGTTCGTGACTATCAGCAGCCATCAGCAGTGCTAACTTTGACAATGATCGAACCTACGATTACATTGTCTGTAGTTTTTTACCTTCGAACTACGACGCATTGCCTGGAAATATGTACGATTTTTTATCGCCTGAATATTAAATTATGAATTTTGTATTGCTTCTACTAGCGATAGTTACAGCGTTTGTATTTTCCTACTTTCTCAGATGCAAGGAGTTATGCAAAAGATTACACTCAGTCGCCCTGAGTTGGACGTATTTTTATTCATATATAAATATATTAATTTTGTATGTATACAAATATAATCCATGGGCACGTGCTTCTGGCTATCAGCCGTCATCAGCATGGTTAACTCAGACAAGGATGAAACCTACGATAACATTGTCTGTAATCTAGAGTTTAACCTCCGGACTACGACGCCTTGCCTGGAAACATGTAAGATTTTTTTACCGCCTAAATTCTAATTCATGGATTTCGTATTGTTTTTATTTGCCATAGTAAGAGCGTTTGTATGTTTCTTCTATTTCCTAAGAGATAAAGTGTCATGCAGAAGATTACATTAAGTCGTCCTTAATATGACGTATTTATATATATATATATATATATATATATATATATATATATATATATATATATAATCAATTTTTTACGTAGATAAAAGTAATCTATGGACACGTCTTTCTAGCTACCATCCGTCATCAGCAGAGATACAAACCTACCATAACATTATCTTTAGTCTTGAGTTTAACCCTCGGACTACGAAGCCTTGCGTGGAAATATGTATGATTTTTATCGCTTAAATATTAAGTTATGAAATTGTTATTGTTTTTACTGTCGATATTAACAGCGTTTGTATTTTCACCGCTTCTTAAGCGGTAAAGAGTCATACAGAAAATTGCATCAAGTCGCCTTTAATAAGAATTATTCTTATTTATATATATACTTAAAAAATATTTACATGTATCAACGCAATACATGGACAAGTGTTTTGGCTATCAGCTGTCATCAGCATGGCTAACTTAGACAAGGATATAACCTATGATAACATTGTCTGTAGTCTGGTGTTATACCTCCAGACTACGACGCCTTACCTGGAAATATGTAAAATTTCTAATCGCCTAAATGTTGGCGATAGTAAAAGCGTTAGCGTTTGTACTTTTATCCACTTCCTAAGCGGTATAGTCATGCAGAGGATTGAATAAAGCCACCTTTAATATTACGTGTATATATATATATATATATATATATATATATATATATATATATATATATATATATATATATATATATATACACAATAATTTAAGCTTGCCGATGATTCCACTGTGTACGGAGATTTACTAAAGATGTCTAAATCTGCGTTTTGGATGAAACCGCGGTACATTGCTGAAATATGTAATATACCGTATAAAAATAAATTATATACATATATATATATATATATATATATACATATATATATATATATATATATATATATATATATATATATATATATATATATATAGATATATATAGATATATATATATATATATATAAAATAACATAAAATAAAGTAACACGGAATCACATAATCACCGGTGCTATATTTTACTTCGACCCTCTGGCCTTCGAAGAGTCGAAATAAATTATCGCACTGGTGATTATGTAATTCCGTTTTACGGTGTTTAGTACATTGAGCTCTCATACTCGGATTTCTTTCTGAAATTCATTTCATTCTAACACATTATATATATATATATATAAATATATATATATATATATATATATATATATATACTAGCCATACTCGTAACCCGTTGGGTCAAAACCACTATCGTTATGTATTCTACTTTAATTTAATTTAAGGTACTCTTATTAACTAACAAAAAGTAATGAGTTTCTTTATTCTTCTTTATTATTATTATTATTATTATTATTATTATTATTATTATTATTATTATTATTATTATTATTATTTACTCACTAGGAGTTATCACACTGGTCATCGTCAGTGGTCACCCACTGCCGACAACCTGTGGTATTCCCTGGAGTCTGAGTGACAACAAGTCTCCTCAGGCCTCCAGTATGCTCCACCTCTTTTCGTTCATCACCGCTGATGACCTTGCGGTAATCGCAACAGCCACCTACCAACGATTTCCCGCTGATAAGGGCCATTGGTCCCCTCTGGGGCCCGAGTGGCAACAAGCCTTCCCAAGGTCCCAGAGCTGTCCGCGCTCTTCCAGTGGAGGTCTGGTTTTGCGCTTTCCCTCCTCGACCCTCTGTCCATAATTTTCGTGGCGTCAGCCTATGCTTGCGCCTCTCTCGTGCGGTTGTATTTTCCCCGGTTCTGTTGTTTTGTGCTTCCATGTGTTTGTTCTCCATTCGTTGCTTATGTGGGTTGGTTTCCGCATTCGAGGACATTTCTCAGGATTGTAGCTGTTTTGATCATTACTGTCCTTTGTATGGTCTCAGTTATCCCTTTGATTCCTATTTCTCCTAGTCTTTTCTCCATGTTTTGGGGGACTGTTCCTAGTGCTCCTATGATTATTGGTGTTATACTGACTTTCTTCATGTTCCATATTCCTTTCAATTCTCTGGCAAGTTCAGTATATTTGCTTCTCTTTTCCGTCTCTTTGATCTTCACTCTGTGGTCTGCTGGAACGGCAAAGTCCACGATTTTGCAGGATTTTTCTTTCTTGTTGATTATTATCATATCCGGTCTCCTTGCTGTTATGGGTTTGTCTGTTTGTACATTCATATCCCATATGATTTTGTGTTTTTCGTTTTCTAGTACAGTTTCTGGTTTGTGTTTGTACCGTTTTCTTGCATATTCGAAATTCAGTTGTTTGCACATTTTCCGGTGTACTTCTTTCCCCATGCTGTCATGTCTGTTCTTGTATTCCCTTTGTGCTAGCTTGCTGCATTCACTTATTATATGATTTATCGTTTCGTCTTTTTGTCCACACAATCTGCATTTGCTGTTTTCCTGGGTTTTATCTATCTTTGCTTTAATAAAGTTTGTCCTAATCGCATTGTTCTGTGCGGCCGTCAGCAGAGATTCCGTTTCTCTGTTCAGGTTTCCTTTTCTTAGCCATGCCCAGCTGTTTTCATTGGCTTCATCGCTTGTGAGTCTTATAAAGCGTCCATGTAGTTGTTTTTCTTCCCACTTTTCCTTTCTTGTCTTTTTGTTTCTGGGTTCAGTGCTTCCGGGGTTGTTTGTTGGGCTGGTGTCTCTTGCTGTGGTGATCAGTCTTTCCGTGTTCTGGGTTACATATTTCTCCAGCTCTTTTTTGGTGTCTTCCACACAGTCTTCTATACTTACCAGTCCTCTACCTCCTTCATTTCTTTTCACGTAGAGTCTGTCCGTGTCGTCTTTTGCGTGCAGTGCATTGTGCATAGTCATTAGTTTTCTAGTTCTTTGGTCAAGGTGCCTGAGTTCTTCTTTGGTCCAGCCTATGAATGGTCCAGAGTATCTTATTAGTGATACAGCCCATGTGTTTATCCCTTTTACTAGGTTTCTGCTATATAGTTTAGTTTCTAAGAGTTTCCTTGTTCTTCGTAGATATTCTTTTCCAATCTTCTCTTTCATTTCTGTATATTTGATTGTGTCTGCTTCCAGAACTCCCAGGTATTTGTAACTATCTTGTTCTCCTAGCGCCCTCATCTCCTCTTGGTTGGGGAGTTCTATACCTTCTGTCTTTTCCAGTTTTCCTCTTTTGATCTCTAGCAGTGCACATTTTTCTATTCCAAACTCCATTTGGATATCCTGGCTGAATATCCTGGTTGTGTTTATCAGCTTTTCCAGTTCTGTTTTGTTTTTTGCAAACAGTTTAAGGTCATCCATGTACATCAGGTGGTTTATTCTTTGTTCTGTATCCGTAAACCTGTATCCGGCATCACACTTCCTGAGTATGTAGTTGAGTGGCATCATGGCTATTATAAACAGTAGTGGTGATAGAGAGTCTCCTTGAAAAATGCCTCTCTGTATTTTTATCTCAGACAGGTATTGTCCTCCGGCTGTCAGTTTTAGTCTCCATGTTTCCATTGCTTTCTGGATGAGATTAATAATCCTGTCTGGTATCTTGTATATTTTTAAGCATTCAATTATCCATGTTTGTGGGATTCTGTCGTAGGCTTTCTTGTAGTCAATCCATGCCATGGTTATGTTCTTTTGTCTGCTCTTCACCTCCTTCAGAGTCTTTTGATCAATGTATAGTAGATCATGTGCACCTCTTTGTCCTTTCCGGCATCCTTTTTGTTCCTCGGGGAGCAGTCCACGTTTGTCCAGGGATTCGTAGATTTGTTCTCTCAGTTGTGCTGTGAGAATTTTCCACATTATTGGTAGACATGTTATCGGTCTGTAGTTGCTGGGGGTCGTTCCCTTTTTGGGGTCTTTTTGTATTAGTGTTGTTCTTCCTTCCGTCATCCATTCTGGTATGTCTGTTTTGCGGATACATCCGCTCAGTTTCTGCGCTATTCTTTCATGCAGGGTCGTGATTTTTTTAAACCAGTATGCATGTATTCCATCGTGGCCTGGTGCTCTCTAGTTTGACATTTTTCTTAGGGTTTTCTTGATCGTTTCTTTGTTGGTTTCTGTTTCGGTTCCTTCTTCGATTTCTTGCAGTTCATCTTTCATGTTTTTCAACCATTGGGCATTCTTGTTGTGCTTTTTTGGTTCTTCCCATATCTGGCTCCAGAATTGTTTTGTTTCTGTTGGGTTCGGTTGCTCTGTCGTTGTTTTTTCTCCATTTACGTTTTTGTAAAACTGGCTTTCATTGTTTTCAAAGGTCCTGTTCTGTTTGCTCTGTTCTGATTTGTACCTGTATCGTCTCAGTCTTCCTTCTATTGCTGCTATCCTTTGTTTTATTTCTTCATGTTTCTCATTTAGTTTTTCCTTGCGTTTCTGATTTTTGCTTCTTAATCGTTTCATGTCCTCCTTCCTTCTGTTCACGGTTTTAGCTTCTTTCCGAAGTTTGGTGATCTGGGTTTCCAGTCTGATTTCCCATCCAGGTTTTGTCGGTCCTCTCTTTTGTCCATTCTCTTCGTTTCTTAGTTTCA
>OY744518.1:97715014-97757514 GCA_963556195.1 Sepiola atlantica | reverse complement strand
GACTGACAGGACAGGAGCCCAAACTCTTGGGTAGCGCCAAGAACGGCTGCTCCATCATCAGTTGCATAATACCGTGGGTAGTTGTATGTGCCATGTCGCGCATGGAAAGGGACCCTGCAATTATCTACGGTGGGCTTTCCCGAGGCCACAACCCCCATGGACCAGGTCGTGACTAATGGACTGGTTGTGTGAGCTTATTGGCACCAAGCAAGTACCCACCTTGGCCAATCCACTCTATAATCAAATCAAACATGCCGTTACAAAGAAATAAAATCAAACCTAAACCAGACACCCAAACAACACTTTCGCCTCCACCCTTGAGGCTTGCATTCTCAAATATCCGGGGACTTAGAACCAACATCAACGACGTAGAAACCTTTCTCCTGACAAACTCCCCGGATATCCTAGCTCTTAGTGAAACTAACCTCCAATCCTCAATCTCTTCTCACCACTTTGACATGACTGACTACCTCCCACTCTACCGTAAAGACTCTGACAAACACATGCACGGGCTAGGAGTTTATGTTCGGAACACCCTCCCGCTGACTAGAGAACATAGGTTAGAATCAGATGACTACGACTACATGTGCTTTAGATTGACTTTACATCACAACGTTAGTTACTTATATTTCCTATATCGCTCCCCGTCGTCCCAGGACTGTACTCTGCTAAACTCTGTCTCTGAAAGCATAGATAGAGCACTCTTAATAGACTCGAATGCCCAGATACATGTATTTGGAGATTTTAATGCCCACCACCGCGACTGGTTGGGATTCTCCAGCCTTACTGATGCAGCCGGCAACTCTACGTATAATTTCTCCTTAGCTCACTCCCTCTCTCAGACTGTTGATTTTCCGACCCGCATCCCCGATCGTGTGGATCAACAAGCCTCACTTCCAGACCTCTTCTTGACCTCAATACCCGAGGCTTGTGTGACAAAAGCTCATAGCCCACTCGGGAATGCTGATCACATTGTGCTAATGATACATATCACACTAAAAAGTCGTCCAAAAGCTGATGAACCGTTGCTCAAAACAACAAGATACTACGAGCAAGCTGATTTTGAGTCAATCAGAGACCACATCAGTGACGCCCCATGGCGGGAAACCTTCTTACTCCCTGCCAACCAGTGTGCAAACGAATTAACTGAATGGGTCAAAGCAGGCATTGAAGCCTATGTCCCCATGCGAAAATTCTTTAGCAAGCCCCACTCTCCTCAATGGTTCACTTCGGAATGTGCAGCTGCCATTTCTGAGAGGCAACAAGCATTCCGTAAATTCGGCCGCAATAAGTCAGCTACTAATAGGCATAAATTTATAGAGTCAAGAAACAATTGCAAGGCTGTGATAGGCGAAGCGAAGAGAAGGTATAATGAGTTAACAAAAAAACGCATCCAGTCACAGAAACTAGGTACTCGCGATTTCTGGAAAATCTACAATAGTGTAGTGAATAATGGTCAATCTACGATTCCCCCACTTTCAAACCACAATGATGTCGTTTGCACGGCCACTGATAAGGCTGAACTACTCGCACAGCGTTTCGCTTCTAACTCTACTTTAGACTCGGGTAACCACCCTCTCCCTGAATTACCATTGCGGACTGAAGCCACACTTGATAACCTGGTCATCACCCCATCCCAGGTCAGAGACATTATAAAAAGCCTTGACACCTCTAAAGCTTGTGGGCCTGATCTTATACCTGTAGTAGCAATAAAGAAATGCTCTGCTGAACTGGCCCCTGTTCTCTCCAAACTCTACAACAAATGCCTAGCTGAATCTTGCTTCCCCGATAGCTGGAAAATTGCCTCTGTGGTACCAGTCTACAAGAATACTGGGAATAGAACCGACCCTCAGAACTACCGCCCAATCAGTCTACTGCCGATCTTTGCCAAAATCTTTGAGTCCTTAATCAATCTAGCGATAGTACGTCACTTAGTTAATGCTAAACTTCTATCCGACCGCCAGTATGGGTTTAGACAAGCACGATCTACTGCAGACATCCTAACGGTCATCTCTGAACGCATGTATCATACTCTCGACAAGGCAGGTGAAGCTAGGGCAGTAGCGCTTGATATATCCAAGGCCTTTGACAAGGACGGTATTACTGGGCAACTACTTAATATAATTAGATCCTTCCTAAACAAAAGAAAAATCCAGGTTGTCCTCGATGGCCGTTCATCTAAACAACATGACATAAATGCTGGTGTGCCCCAGGGATCTATTCTTGGACCTTTGTTGTTCCTGATCTATATAAACGATCTCCCTGATGACATAGTGTCTGAGATCGGTTTATTTGCTGACGACACCACGCTTTACTCTCGCCATGTTGGCAAAACGGACGCGATCATATCTGAGGCAATGGCTGCATCCTTAGAAGATGACCTCCAGGCTGTAGTGGATTGGGGCCATAAATGGTTGGTGACTTTTAATGCCGCAAAGACAAAGCTCCTTTCCTTCAACAACTACAAGAAGCCTCTCCAACCACCGATTGCCATGGCAAATAACACCCTACCTGAGAGTTCATCATTCAAACTCCTTGGCCTAACCTTCACAGGTAACATGAATTGGAACACATACATTGAAGACATTGCCAAGGCTGCCGCAAAGAAGGTTGGCTCCCTCTACCGTGCTAGTGGACTCCTAACACCTGACATTATCCTGTATCTCTACAAAGCCACCATTCGCCCATGCATGGAGTATTGTTGCCACATCTGGGCTGGTGCATCATCTACTAGTCTCTCCCTCCTTGACAAAGTCCAAAAAAGAGTAGTCAACCTAATAGGTCCCTCACTGTCAGCTAAGCTCCAGCCCCTGTCCCATCGCCGCAATGTAGCATCCTTGTGTTTTTTTTACAAATACTTCAATGGATTATGCTCCGATGAGTGTGCTGCTCTGGTACCCCCT
Organism: Sepiola atlantica; assembly: GCA_963556195.1. Taxonomy (NCBI): domain Eukaryota; kingdom Metazoa; phylum Mollusca; class Cephalopoda; order Sepiida; family Sepiolidae; genus Sepiola; species Sepiola atlantica. Next base: position 97,754,611 of record OY744518.1, on the reverse strand, counting down.
CGACGTAAATTCACTAGACTAACTCGACATTCTACTAAATCTCACTCATTCACTGTGGAGGTCCCCAGATGCCGGAGAGCATTCTACTCAAATAGCTTCTTTCCTCGTGCTGCTGGCCTCTGGAACTCCCTCCCTGCCCCCTGTTTCCCCGACAGTACTGACATGCAGAAATTTAAAACTAATGTAAACAGACACCTCACTGCTCAGATCCCAATTTAAGCTGAACCACCAATCCTTCCCCCCTTTTCCTTTTTTCTCAGTAGCCCCTTACGTTTACAGTGGCGTCCTGCCTTGTTTGGGGTGAACCATGTAAAAAAAAAAAAAAAAAATTATTATTATTATTATTATTATTATTATTATTATTAGTATTAGTAGTAGTAGTAGTAGTAGTAGTAGTAGTAGTATTATTATTATTATTATTATTATTATAGTAGCGATTCCCTCTTGTCGACTCCAGTGTTCTTTTCGTAGTCATGTCCCGGTGTTTCGTAAGTCTTTTCTCTGGATCATTCTTATGAATCGTCCATGTAGCGGTTTCTTTTCCCACTTTTTTCTCGTCTTTTCGTTTATCGTTTTGTTGCTCTCCGTATTGCTCATTTTGAGGGTGTCTCTGCTGTGGTGATCAGCTTTTCTGTGTTCTGAGTCATGTATTTTCCCCATTCTTTGTGTGTGCAATTTACACAGTCCTCTATACATACCAGTCCTCTTCCTACTTCTTTCCTTCTCACTTAGGGTTGGTCAATACCAACATTCGTCTGTAGTGCATAGTAATGCTCATTAGTTTCTTAGTCTTTTGGTCAAGATGCCTCAGTTCTTTTTTGGCCAGCCAATGAATTGAACATAATATAATAATAGTGATACTGCTCAGGTTTGTATTCTCTTAACTAGATTTCTACTATAAAATGTAGTTCTTAAGAGTTTATTGTTTTTCTGATGTATTATTTTCAAATATTATTATTATTTTTCTGTTGATTTGATTGGGTCTTCTTCTAGAACTCCCAGATAGTTATAGATATCATGCTTACCAAGTGTCCCCATCTTCTCTTGGTTGGACAGTGTCATGCCCTTCGTTGTCTCTAGTTTTCCGCTATTATCAGTTTTAGTATATCGAAGTAAAACACTTATTATTTTTCAATCTACTTTAAATGCATGATGTTTTATGTACGGCCAAATGCAAGGAAGTTATAAGACCACGATGATTAAAGGATTGACGTTCTTTTTTAATGCTAACAAAGATATTAAGAAATATTAAGGAATGGATTAATCAACATGAAGTGATAAGTGCGAGAGAAATACATATATATTTCTGGTATAAATGGTTTACTTCCTCAGTTAATTATAAAATACGGGTAATTAGAATAATTAAAGCATGCAATATATGATATTAAAGTATACAGGAAAAAATGAGGAATCAAACGTGTTATGCTAGCATGGTACCTGGGGTGGACCGAGGTGTACGGGAAGTACAGTGTCTGAAGCCCAACAGCAGTAACAGTTGTATTATTTACTGGCGACACTGGCCGATAAGAATAATCTAAAAAGGGTCGACGTTTTACGGTAATAATTACGACTTAAAAAAATTAAAACCACACATGAACGCGTAGAAAAAAATATTTAAAAAAAATACAATTTATTTCATTTTATTTAATTAGGAACAGTCGATTTGTTATTGTCATCAGTGCAAATTAAGTATAACATATAAAATTAAAAAGCAAAGAAAAGTGTTCGAAGTTCTTCGTGAGTTAAATATTACTTTAAAAAATGAACGCGTTCGAAGATTTTACCTGAAAAATAACTACAACTGTAAAACGATCAGTGGATTTAACGAATAATGAATTGTTTCGTTTCTATTTAATTATTTTTGATCTTAAAATACCCCAAAAAATAATTATGTAAATTCTAAGCACATTTTTCGCTGGGATATTATGTTTAATTTTGTTTTCTTTTATGAAACAAAGAAAATCTATTCATAATAAATGAATGTTGTTTCCTTACGTTCTAACATATGTCAGTCAGTTTATGAACCATACTGATATTATTCCATAGTTACCCCTAATAGAATCTAAGTAACCTTTCACTGGAGTCTTTAGATTCTGTGAAACTTAAGTGTTTAAACTATTAACATATCTATTTCTATATAAAAAAAATTGAATATATATATATATATATATATATATATATATATATATATAGTGCATGTATCATTGTCGTTTCATAGATTTTAATCCAATGAAACTCAAGTGCTTATACACATTCCTCAATAAAAAGTAGAGCTGTTTTTAAGCATACTTATTTTATAAAGACGTTATTAGTTGCATATGTGCATACATCTTTCAGCTGCGATCTCCCTCGAGAACCAAATAAATCAGACGTTCAAAGAAAATTAAATAAGAAGTAACACATTTCTTTATCATGCGTATTATACTGGTTGGGTACGAATGGTAGTATATTAAAAGAGGCAAGTTCATATCCAATTACCTATTCGGGCCACTCCCTTTCTTTTATTATTAATCAGTAATCTAAAGTGAGTATGTTTGTCCGCTTTCAAATACTTTCATACTTTTTATTACCCTACTCGGGAGCATCATCAACGTCGCCTAAGTATAACCATATCTGTGCGTGCGCTCGTAAACGTACCAATTTAACCCTCAACAAAGCCAAATATGTGAACGATCAGCGGATAAGTTCTTTCCAAGCTGACCTATATATAAACTTTATTCATATGTGTACATATATAAAAACCCGTATACATCATATATATTTATATATATATATATATATATATATATATATATATATATATATATATATATATATATATATACATCCAAAGAACATGACATAAATGCAGGTGTACTCCAGGAATCGACCCTTGGACCTTCATTGTTCCTGATTTTCATAAACGAGCTAGCTGATGGCATTGTGTCTGAGATGGGTATATTTGCTTATAACACCACGCTCTACTCTCGTCATGTGGGTAAAATAGAAGCACACATATCCGAGGCAATGACTAAATCTTTAGAAGGTTACCTCAAGTCTGTAGTTTTACGGGGTCATAAAAAATGATCGTAACATTTAATGCTGCAAAGACAAAGCTCTTTTTCTTTTAACGGCCAGAAGAGACCTCTTCAACCACCAATTGCCATTGCAAATAACACCCTAACTGAGAGTCCAACGTTAACATCCTTAGGCCTAACATTCACAGGTAACATGAATTAAAACAAATACATAGACAACATTGCCTAGGCTGCAAAGAAAGTGGCGTCCCTCTACCATGCTAGAAAACGTCTAATCCTGACAGACTCCTATATCTCTAGCAAAGCCACTATCTACCATTGCATTGAGTATTGTTGTCACATCTGGGCTGTTGCACCATCAACCAGTCTCTCTCTCCTTCAGACAAGTCCCAAAAGAGTATCTAATCTAATAGGTCCCTAATTATCCACCAAGCTACAGTCTCTGTCGCATCGCCGTAATATTGCATCCTTGTGTTTTACAAGTACTTCAATCGAATGGCCTCCGATGAACCTGCTGCTCTGTGACCCGCTCGACATAAATACACTCGATCAACTCAACAATCAGCTATATCCCTTCGACTCACTGTGATGGTCTCTATATGCCGGAGAGCCTCCTACTCCAATAGCTTCTTTACTTGAGCTGCCGTCCTTTGGCACTCCCTCACTACTTCCTGTTTACCGTACTGTACCGACGTTTTAAACTAATGTGAACAAGCCTATCGCGTACAGCTCCTAATTTACGATGAGCTCCTAAACTGTAATCCTAATTCTCAGTAACCCCTTACGTCTACAGTTGCAACTTGCCTTGTTTGGGGTAAACAAAGTTGAAAATGTATACATATTTCCGCATCTAACCTCCCCATATCACTAACCCAAATAATTACGCCTACATTCAAATGCAAACACAATTTATTCATATATATATATATATATAGACAGAAAGTCAAATAAGTTTGCAACTTTATACACCCCCATTCATACAATATAATATATATATATATATATATATATATATATATATATATATATATATATATACTGGCAAATAGCTACATATTTCTATCGAAAATGCATATCTATCTAAGTTTCCATATCTCTATATACATATCATTGCATATACAATACACCAAAACACACTCTTACCCTCCCCCCAGCTTAAGGCATACATCTACTCACCTTCCTTACGTATTCACGCCGTTCTTACGAAGTCCACACCGTTCCTACGAAATAAAAGGACTATGAATATTCAACCTGTAATTAAATTTATATACACGCACATACATGTCATTCTACTTATATACTTCTCCGTGTGCTGTGATTCAGTAATCTTATCGATATATCATACAGCCTACATGCACAAAATTATGACATCCCCTGCCTAAGTATCAAAAAGTACCCATCTTATCTTATAATTCTAACTCAACCTGTTTACATTTAGACCGGTGCTAACATTAATTCAAGAAACACACACAAAACAAACATTACAAAAGTAAACAAATCAAATAAAACCCAAAATATGAGTGTAATATACGATGCCAAAGTCAATGGTCAATCAACACTACCTAGCATTAAATGAACTATAATACATATTATATATATATATATATATATATATATATATATATATATATATATATATATATATATATATATATATATGTATACATATATTCAAGAGATCAAAGATGAGAATAAAAATTGTATATATACAATATTAATTGCAACATCAGAAATTCAAAGCAAGGAGTTTCATATACTTAATCCATGGATTTTCAAATGCAAACTCTTTTCATTAAAGGATAAAAAACCGGTGATGTAAATGTGAATATTATCGGCAACATTTAACTTTAAAAGAATTATACGCAAAATACAAAAGATAAACATTTTGTTGAGAAGAAAACGTACAGTTAGGGTACTCACTGTCAAAAACACGTGAAAAACAAAACAGCTGGTATATTGGAAATACATTTTTGAAAGAGCTACTCAAAGTATGTAGGAGTCCAAATGTAGTTGTTAAGATGCTGATCATTCGACGGTGATCAGTTGAGTTCGTATATCCTGTCTGCATAGAAGTCCGAGGGTAGAATAATCCAATTCAGATCCAGAAGGAAGTATATCCGTCAGATTATAGCAAAAAATGACACTGACCTCACTGATATAGAAATACATTTCATTTTAATAGCCAGAAGGTACCTACTTTGTTTTTACAATCACAATTACGACGTTGTTATGGGAGCATCTTACAGTGCCTACGTTACAGACTTAGTTTGCTCTTTCCTCCTACATAAACTTAAACATACATTCAATGGCATCATTTTTGTTTCCAAAGAAAGACCTAGAAGTTACAACAAAACTATTGACCAATTAAACACATCATTCAATAATTTTGGCCTCTCAATAACCATTGGCACAAAAAATCCAATTTTCGGTCCGTTGCACTAAACCTAAACTCTAGATCCTACTCCCTCTTCCACAACCCCAACCTAAATCTATCATAAAATCAATAATACACTCCGCTTCAAATATAATTTCTAAGCTATCAGCAAACAAATGAACATTTTATCTAAATTCTAATTTTTATAATAATGCCTTGCTTTAATAAGGCTACCTTGATAAGATAACATATAGGCAGAGACACCATGCACAACCAAAACGATCCCTAAATATTATTACACACACTATTACGCAAAGGCATAGAAACCCCCAAAATAGAACTCATACCGATAATATCACTAATACGAACAATATATATAATACAAATAACACCCAATATAACGAACCTAATACCTCTAGAGAAGTGGACACACTTGTTAAACCTCGAATTAAAAATCAAAATAAACGTTTAAGAAGGAAAAATCATTTTGTTTAAATCTTACATACAACAATGATGTTAAAACTAATATCCCAAAGAAATTCTTCAAAATAATTTAAAACTCATATAAATACCCACACAGATATAGTATTATCCTAAATAAAAACACCATTAAGATCTCCTACTACACAATGTTGAACTAAGCCCAAACTATAGTGACTACTAAAAAAAAGAAAAGTAAATATGTCCAATCAATTAGTACCCCTGTTTATCCCTACTAACAATTTTAATTGCCATAATCCATCACTATGCCCACTCAATAATAATTGCATACACAAAGATGTTGTCTATGCATGCAGTGTAACCAAATTATCGAACAAACCTCTGATCTCAACAATACCACTGAATTACCACCACTCCCACACATACACCAGCTAACACTAGAAATATACACCAAAACACTCCCAACAAGACCCCAAAACCCACCAACAGAAACAACTTATTTACTGAAAGACTAACTAGACCAGGTATATACATGTACATAGGCTCTTCCTCCCAACCAATAAAAAGCTGCATCTCTTCCAGCATGTATTCATTCAAAAACAACATTAATAATAAAACCTCTCTAAACAAACATATCTCATTTTCTCTAAAATGGTCGATCCTAAAAAATTCAAGGTCTTACACACCAGGCGCAAAACAAATGACATCTTTGTACTGCTGAAGGACTAATGTTAATAACCACTGCAAAAGAGAAGAATATCGTCATATCAAGAAATAAGATAATTTCATATTTCCGCCATAAGAGTAAATTTAAATACGCCCAACTCATAACCCTAATAGACACCCCATCACCAACTAACCCATAAATCTATCAATTCTGATAATATTGGCTTTCCGTGATGTATCCTCCCAAACGTATCACTGGTCCCCATGTAATCATAAATAACTGAGATTTGTAGAATTCTTTATTGCAAGTTATTTGACCCTTATTTTTACTCTTTTCTTATCTTAAACTATTACATAACTCCATTAAACCTGATTGATAGTAGTTTGGATCGTGCAGTTGGATGTTGCCTATGTGTATCTATCACCTCCAAACTTTCATATGAATATATTGACGGTAGATGGCGAGCATATATGTACATATATATATATATATATATATATATATATATATATATATATATATATATATATATACATGCGATGGTGTTATCCGGTGTGTGTGTGTGTGTGTGTGTGTGTGTGTGTGTGAGAGTGGGGTCATATATGTATATGTATATTGATGTATATATGTTGTGTATGTGTGTATTTATGTGTATGTACGTATATATGTATGCACGTATCTGCCTTGTGTCAGAGAATGTCTGAAGTGATACCCCCATATGTATGTGTCTGCGTGTGTGATGTTTATATAACTGCTCACCTATCAATCACACTGAAAACATTTAACAATCTCTTACATCTTTGATACATAAATCCACTATTAATGCGATGATAATCTGACTTTACTACTCCACAGAAAATATAATTTTTAAACCTACCTAAATTATAAACTAGCATTAACAGACCTCAAATATTAATCTGCTTTTAAACTAATAATAATAACTAGCGGGACCCGTGTAAATTACACGGAATTTTTAAATTGTAAAATTTTTATTTTTACTTACACCGTGTCGTGTTCGTTTTTTTTTTTTTATCATTTCTTGAAAATAAAACTGAAAAAAGTGACGAAGTTATCGTCTGCCACACTGACCCTAACTCTAACGACGGTGTCAAAGTTAGAGCGGGTCCTAATGTAACAAAGCACCCTCTATTTGTTAGTTACACTTGCTTTATTATGAGCCCCCCTTCTAGATAAGAGTGAAATTTTTTTTTTTAATGGTAACTCGTGTACAATCTACTAAAAAAAATTGATATGCCATCCGTTCAAATAAATAAAAATAAAAAAAATAATACTGGCCCTCTCTACAACCAAAAGAAAACGTAAATAAACAATGCCCTTAAAAACGCCAAAATAAAAAACAAAAAATAGTTTTAAGTTTAAAGCAACACAAAAAAGTAATTTTTAACCAGGTGAGTAGCATACAAAGATTCGGAAGGTCGTTGCTTTCGATGTAAGCCTGACACACAAAATCACACACGCTATTGTATTAATATGTGTCTTCCCGGTCGTCCCCTCCCTACCTCTCTTCCCCTTCCTCTTAAAATGTAGAAAAAAAATCTAAGAGGTTGGTTGGGATCGAACTATAAACCAGTAGGGCAGAAGTCAAAATATACTCCGTCGCTAACCGTTACGCCAGCGGGGAAAACTTAAAAACATTCTGAAAATAAAGCGACTTGACTGTTTTTTAAATCTAGGTGCGGCACGCATGCGCAGAGTTTTTGCCGGAAGCGTGACACACGAACACACACGCTATCGTATTAATATATAGATAATAATAATAATAATAATAATAGCCAATACTCTCAACAACACTGACCGCAAGTCATACATTCAATTTAATTCAAATTCCATTGATATGATTCAAGTCTACTCCCCCAACCCCTATCTAAACTTATTCACCTCGCAAAATATAAGAAACTCCTTTCCCCACCCATTAACACCTCACAGCTTGACGCTGACTACCCTACCTCTCCTACCCCTACCCTTATCCTTTCTCCCTTAGCTACCTACAAAGAAAATGTAAGATCTGTTAATACAGTTGTGTATATGTATATATATATATATGTATATGTATGTATGTATATATATATATATATATATATATATATATATATATATATATATATAAATATATATTTGTATAATTTGAGAGCATTCTTTCCTTTATACACGTTTGACAGAACAGGAGTGCTAACTTTTTTAATACATCTTCTGATCCATTTTTTCCAGTTGTCAAACGACCGATTTGGTGTTGTTATCCATGGTGTGTGAGAAATCCACATATTTTACTCATTCATCCGCCTGAAATCGAGCGATGTCGCTCGAAAACGTTTGCCAAAAATATGGAGATTTCTTACGCACCATGGATAACAACACCAAATCGGTCGTTCGCCGATTAAAAAAATGGATCAGTAAATTTATAAACAGAAGCTAGCATTCCCTTTCAATCAAACGTATATATATATATATATATATATATATATATATATATATATATATATATATATATGTGTGTGTGTTGTGTGTGTGTATACAGACCAGTCCACTTTTCCTTAATTCAAAAAATTCCCGTCACATCCTCTGCTCATACCCGAACCACCACCAACAACTAATATTCCTCTCCAGGCTAGCAAAAATAGCCATTTTCATTATCGCCTACAAGCAATACACTCACTCGACACCGGCTTAGAATATCGGTTTTTAAATTCATATTTGTAGCCTATCAGAACACTGATCGGCCAGGAAGCTAGAGGTTTCGCAATGCACACTTTGATATACATCGAACTCTGACTGATAAACTTTATTATGGATCTGAATTAGATAATTCTATCCTTGGACTTCTACGCATACAGGATACACACACTCCACTGACTACCGTTAAATAATCAGCTTCTTAACGACAACATTTGGACTCCTAAACCCTTTGAGTATTCTTTTTAAAAACATTTTTGTCTAATATAACGGCTGTTTTATTTTTGACGGTGACTACGCTAACTTTACGTTTTCTCCTCAACAAATTTCTTTATCTTTTGTTTTTTGTGTATAATTCTTTCAAAGTTAAATTTGCTGATAATATTCACAGTTACATTACCGTTATTTATCCTCTGATGAAAAGAGTTTGTCTTTGAAAATCCATGGATTAAGGATATGAAACTCCTTGCTTTTAATTTTTGATGTTGTAATTAATATTGTATCCATACACTATTTATTTTCATTTTTCATCTCTTGAATTGATTGTTTTATTCAATTATATTGAACTTTATATTATCACGATATATACATTGCTGATCTTTAATTTTATTTTATATATATATATATATGTTTCCAATGGAACTTGTTAAACTCAAATTTACAGAGTTTCAATGGGTTCAGTACTCGGCTCGATTCTATTGCGTATTTTATATGTCAAAGCTAGAAAAAAAATTACATTAAACCCTCTACTTACGTACGCTATGTCGACGATATCTTATTCTCGGGTGATAATTAACACATCAATAAAGTTCAAGACCTTTTCCAAAAAAACATCTGTTTTAAAATTCACTGTGGAAGTGACCGTAAATAATAACATCTTATTCTTAGATGTTCTCATTGACGCCTCTAATAATACGTTTAACAATTCTACTCATAAAATGCAACCAGCTTATACACTCGTTATTTGAATCACAAGATACAAAATAGCTATTGTTAAAAATCTATTAAACCGTGTAAAAGTAATCTACTCCTCAAAAAACTATTCATTTAATTAAAAAAATATAAAGCAAGTATCTATTAACAATTAACTCATTTATTATATTGCCGATGAACAAATAAGATTAATGATTTGAAATTTAAAAAGACCACTACAAAATGGAATAATAGTGTCACACATGACAGCTCAAACTATATTAACATAGACTACTGTAATCAAATAAAATCAAATCTCAGATTAAAAGAAAAAGCCATAACACATATTGTACACACATACATATCCCCAATTGCCAATAGTAATACAATTAGACCCATTATGTTCTATAAATAATTAAAACCCAAAGATCTTGTAGTAAAAAAACAACTTTTCTTTAACGGAAAACCACTAGACAGAACCGATATTATTTATAAGTTTAAATGCCCTTTGTGAGAATTTAAGTGCTATGATAATAATAAGACGTAAATAGTGTGTAAGATTATTCTGGCAATCTTCTATTATGTTAATGTTTCGATTGAAGTAAAAGCACATGAATAACAAATGAAAAACTACAAATTTATCGTTTGACTTCGGAAATAATAGTAACAGATTGGACTGAAGTTGCTTTGGCGATTTACAGCTATTGCTGAAATATGTCTGTAAATGTTTAATCAATCATGTTTGTATACATAAAAATGTATGCTAAATATACAGCTCAAATTTTTATTGTACACTATTATATAAACTTAATACCGATATACAGTAAACAAGACATAACCATTAATATATATATATATATATATATATATATATATATATATATATATATATATATATAACTTAGTAGAATACACAATTTATGACATAGCTATTGTTATTTAAACATGCTCCATGAATTCAACATACAACATATTTGGGGAATATATGTTTGAAACTTTTATTCAAAATAAGTTTCTTTGTCAGCACATAGTAACATATAGGTACACTCATCACCATTTCGTCTCTAATGCAGTAGGACAGTGGAGTCGTTATATAACTACGAGAAAATTGAAAAGAATCTTCCATCAATATACGGTCAGCTCTGTGGGACCTAAAGTAACATCTATTAAGCTAATTTTACACTGAAGTATTAACAAGCATACTTCAGATTTGAATTGTTTCGCATTTTATTTTTGTAAAATTGAAGTAAGGCCATTTCTCTTCTCATTTGGATACAGTTAAAGTGTGAACAGTCGACTTAACTTATATATATATATATATATATATATATATATATATATATATATGCAATTTTGTAGGTAAGGATGAATACAAAATATATATTCACTTTTTTGTTTCATTTTACTTCAGTCGAAGTTCCCAGAAATCAAGGGGCCCCTGTCTGCGGCTAACACTTGATTTCGCTATGAGATACATAGATATTAGAATATTTTAGGACAGTTCTTCTTTACCTGTACAACGTTGAGTAAGAAAAGAAGTTAAGAACATTAATTTTCCTCTCCCTAATTGACCAGTTAACTAAGTTAGAGTATATTTTACTTGTGGTTTCTTTGTCTTAATGGATCGCAGGAGAAAAAAAGCATCAAGGCTGGTAGAATATCCAGCTAAGTGCTTTTACTTGAGATAAGATAACTTGGAGAAGATGCTCTATTCCTCGTATGGGCCAGTGTCTAGCGGTATTAAGGGGATCTTATTTGGGTTTTGAATACTATGTTAATTTCAATTTTCGGCCAGGGTTTACTTGTGGGTGGAAGTATCCTCATGCCAGGTTGTCCTGGCAAACCAATCTACAGAGAGACTGAAGACACGCGAGGAATGTAATTCAAACTCTCCAGTAGGTAATTCAAACTCTATCTATATATGCACGTATGTACTTAAAAGGGAAAAAAGAATATATATATATATATATATATATATATATATATATATATATATATGTATATATTCAAAGAAATTAGGCTACCAAACAGTTTTTTTTCAGAAATTGTTTATCACTGTACTATTTTTATATTTCGTATTTTGTGTTAAACACTTTTCTTGAAACGGGTATTCATTCTTATCTCTACAACTACATTCATTATTATTATTTTTATTTTGTAAGTTGTTAATTTTCTTGTTATAATCACGTTTGAATATCTGTCTATCATGACTCTTAATTTTGTTCAAGTTATCTACAGCTATAACTAAGTTTGATCTTGTGGTTATTAAATATTTTATGCAATGTGTTATTAGAAAATGTGATTCCAGTAGTAATTTCCACTTTAAGTCTTAAACCCCTCATAGCTACGTGTATAAATTTAGAAATGCTTTCAGCCATTGGGCATTTGTATCTCTTACTATAGCTTAACCATCATCGCTATACAACCCTATAGCATTAATGCTAATGACACTCGTTTTGGTAAGCTTATACCCCACCAGGTCAGACTTTTCTGAGGAGTCCAGTGATTCCATTGCTATATCGAAAGCGTATATAGACCCATTTTCATCTATTGTTTTTCTATTACATATCAATACAGTCTTCTGGCATGCTATATCTATTTCCTCGCTGGTAATATCCGGGTGTAATATTGCGAAGATAAATACCTTGTGGAATACATCCTTTGTTATTGAAGGTTAATTATCCATGATGTCAAACTGGATGAAAGTACAATAGTTCTTTTCTCCTATTGTGTTGATCAAATCTATCTAGTTGTGGTGTTAATCCATTGGGTCAGATGTAGTTTTTTTCTTGATGATCTTATAGGTATTCTCAAAGATGGGCTTGCAAATGTTTTCGATTTCAACCAATATAACAAAAGCAAGAATCATTACGATAAAACCCGAATGAAAACATAATAGCCATATCAAATTGCAATAGAAGAGATTGAATCAATTAGTGACGTCAACCAGACATTCATAACACACAGAAAAATATATTTTTTAATTATTTATAGATAAGCTATTTATAAAAGATTCAGATAAAACGTATTCAGTCAATAATATTTCGTAAATGTACAATAATTCGAAATCAACTTTTAGATTTTAAACAAAATATTTACACAAAAGTCATTGGGTAACATCTAAAGAATAAGATATTTGGAACGAACAAAGAACCTATTATAATCGTGATGACTTGCAGAAATAACGAGAAACATTAAAAATCAAACTATAAAAAGTCCTGTATTGAAGAATCAAAACCGTTTTTGTCATATAATCTTCTCGCTGTCTTAAAATAATCTTTTACTCCGTGTTCTTCTGTAGCGCGCGTTTACGTTAATCCATTCAGTTTCCCGAAGTTTACTTTTTAAATCTTTTTTTTATACAACGCTATTAGCTTTCTATTTTTGGCGCGGAAGTAAGTGTTTTTAACGACATACGCATTTCTCTGACAAAACTATCAGTATTTGTGCAATATTCGATACGCTTAAACTTGGCAATTACAGTGAGTATAGATACGTGTGCCTATGTGGGGAGTTACGATTAAACAAATGCAAGGCATAACTAATACAACGCGTGCACATGTGCTTGAGTAAATGATAGCATACATACATCTATGTATACGCTAAATAGATAGTCTCTAAATGTATTTTATTTTTTGTTATCATTTCTTACTATAGTTTATACTATGTTGTTTTGGTAAAATATCTAATTTTCCTATAGAATTTAGTTTAATTTGAATTGAAATAGACTGGGTTATGCGCATGCATCGCACTGACAAAGATAAACTCATTTATTGCTGGTGTTGCAAGTTGAGTTTTACTTATCAATATCAGACTGGTTTAATAATATGTTTCTGATTTTTTAGATGATGGTTTGATAATTTGTATTTTTGGTTTATTCGGACTACTGTTCTCATCTTTGATGTTCTTCTGATGTAACCTCCGACCTTTTTCAGATGCATCTTGTGTCGACCTCCGGAATATGTACAGAATTTTAAACGCAAATACTTTTGGCGTAACGAATATAAGTGCTAAGTATAATCAGTTCTGAGTGATAGTCTTCTGTAGGTTCACTTTTTATTCATCAGTGCGAGCGATACTTAGAATGCAATGACGAATTACTTGAAACTTGTACCCGGTCATGGCTGACGAAACGAGAGCAAGCTAGCACCGTGAATTAAATGAAGGGTTCTCTTCAAAATTAATTAACTGTCTTATATTCTATTTCTTCTATTGACGAGCCCATAATCAATATAACCACGTCGGGTCAAATTTGACCTGAGAATGAGTAATGTGTTTATCAACACTTCGCAAATCTCTCAATTTTACTTTGAGGTCATGTCTGAAATCAGAATGAAATCTCAAATTTTGTAAGTGTAAGTATCGTTTGAAATACTTGGTTTACAATCAATTGAATGGAGTATAATTTAAAGGTTTAGCAAACACATAATCATACACATTCTATAAAAAATCTAAGATACGAAGTGTATATTTATTTGCGTTAATAGACGGGAGAGCTGACAGTGTATAATTTCCTCACCGCATATAAGTTGAAAGAATCGCTCGAACTCAATATTAAGAACAATAAACACATTTCGTTTTATTACAGCCTGAAATTCCATCTTTTTCTGTAGTCAGGAAAAAGTAAAAAAACAATATAGCGAGGAATGTCTACTTTGCCTTCAAGCTGTAAGAAAGCATAGCGATCATAACCTGTATAATATGTTTTCACTTCTGTTTTTTTATATATGTCATCAACCCACAGAACCATCTTTAAATATAATACTGTCCAATCGACAGATATGAAAAACAAATAAGTTATTACTGATTAACTGATTTCTCTATAACCAACACTTAAAGTTGCCTTATTTTGAAAATGAATTGTTTTCAGATCAAATATACGTCATAAATGAGATTGATGCCATCTTCGTCGACTTCATTTTAAAATCTATTTATTGCATTCTTTTTCTTTTCTTTTACTGCAATTCATCTAATTGTCAGAGTTTTAAGGTGAAATATTTTTTAGAAATAGAATTTATTTAATTTATTTAAACAATATTACACTGACCATTATTTTTATGGTAATAAGGAATATCTATTTAGTGTTGAAAATTTAAATATTTAGAATAAATAAATTAATAAAAATATCAACAAGTTCGTTTGATCTATTTGAAAAATATTTAACTGATAATTATTTTTATCCTTAGATAAAAGAACATATTTACAGTTTGAAATATAGTAAAATATATCTAAATATTTACAATTTTTAATTAATAAGTAAAAGAAGAGACAAATATGCTTTATCTATTAGAAGAATTTGAGGCTTACAAAGATAATTATTTTTGCTGCCATAGAAATAGAAAATTTATTTTTATATTATTAACACTGATATACATTTTTTTTATCACATTAAAAAAACAAACCTTTATTCATCCCAAGCAAGCCACATTGACACTGATACATAAGGGGGTACTGTGAATTAGAGGAATATGTATTCATAAGAATATTCGAAGTGGGGAGTTTTGCAGCAATATGTTTATTAAAATTACATTTAAATGTCTGCATGTTAGTATAGTCAGGGAAACAGGGAGTAAGGAAGAATTCCAAAGGCTAGCATTTCGTGAGTAAAAGCTATTAGAGTATACAACCTTACTACATCTACTACCCATACAGTGGATGGGTTGGATGTAGCTCATTGTCAGGTGTATTTATGTCGAGGGTGCACCAGAGCAGTAAGTTCGTCGGAGCACATTCCATTGAAGTACTTGTAAAAAAAGGCATATGGATGAAACATTGCGGAGATGGAACACTAACTGGTGCCTGATAGACAGTGTGGAACCTATTACATTAGGGACTCTTTTTAGATCCTGTCTAAGTGGGAGAAAAAGTAGTTACTGCACCAGATCAAATATGACAGCAATACTCCACGCATAGGCATTGTCATATTATTGTCGTGACTTTGTTGAGATATAGCAGGTGTGTGAAGTGTTTTTAGCAAAGTAGAGGAAGCTCACTTTCATTGCACCAGCCTTGGCAATATATTTTATTTATTTGTTCCAATTCATATTACCTGTGCATGTTAGTCCGATGAGTTTAAATAATAAATTATAGACAACTTTAAATAAATCGACGATGGAATTTTAACGGAATCTCTTTAGTGTTTATATATAATCTTGTCAGAAACTTCGTACTTTTATCAATCTGTTAATATTGCACCACACTTTATCTTTTTACTGAAGTACGGATATGTTTCTCTGGGTTCACTTGCGATAGTTACCTCCATTTGTATGAATCCGGAATTCCTTACCCTATATGGCGAACAAAAGAAAGTTTAATCATATACAATAAGATGTTTACACCACGATGTGCACCTCTAAATTAAACAACATAAAAAAATTAAAGAACAATCAATTTAACATATATTCTATCAACCAACAAGAATTAGACATATTCATGAAAATATCCCAAATCAAAGTTCCATTATAAAATATTTTTAACACGTATCCTGTTTCAGTTTATCGTATTTACTTCTCATCCATTGTTAAAATTCCACCTGCATTTAAATATATAGACTTTCTGTTAAACTCTTGAAAGAATGAAAACACGCTTGCAGTTGAAGAAAAAAATGGTCAAAATTAGACGAGAATAGAAACTGCTGTGACATTCTTGCTGAGTAATTACATTTTTCTTATTTTTTGTTGGTTTCCCGAATATCACATAAACTAATAAAACGTGCAAAAAATTATCTCATAATTTTATTGTCTTTCACATATATATCCATTTGTATAAATGTTTGAAGAATATGTGTAAACCTATCCATTTTCAAAAAATCTTTGAACATATATATTTAAATACTATGTTTCAATCGTAAGTAGACTGTATTTATTACCTCTGCCAAGGAGGTTATGTTCTCGGTCAAGTTTGTTTGTTGGTATGTGTGTTTACTTGTCTGTGTATAGACTTAATTAATCGTCACCAAACTTGGTCAAGATATCGATCATGGTTTAATTTAATTTAAGATATCTTGGTCAAAGGGCAAAGTCAAGGAAGACGTGAAAGTAACACTTTTAGCGATAACTTCGTTTCTCTTCAGCACAGAGACTCGCTAGTTCGTCAATATTGTAATCAGTGAAACCACTTTTCATTTGACATTTAAGCTAAAAAAAGTTCGAATAATGTCGAAATCATTCTGATCTTTCGGAATTTTATATATGGATCTGATTCTCTTTGATAACAATAACCATCATGCAAACTTTCATCTTGATCAGATAAATAGTTTTTGAGTGATCAACGTTTCATAACTTCGGAAATACTTTATATAATATACATAGGGAACTGACAGATTTAGGCTCTTGTTTTATCATGTTCTTAAGTAAAGTTTTCATATACCTCAATATCTCAAAGTATATTTGACATAAAGAAATAAGTACATTTCTATGCTTTAATTCTTATTGACTTTAGCATCCCAATGTAAGTAAGAACACAAAAACTATGTTTACTTTATAGTTCACATTTCAATATACTTCAATCCTCAGTATACTTCATATAAATAAGCTTTTATTTAATTATATGTATTTACAAAGAAAATCTAGCCGACAATACAAACACATTTACATGGAATGGAATATTCTGATACATCTACTGAATTCAATACCTGAAATAAGTAAAATTGAAAATATTCAGTAAAAACCGATCGAAATATATCTGGAATAAAAGGTCACGAAATTAATCAATCAAGATACTATCGCAACAATTCAGTACAGTGACAAAAGTATAACGCTTGAATTTTATTTTCTTCTAATGGCACGTGTTAAAATAATCATGAACAATGTAATCTATCGGGATATGTTTCCTGGCAATTTTTTTCCACCTGTTAATTATTGTCAATTACAGATTATGTTTTTTAATACGGCAATTATTTAAAATAAAGAATGGACAGTAGTAAAACACGAGCTAATTCCGGATATATACGGATGCGCCATTCACCTGATCTAGATCATATAACAAATTTATAGAATTAATTTAATCTTGAAGTCTATTAAAAACATTAATCAATTTGAAGGTGATTTTTCAGAAAACCCCGAAGAGAAGTTGATTTACTTTTTTTGAGATACTCAAATAACTCTCGATGTCTGAAGATCATCATAACACATAGTATTACATGTTTTTAAAGTTATGACCACCCCTTTTATGTATAGTTATATTAATATATACATTCATAGAGAAACATAATGAGTTTAGTTATTCTTAGGTATCATCTATTTCATATATATAATATGTTTACGTGAATTTTAAAGTCATTGCTTTTTAACATAATTTCAAACTATTATGTGTATGTAAATATAATAATACAATATAGAATGTCTCTCAAAATAATTACTTTGCGAGATTCTGTAGATTGTATTATTATATGTACTACATATTACTACTACTACTACTACTACTATTTATAGTAATACTACTAATAATAATCATAATAATAATAATAATAATGATTCTAATCATTCTTTATATTATTTCAATATGTGTGTTCAAAATTATCAAATCGAAAACGACGTATGTGGGTCCAGCATGGCAAGGACAGTGTAGTGTCTTGCATTTGGAGACAACAACGTGTTTCATAATTACCTCACTTACATTGTATAATTGTCTCCCTTTGTATATTTCTCTTCTGTATATAAACGAAAGCTGACGTGTATCTCCCTCTTTAGAAGAAGGTCTCGGAAGCGTAAACATCAAACCATGTCTCTCTTTCTTATTCATTCTACGTTCTCGCTTCGCATTGTATGTACAAGTATCTATTAGTCGCCAGCCGAATATTAATAGATTCACATAACAATTGACAAGCGAGAACATTATAAATGGCGACGAGAATTTTAAACAACTCACGTTTTAAAAAAAAAAAGAAAAAAAAACACTTCAAATGAAAGTCGTTACAAGGCCATGAGAATTTTAAACAACTCACGTTTAAAATAAAAAAGAGAAAAAACACTTCGAATGAAAGTCGTTACAAGGCCACAAGAATTTTAAACAACTCACGTTTAAAAAAAGAAAGAGAAAAAACACTTCGAATGAAAGTCGTTACAAGGCCACGAGAATTTTAAACAACTCACGTTTAAAAAAAAAAAAAGAGAAAAAACACTTCGAATGAAGTCGTTACAAGGCCACGAGAATTTAAAAAAAACTCATGTTTAAAAAAAAAAAAAAAAAAAAAATACGAAACGAAATACGAAGAAACAAAACGAAAACTAAACGATACGAAGAACGAAACGAAAGAACATAACACACGGAATGAATAAAGAGACAATTTTGACTAAACTTTGATGTTGCTCCGGAACTTTTCGAAGAGCCCGTGCCAAAACAAAAACGGTGAAGTTTTGCACGGAAACCTTCAGATACTGAAAAGGCAAGAAAGAAACAGGTCCCTGGCCGAAACGAAAGAGGAAAACAGACAAATGCGGCCAAACTCTGATATTGCCCAAAATCATTCAAAGAGTCCGTATCAGAGACAAAGAACAGAAGTTATTCAAGCCCAGACATAATTCTACTACATAAGAAGAGAGCTGGCAAAGTCCCAAAAAGTGCCACGTACCTTGGCAGAAAGGACAGATAGTCTCTATACAGTGCCCACGTGCAAACAACGACTAGTTGATTTAGCAGGGAATGCTATCAACACTTCGAATGAAACAAAATAAACCAAGAACACTGAAGGAAAAAAAAACCCCCAAAAACAACGTAACTGGGATAAAAACTCCTTAAAGGAAAAAAACAAAACAAAAAAACAACGAATAACGTAAACAACCAGATTTATCGGTGTAGCGCACAGTTAAAAAAACACAAAAAAACCCGGAATCTAACACCTTTGATTCCCACGTGGCAGCAATGCACGAAGAAAGGAAGAAAAAAGGAAAAGAAGAGAAGCAGTGACATATGCAGACAGAGAAAGAAGGAGAGAGTTTCGACGTCCAACCCAAGACAACTCTTCACGCGGACAAATTCAGACAGCTCCCCTGAAGAAGAGAGAATAGGAATCAAAAACAGATTGATTCAAAAGAGTCGAAAGTCGATCCCCCCCCCCTCATCCTGCAGACGACGTAAGTTGGTCTTCAATTACGTATCTTGCAAAGAAAAAGAAAAAACGATTTCCTCCTTGACTGAGACAATTGTATAATCGGTGATCCCCCTTGAAATCAGAGAATCACCATGGACAATAATGGACTGTACTCCCCCCACTTATCATACGCACGCACGCGTACACTTAATTAAGGTGGAGAGAGGTGTAGTGTCTTGCATTTGGAGACAACAACGTGTTTCATAATTACCTCACTTACATTGTATAATTGTCTCCCTTTGTATATTTCTCTTCTGTATATAAACGAAAGCTGACGTGTATCTCCCTCTTTAGAAGAAGGTCTCGGAAGCGTAAACATCAAACCATGTCTCTCTTTCTTATTCATTCTACGTTCTCGCTTCGCATTGTATGTACAAGTATCTATTAGTCGCCAGCCGAATATTAATAGATTCACATAACAATTGACAAGCGAGAACATTATAGACAGGCCCTACGTCATACGGTGGAACGAACGAAGCTTCCCAAGTCGTCATCCAGCGAACACCTCGAAACTCTAACACTAAAACTTGAACCAATTGGGGTAAGGCCTTAAATAGAATTGTGATGAAATGTTAGTTGAAGATTGATCCCCCTAAGAGACGCGAATGCTCCAAAGCTGTATAAGCTAGACCTGTTGGAATTATCAGATCAAAAAGAAATTGCAGGACACGCCCGGGTGAATAGAACTAATGAATGTTTATTTGCTATTGAAACTGAAGAATTAAAAAGATAAATTGAGAGAACAGACTTAGACGAGCTTGGGAAGAAAACTAAACTTGATGTAGTTGAAGAAAAGTCTATGGTAGAAACGACAATTAACTCTGAGAGCGAACCCATTGTAAGTAATGGTAATCAGACTGTTTCCAGAGATGCAATTGTAAAACATATGATAGAACATGGGATAACCTAAGACGATATTGGTATTTACAGACTGTTAGACAATAAGCTAATAGGTGACAATTTAAAAACAGCCGCTGAACCTAAGATTTGTCAATGGAAAAAGCCTTAAAACTGTCACGACCAAAGTGAATGATGTCTTGCAATTTGTATTAATAAATAGTCTTGATCAGTGTAATAAAGTTATTAAAGCTGCTGCCAATACTGTATCAAATCTTCTCGGAGTAGAAAAACTGAAAACAGAAGTAAAGAAATGTTCCTGGTAGAGGAAACATTTCAATTGCAAGAAAAAATAACTTAGAAAGAATTTGAATAAAGGGCAAGCTGTCAAAAATAGCGAATTCAAAAGTCAGAGCGCTAGCGAAAGATTAATCCGTAAGTTTTACATACACTGAAAATATTTCAAGTGTGTAATTGAAAAAGTGAAACAGCGGGTCGTAGTTAAGACTACCAAAGTTAAACTTGAGCAGTATCAACAAAGCAGACTGTTTGAGAACAACCAGAAACTAATTTTTGAACAACTAAAAGGAATTGAAAGAGGGAATGACGTTATATCTGATGCTGACCAATCTAGTGCATTCTGAAAATACATTTGGAAAAAGGAAGTAAAGCATCAAGATGTCACAGAATGCATCAAAATATTGAAAAAGAGGTGCCCTCTAGAGTAGAAGTAAAACAAATACAACAGTCACCGTTGAGACAATGTTAAAAAGCTTTCAAATTTGAAAAGCATCTGGACATGACGGAGTCTAGGGATACTGGTTTAAAAACCTTCCGGCTCTTCACCCATGTCTTGCAGAAATGATATATGGCTGTTTTACGACAGGTAGCTTCCATTAAATGGCTGACAAAGGGCACCACAGTTTTGATCATAAAAGATAAAACAAAAGGGAGTGAAGTCAGTTATGTAGATATAGTTCGCTAGCATATTGTCCGAAAAAAAATAATGGTCATTTGGACGAAACAATTCTCTGTCTGAGGAACAGAAAGGCTGCCGAAAAAGATCACATGGCACCAAAGATCAGCTTCTGATCGATAACATAAACCTGAGAAACTACAAATGAAGAAATAGTAACCTTGCAATGGGGTGGGTGGATTATAAACAAGCATTTCACATGGTTCCTTATTCATGGATACACCAATGTCTGGGGATTTTCAGAATACCCTTCAACATTCAAACAGATTTAAAGAAAAGTATGAAAAAATTAGGAACCAAATTTAACTTCAGAAGGTGTTGCATTAGATAAAGTGAAACCCATGAGAGAAATCTTCCAGGGCAATAGTCTTTTCTCTTTACTTTTTGTCATTAGTTTGATCCCAATTACACTTCTCTTACGTAATGTGAAGGCAGGATATTGACTTGGGGAAATACTTCAACTTACTATTCATGGATGACCTTACATTTTTTTGAAAGAACGAAGCGCAAGTTGATACTCTAATGGACACTGTAAAATTATTTACTGACGACATACGAATAGAATTTGGCATCACTAAATGTGTCATTCTGGTTATAAAAAAAGGGTAAACTTGTGCATTCAGATGTTCTTGAACTCCTAACAACAGATCTGATAAAGAATGTAGACAGTGAGAGGGCCTACAAAAACTTGGGAATTCTGGAGGTGGACAAGATCAAAACAAGGAAATGGAAAACCATGATTACAGCTGAGTATAACAGAAGAGTAATGGGTATTCTTAAATCACACCTTCACAGTCGAAATACAATATATGCTATCAATGCTAGCACAGTAGCTATCATTCGATATACTTCCGGTATACTTGACTGGAATTTAGATTAACTAAAATGGTTGGATACCAAAATACGGGAAATGCTTACAATTTCTAGAGCAAATACAAGAGATAAAGATCGATTGCATCTACCTAGAAAGGAAAGTGGTCGAGACCTACTTAGTGTTTAAGATGTTGTGAATATAGAAGAAAGTTGTCTATATAAATACATTTCCGAAAGTAATGATATTCTTCTTCGTGAAGTGAAAAGAAAGGAAATACTAAGAACTGGTGGGAATAAGAATTAATGGTTACAACAGAGAAGGTAACAGTTATTTGGAACACAGTCTATTATTTAAGAATACTGCATTTAGAGATAATGACAGCTGGGATTGGTTAGTCAGGGTTGATCTCAAAAGATCTACTTAAGGCACCTTAATGGCAGCCCAGGAACAAGCCACCCGCACTAAATCGATTAAACATTACATTAGCACAACTGCAGAATCCGATATGCCGATGGTTTAATGGAAGGGAAGAAAACTTAGCGCATATTGTTTCTGAATGACCAATGCTAGCACAAATCAGTATATAAAATGGGGACACAACAAAGTCCCTCAGGTACAACACTGGAATATATGCAAACTTTATAAATTGGATCACCATAAGAAGTTGCATGAGCATAAATCAGAAGTGAACGATAATGTCAAACTGCTTTGCGACATGCGCATACAGACTGATAAGGTTCTTTAACATCCAAAACCCGATTTAATCTTTATAAACAAAAACAAGAGAAACTGCTTAATCATTAATATAGCTTACCGCTTCGATACCAGAGTGCAGGAGAAAGAACACAAAGAAAATATCAAGATCTAAAATGGGAATTAGTTAGATTATGAAAATGTAATAAAGTAAAGATTATTCCCGTCGTAATTAGAACGCTTTCAACTATAACGAAAATCCACCATAAATGGCTTAAACAGATTGACAAGTAACTTTATTTTCCAATTTTGCAAAAGGCTAGCCTGTTTTGAACAGGGAAAGTGTTAAGGTACAGCTTGTATGTTTAAAGTCAAGGGAATTGACTTGATGTTCAAGGAAGAGAAACCCACAACTAAAAACATCCAAAAGTTGAGCCTACTATGAAATAATAATAATAATAATAATAATAATAATAATAATAAAAATTATAACATGCCAACCTCTTAGTATATTTTTGATCAAGTTTGCTTGTTGGTATGTCTCTGCATCAGTGTATGCTCTCGAGATGTCATTTTAGAAAACTTCAAGTTCCATGACTATATATGTACTACTACCAGCATTTCAGCATAGGAGAACTGAACGTTGTGCATCTGTGCTATCGTTTCCAAGCTGTGAGCGATTGACTTAATTACATGAAATTGCACAACAGAAAACGACGTCACCCATTCTATACTCTCTTGCATGTCTCTATGCACGCTGGATGTAGCATCATCGTTGGATCCTTGAACAAGCGAAGTGCATGCTTATATATATATATATATATATATATATATATATATATATATATATATATATATATATATTTACGAAATGCTCGTCATGTTTTATCCTGTTATCATCCAGATAAACTTTCTTCCCTATCACAATTCCCAATTGTATTACTAGAGATCTCGTGATATCTATGAATTAACATATACCTCTTTTGTTGTAATTATTTTAGTGAGCCAAATTTAGTGTCAATTGCACTCAATCCAACGTGAATCTAATTCATTTTGCCTGCCTTAACCTCATTAAATGATCTTGATATATCATAATATGTCTATTTACCTGTAGCTCAAAGTTACATTGTGAATATGTCTGATATAAGATGTACGCGCATGGCATCTGACATCAGATTGGACTTTCAATGGGAGCTAGTCAAAATAGGAGATGCATTAGAATGCATAAGTGAAAGACCGAAATATAGGAATGACGAGGGAATGTGTAAACAAGCTGAGAGTTGGGTTTTAACTGGTTCTGTAAAAGTAGTGAGGACACACTCACTAAGAAACGAGTGACTTAACGTATACACTTATGCTGGTCTTAACAGACTAGTGGTTAAGTCATTCTCATACTGTCTGTATCTCTCACGGAAATATCTAACCTAATATAAATCTAATGATGATGTGTATCATATGGAGAAACCTTTTCTTGTGTTTGATGATTACTACAGTCCTGTCATAGAAAGCAAACGCTTACCTCTATCATCCACCCGAGTGCACCCACCAGTAAAACTAGAAATAGTCTTCACATGATTGCTTCACATCGTAACAGACGTTAGACGCGTTATATAACATGCTATTAATGACACGCTACGATATGAATTGAGTTTAGTGTTAATTAGATAGTAATTTTGTAACAACGCATGTATAAAGACTAATGCTATGTATATGTCTATTCGCTTTTTATTATTGTGCTACACAATATATACCTAAAACAATTAACAATTATCAAGCAACTGTTGATTATTTAAAAATAATCGAATTAACACGATCGACGTTGTAGCCGTGATTAATGTTTAAATCTAAATACTGGACAGCAAATGTTGACCACATCCGGATAAGCGGATAATTATCTCTTTTAAACATAATAAATCAAATGCATTTCAATTTTTTAAATACATATTTGATTATTCATGTTAAAATAGTAAAAATATACGATGAGAGCCTTTTAAGAACAACATATAGGCCACCTTCGTGTCGGTACAGGTTGTGGTTTAGTCTCTAATCTAAGTAAAATGCAATTTATCTTTAGCGTATTGAATTTCTTATTCAACAGAAAAATGAATCATCACTCAATTTTAGTTCATAGTCAGGGTACGTTTTCATATCTGTGTTGATCTTATAAAATATTTGCTGACTTAAAAAGGATATGTTTTTGTTTTGTTTCTTTTTACATAAAAAGCCTGTGTTTTCTTGTTAAGTTGATGTCAATAGAAAATACTATTATGGAACTAACCCGGCATAGATGGGTCGTTCAGATAACATATATATAACATAGACAAAGTGTATGTCAAAGTTTACTCATGGTCTATTAGAATTACGAACATAAATGTTGATATACATATGAAAAATGAATGAATTAGATTATATTTATGGTTATTTACTCATTATAGATTATAGCTGGAGAAATACTGAACATTATTGTAGATTTGTAATGAGAATGAAACTAGTTTCATCACACAACATTCGATAGATTTTTGAAATTTCACCAGTGTTGATACTCGTAAACTATTACTAATTGTATGCTCCCTGTCAATCAAAACTGAATGCTTTCTTTGGCCATATCTTTATTAATGTAGTTCTCGCTATAGCTCTATTTCCTTGATTGCATTAAAGTATTTGAGAGCTGACCAATTTCATTTTCAAGTAGCATTTGAAGAATACTTTTGTGTTTATTGAGCGGCTTTGGCATATGTGTAGGAATGATTGCCCTGGGTTTAATAATCGATATTTGACGGAGAAAATTTGACTTCATCAGCGAAGTCCGGGAACATTGTTAGTCAGTAAACTACTGGAAGCGGGTTTAGAACATACTGGGGTATACAGCACATCAGATTTAAAAAAAATTAATTTGTATGTGATATAAATCACAAGAAACATACACAGACTTATATAAATTATCCTTTTACTTTTTAGAAAGAAGAAAACATATGTGGGCCAAGATACGAATCGACAATCGTCTTCGATTAGTAACCGTCACCTAGGCATTCGTATCAGTGTAGACTCAAATAAAGAAAACAATGCAACAGTGAATAAAATTATATAAAATGATCACAATGCATTTTATCTTTACTGTAACCTATAGTAAAGTGTGAAACAATATTAGTGTAGGAAAAATACAATTCTGAGCCAATACTCTGAAAGGGGCCGAGCCAGCAGCCGGGGGTGGGTTGCAAAAGGGAATTGCTCCCTTAGCGACCCAACCAATAGGTCTGGTAACAATATGTAATGGGTCAGAGAACGGAATTCTCTTGCAGGAGCAACGATCCAGCGTCTGTGAGTCGAATAATGTACTAATTCTGGTCACCACCAAGCTCTAGAACACAATAACACACTAACACTCCACACTTCCGGTGAGAGGTAGAACCTCGATTTATAGGCTTGTAACAACCTGCAACCCGCATTCTTAACATACATAAATATAACCTCTTTATCTCTGCTCATGTTGATCTTATCTCCACCCCACCTGAAGACCGGCACCCGCAATCAGTATGTATCACTTTCTTTTATTTCCACATTATATATAATTGGGCTTGAAGAGAACTCATTTGCTTAAGAGATTAAAAGTGAATTAGCGGGATAGATTCGTCTCGCCATGAGTACGAAATACGTGTCGAAATGTAGCTCTGTAAATAATAGCCGAGTTAATTTTAATTAACGACGACTAAGCTAGCAAACGCTTCTAGCAAAACACATCATCAGTTTCGTAGAAAGCACATTAGATTAATTGACCAAGTAAGTCAAATTTAAGTAGTTATTCATTCTTTCACTCCGAAAAAGGTTACCGCTATACCAATAACTCAATTCGAGAAGGAATTATCCAATATTACATTCAGATTAGGATAACTAGGGAGAATAGTCATTCATACTAAAATATTTCCACATGGTTCTACCACAAATATAATTATAAAAATACATTTTGAATAAGAACACGAATGCAAAAGTATTTCAATCACTTATTTGAACTTTTTGATTTTAATATTTTCATATATTATTTTAAGCAGAACTCTCTTATTCAAAACATTTGTTAAAGTGCCGAATATATTTTCATATCATGGAGCTCTACAAATATTTAAAAAATAAATACTGAAAGGTATACACATGATATCCTTTAATATATGATGCTTAAATATAATATACACATACAAACACATACATATATTTATATATATTTGTGTGCTTATATATTGTTATTATAATGAACTTTTATCACATATATAAAACCAAAAACAAAAAAACATATTCTACCTTGCCATTTTATTGTATCTGCTTTTGTTTCGTTTTAACCCGCGTATTATCTGCTGTGATATATTCCTTTGTGTTCTGATTACTAAATACACATTGATAGCTTCTTATTCATTCTACTATTTGTACGGTTTTATTTCTTTTTTATGTATTTCTCTAGTCTTCTCCTTTTTCATCTATTTCATGTTATTTTGTAGATTATCATACATTCATGTTGCTTCTTCAGACTGTGCCTTGTTTCTTGTTTAATTAGTGTTATTCTGCATTTTATTCATTAAATGTTAAATATGTTACAAGACGTCGTTATTTAATCTATATGTATATAGTGTGCAATATTTTTAGTACTTGAGGCTGTTGGAGTACAAACGGCAATAAACGGAAATAGTCAGTCACTATATTTGGAACAATACATTAAATACAGGCTTTACGTTATATTTTCCATAAAGAGATAAATCAATACGAAAACAGAGATTACAAACGATGAGTAAGATTCAAATCAAGGTAATTTCGACAATTATTAATCGGAGGAGTAGGGGTAACTATGCACACTGCAATAGTTTACGCAATTCTCTCCCCATCTCTGTCTCCTCTATTACACCTTTTCAACTTCGTCTTTCGATTCCTTTTTGTACACCAGAGGCGCGTCTATAACATTTCGATTCTTTTGTACAACAGAGACATGTCCGTAAACTTTCGATGATTTTTTACACCAGAGGAAACTTTCGATTACACTTCAGGTTCTTTTAGTTAACAGAGGCTCGTCTTAAAAATTTCGATTTATTTTTGTACACCGGACGCGTCTATAAACTTGTTATTATTTTTTGTAAACTAGGGGTGCGTCTATAACTTTTAATTATTTTGTACACCATAGGCGCGTCCGAAAACGTTCGATTAAACTTTCGATTCTTCTGTACAACATAAGCGGGTCTGAACCTTCGATTTTTGGTACACCAGAGGCGCGTTCATAAACTTTCGATTTTTGTACACATGGGGCGCGTTCGTAAACCTTCGAATTTTTTCGATTTCGATTCTATAATACAGTGGAAGCGCCACTGCACCATTTCAATTCTTTTGTACACCAGAGGCGCGTCCGGAAACTTTCGATGCTATTTGTACATCAGAGACGCGTCCGGACACTTTCGATGCTATTTGTACATCAGAGACGCGTCCGGAAACTTTTAATTGCACTTTAGATTATTTAGTACAACAGAAGCGCGTCTCTAAACTTTCGAGGATTTTGTAAACTAGAGACGCGTCTATTATCTTTCGATTCTTGTTTACACAAGAGGCGCGTCCGTAAACCTTTGATTCTTTTTTACAGCAGAGGCTGGTCAAGCAAGATTAGATTCTTTAAAAAACTAAAAGCCCGTCTATAAACTTTGGTCATAAATTTTCGATTCTTTTGTACACTAGAGGCGCGTCCGGAAACTTTCGATATTTTACACCAGAGGCGCGTCCGAAAACTTTCGATTCGAGTTTACATTATCTTGTACAAATTAAGCATGCCCATAAATCTTCGATTCTTTCTGTACACTAGAGGCGCGTCCGTAAACTTTTCTATTAATTTTGTACACAAAAAGCACTCTCGTAATTTTTCAATTATTTCGTAAACCAAAGGCGCCTCCATAAACTATCGATTCTTTTGTGCACCAGATGCGCGTCCAGTAACTTTCGATTAAACTTTCGATTCTTTTGTGCAAATGAGGCTAGTCTCTGAACTTTCGATTCTTTTGTGCACCAGATGCGCGTCCAGAGACTTTCGATTAAACTTTCGGTTCTTTTGTACAAATGAGGCTAGTCTCTGAACTTTCGATTCTTTTGTGCACCAGATGCGCGTCCAGAAACTTTCGATTAAACTTTCGATATTTTGTACAAATGAGGCTAGTCTCTGAACTTTCGATTCTTTTGTACACTAGAGGCGTCCGTAAACTTTTGATTCTTGTTTGTAAACCAGAGACGCGTCAATTAACTTTCAATTATTTTGGTTGTAGCTACTTGACATTTTGGCTCAAGTATGGTATCAGTATACTTGCTTTGTAAAAAAAATTCAACTGTCTATTCCATAAACTTATATCTCTGATGGGTTACATACGTGACGGAGCAAAGTAACCTTTCAATTATCACGTATAAGAGGTATTGCTCTGTAAAAATACCTCTATCTTATTGATGTGCACTCAGATAAATGTCTGAAGTTATGTATGAATGCTGATTAAGAGATCTTTTGAAGCTTTTATATACCCAAATAAATCCATTAAAAAAGAGTGAAAAAAGATGTATTTATACGGCAGAGGTTTGATGGTTTTCAGATAAGCTGTATAAAAAAATAAAACGTTAAAAAGCACTCCAAGGCAAATAAGAGATACCTCAACCTTTCTAGTTTTCTAGTTTCTAGTTTCGTCTCGAAACTTTCGATTAAACTTTCGATTCTTTAGTACAACATAGGCGTGTCTCGGAACTTTCGATTTTTTGTACACCTAAGGCGCGTCCATAAACTATTGATTCTTGTTTCTAAACCAGGGGCGCGTCTATTAACATTCGATTATTTTGAACACTAGTGGCGCGTCAGGAAACGTTCGATTCAACTTTAGATTATTTTGCACAACATAGGCTCGTCTCTGAACTTTCGTTTTTTTGTACACCAGGGTCGCGTCCATAAACCTTGATTCTTTTTACATCAGAGGCGCGTCCAGAAACTTTCGATTATTTAATACACTAAAATCGCCTCTTTAAATTTTCGATTGTTTTGTACACCAGTCTCGTGGTCGTACACTTTTTATTCTTTTGTACTCTAGAGGTTCGTCCGTAACCTTTCGATTATTTTTTACACAAGAGGCATCTCCGTAAACTTTCGATTCTTTTACACATTAGACTCGCATCTGAAAACGTTCGTCCAGAAATTTTCGAATACACTTTCGATTCTTTTGTACAATAGAAGCGCGTCTGTAAACTTTTGATTCCACTGTACACCAGAGGCTGGTCCATAAACCTTCGATTTTTTTTGTACACCAAAGGCGTGCCCGTAAATCTGTGACGTTTGTACAATAAAAACGCGTCCGAAAACTTTCGATTATATTTTCGGTTATTTTGTACACAGGACGGGCGTCCATAAACTTTCGACTTTTTTGTGTACAACAGAGGGGCGTCCGAAAGTTTTATATCTTTTTGTGCAGTAGAGGCGCGCCCGTAAACTTTCGATTATTTTGTACACAAGAGGCGCGTCCTTAAACTTTCGATTCTATTGTAAACTAGAGGTGCGTCCGATAAATTGCGATTAAAATTTCAATTCTTTTGTACACCAGAACCGCGTCTCTGAACTTTCGATTGTTTTGTACACTAGAGGCGCGTCCATAAACCTTCGGAAAAAGGTTTGTACACTAGAGACGCGTCCATAAACTTTCAATTTATTTTTGTGTACACCAGAGGCGCGTATAAAACCTTTCGATTATTTTGTACACTAGAGGTGACTCCGGAAATTTTCGATTAAATTTCATATTCTTTTGTACAAGATAGGCGCCTCTCTGAATATTCGATTTTTTGTACACCAGAGGCACGTCCGTAAACTTTCGATATTTTTGTACACTTTTGAAATAAAAGAAGATTTAATATTAAATTATATAAGTTGCACACAACAATTGAAAGATTTGGTTTAAAAAAACAACTACTATTATTAAATACTTTGATACTTGTTCAGAAAATAGTGAACATCAGTTAACTCTTAGAATTTAATTCACTTTAATTTCAAATATTTACTTATCTCAGTTAATACTTTTTTATATATAATGGAGCACAAATAATTATATTTGACATTATGAAATTCAGTTAAAAAAAGCAGAACATATATGAAACTAATTTTACATCAAAAGCTGCCATTCTTCATGAGGGAGCATAATATATTGCAGGTCATTATACTTGTCTCGTTAAAAATGGCACTGAAAATTGGGATGAGATTAGTGACGAAATTATCAAGAAAAAAACAGTAAATGTTCGTCCCAAATTACCTAATTTGGTTGTATTATTCATGGAAAAAATATAAACTTGAAATTGAAAATATATTTCAAAATGTATTCTAAAAATAATATTTATACTGAAGTCAATAATAATATAATTTTATTGAAATAAAAATATTATACTTTATCTTATTTTTTAATAATTTTTTAACCTAATAGAAATTCTTAAAATTAAATTTTATTTTGAAATTAATAATTAATTTGTAAATAATTAACTTTTTAAAAAAATTATTTTGAATTTTTTCTAACCAAATTTACATTTTTTTTAACTTACTTGAAAGCCAGAAATTGAAATTTATGTTTATTATTCTGAAAAATATTCTAAAAATCACAGTTTTTCTGAATTTATTGAATATTTCAAATATTCAACATATTTATATATTTTACTTTATTGTGAAAATTACAATTCTAAAATAGAATTTATACTGAATGCCATACTAAATTATAATTTATTCTTATTATTCTAAAACTGATTCTGATCTTATTCTGCAAGTTTGATATTTTCTGAATTTATTAATTCGAATTAATTAATTAATTTATATAATTTTGTATCAGCTGATAAGAAGTAATAAATGCAAGGCTAGTTCACTAGTAAATTAAATACTTTGATGTTTGTGATGTCATAATGATTATTGGTTTAAGTCAATTAGCAGTTGCTACTAATATTTCCAGCAACTCAAAGTCTCGGTGTTCAAGGAAAACCTGGTCACTGATGCTTTGGGGTCTTGTTATTTGTTCCTTTTTTAAATTATAATAAAACATACATTGTAAATTCTCAAACTACAATACCTTAAAAAAGTGAACTAGACCGAAAAATGCGGACGAATGTATATTAATATTCTTAAATATAAACCTGGCAAAGTACAGGACAAGTGGGAGTAACTCTTAAAATATTGAAGCTGGAATTTAGATTGAAAGAATTAAAAGTAGAGTAAAATTAGCCATGTAAAAAGAATAATAAAAAATAATTTACTTAAATCATCATTCAATATGTGAATAATCAATCAGCGATTGTTCTTTACCACATTTCCTCGAGTGGAGTATATTATGTGGCTGACTCTTCTTAGCTATGAAATCTGCCTGTATTTAAAAATGTATCCATACTGCATAGGTCAGGAAATTTTTATATTTTTTTGTGTTATATGCAAAACACATGTTTAAATTTTTTTTAATTAAACATAAAATTAAACAAAACTTTGACATAATTGACTTCATTCAACTTTTCTTATTAGTTAACTCTCTCTCTCTCTCTATCTCTCTCTCTCTCTCTCTCTCTAATTGTCAGCACGATTTTTCAAACTTCTATTTTTTAAAACTTTCATTAATCGGAGTAATATTTGCATTCTTTCAAGTGACAAAAATCTTAAAAAGTTTCAAAATCAGTTGTTAGCGAATTAGCCTAAGTCATCACATTTTCTGTTTACTTGAGCTGGCTATTTAGACGAAATTTACTGTATAATGAAAGAGAAATATTTACGATGATTTATGTGATTATTGTGTTAATCAAAATACCAATATCAAAGAGAGAGCTAAGAAAACACCATTGCCATTTAAGCAACCTTGTAATTAAGTCTGATTTTATTGTACATTTAATTCTTCAAATCTTAATTCCAGCTTCAATATTCTAAGAGTTAATTCCAGATGTCTTGTAATTTGCCAGATTTATATATTTTCTCAGACTATATGTATATATATACATATATATATATATATATATATATATATATATATATATATATATATATATATATATATATATATATATATACACATATATATATATATATATATATATATATATATATATATACATATATATCGCTGTGTGTCTATCTGTCTGAAACTTTCCTTGTTTTCCTCGTCTCTCTCTGTCTCTCTCTACTCTCTCTCTCTCTCTCTCTCTCTCTCTCTCTCTCTATATATATATATATATATATATATTTATTTATTTATTTATATATACGGAGAGAGATAGATTGAGAGCGAGCAGGAGAGACAGAGATAGAGACAGAGACAGATAAATATACAGAGAAAGAGACAGCAAAATGCATGGGAAAAGTGGATATGCCAAAACAATGCAATGACATTTACTGATATGTTGAGACTTCAATGTGTCATTTCTATAGTTAAAATGCTTATTTGCGAAATTGTTTGATAACGACTCAAACAAGTGATAATGAAAAGGAAATAGAAACTAAAATTTCAGCACGGAAAGCTCGTAAGTCTATATATGTAAGTATCAAAACGACTGTTCCAATACGTGTATAAGCAATGTGTATAGCCTTAGATTGTAATTTTAAGTTTATATTTTTTTCCTGAATGAGGTTCGCGTTCAGAGGTACCAATCTACCGGCAACTTTTTGAACAAATAATTGGGCCATGTAATTCACCGGGTAGCCTATATACGAATCACATAGTTTATCATGATAAGTATATTAGCTTAGGAGTTTACCTTGCACAGACAAATTATTGACAATCACGCCCATAAACCTGTCCGGTTTAGAAAATCTTAGCATAATTTAACTCCAGATATCATGAAGGGGAGTTCATTTCTCTATTAAACATTGTACCAAGTATAATGCCCCCTATAGATATCCGTTAATTATTTCAATAAGGTTACTGTAATTCTTCTCAAAGTGATACTTGACTTGATTGTTAAGCTTTTAACTATTGCGCACTGAAGGCGTCGCATACAAATTATTCAGGACGCTATAAACGTCAGGAAATTGTATTATATTTTTGTTTTATTTACCTGATGAAATAGTCCTTTTTAATATAATTGTTTCAGATCAATTTCATTATTTCTATTATATCCTTGTTATTTTATTTTATACACTTATCAATATTAGCAAGACTGTTATTATACTTTTTCATATATTAACTTATTTTAATATAGCCCTGCATGTTTGTATGTTATTTATCATACTTATGCTTTCATATATATATATATATATATATATATATATATATATATATATATATATATATATATATATATATATAATGACTATTTAGATTATTGTATGTGTTTCTCGTTTTTCGTAAGTATCAAAAATGCCGGATACAGAAAAGCGACAGATTCCCGAAAATGCAAGCGATATCTGTTTTTTTTAAACGATCACATATTGAAACGTATTGCCGTAAGTTGCAATTGCCAGTTATGTAGATTGTGAATCATATATTATCTAAAAATTTGGCTATTTATAGAAAATGAAATGAACATTCACAAAATATAGAATCTGTCACAAATTATTGTATAGTAGTTAGTTAGTTAATCTAAAAACTGTCACATTTACATATACTTTTACTGCTTATGTGAATATTCCATAAGTTGTATAAATATGCCTGCTAGTTTACCAACTCGTACTATTATTATATTTGTCTCTATATGTTCAATATTTATGAATCAGTTTAACCCAAAGTTTATTAATGATAGAATAAACATTACTATCAAACTATTTTTGTCAAACACAAACCCAATGTATGTATTCATAATAACAACAATAGATGTCTAAGGCTGTAGTATATTTTGAAAATAATTTCTGGTCGCGTTTTCAAGTGAAAGTCTTTACACGGTACTACTGATACAAATAGTTTAACAACCGGTAATGACGAAACAATGTATTTAACGATTACAATCCTACAACTATAACATTTAGATACAATCGAAGATAGAGTTCTTCTTCGTAAGACATTCTCAGCATGAACTCATCCAACTACCACAACGGAAAAATACCCTCCCCCTCTTCCTCCATGTACTTAGTATCAAGAGAAAATTCCATGGGATATTTTCCTGTAGAATACAACGTCGGCGTATCCGAATCCAAAGTCAACAATTACTTGTCGTGAACCGTCCCATTACTAATCACACTTAGTTCATTGCATTGATCAATTTCAGCTGACAATCGTTCCGTCCAATTAACTCGTATCCTCGAATGACTGTTGGCCTTTGTAAGTGATGATCAAAAAGTAAAAATTGAAACTTTATTTTCTTCAAGATAAAATAGTATTGTAAAAATGTTCTATAACGGTTTGTGTAAAGTGTTTTGTCAACTACAGACAACTGGTGATACCAGATCAGGCTGCCCTGTGGCTCCCTGAGACGAAATTCACCTACATTGACGTTTTTTTTTTTTTTGTAAAACTTAATTATGTTCTACAAAACCAAAAACAAAAACAACAGCCCCTCTCCCTTTCTCCCTCCCCTTTTTTATTTTTATTTTTCCTACCCTACTCCCGGTCCTGGATATGACCTTAAACTACATCCGATGTTGAGATCCGGCTTACGGACTTTGGGGAATGTGGAGCCTCCTCTTAATTACCATTGCTCCCAGGTCCACCCTGACCCGGAGTGGTAGTACCTGTTAAGGTCCCAACTATGGGTTAAATAGAAACAGATATTAAAAGGGGAAAAAAACAAAAAAGAGAAGAAAACAAGACCAGATTCGGCATTAAATAAGCCAAAAAGGGTTGATATGCCGTAAAACAAAACTACCAAACCAAAAACCCTGATTAAACATTTGACGATATAAAGAACTTGAAGCATAAAAACTTTCACTATAATGACCAGATTCGGCATTAAATAACCCAAAAAGGGTTGATATGCCGTAAAACAAAACTACCAAACCAAAAACCATGATTAAACATTTGAAGATATAAAGAACTTGAAGCATAAAAACTTTCACTATAATGACCAGATTCGGCATTAAATAACCGAAAAAGGGTTGATATGCCGTAAAACAAAACTACCAAACCAAACCAAACTACAGACAATGTTTTTACAATGTTCCCTGGTGACATTAGAAAAGACACCACACTGCCGTGCAAACTCAGTTGCATACCATGCTAATACTGATGCGTGTACTGACTCCTAATAACGAATAACTCGACTGATTCATGGATGATATTAGAATCTTTATGACGAAAGTCAAACTCATTAGTCAATAATAACTGGTGATCTCCAAGAAAATTTCAATTGATGATTCCTGCTTCTTAACAGCTAAGAAGATCAAAATCGGAGAAAGAAACTCGTATCGATTAAATGAAAAAAACGCGCGAAATATATTCGAACAGATTTGTCTAAGGTTAAACAGCAGAAGAAAAGATGAAAGACAATTGAGCTGAGACGCTGGATTCATCATTAGCCATACAAACCGCGAGACAAATCAATATCAATAAAAAACTTAAGAAAAGCGAAACAGTGAAAAGAAATAGGAAATAAAGAGAGAACATCGTGATGCATGGAAAATTGAACATAAAAACAACTAATTAATTACGCAAAGAGCGGTAAAATTATTCATGATGATATGTATTTCTCCTTGAGTAAATAAATGAGTTTCTCTCTATCTATACATACATCTATGCTCTTCTGTCAACACACACACATATATATATAATTACTTCATATATATATATATATATATATATATATATATATATATATATATATACTAAGCTGAGAAAAATACATGAAACGTGTTAAAAGAATTATACATGGTTGAAATTGAGCCGTATCCATTTTATACAACAGGTGTTACCACATTTAAGTACAGTCTGGTTTGATCAATGCAACAGTTAATGAAATGTCGCCGTTTGAATCTTGTGATGGAGTTGAAGATATCTGTAAAGAATTTATCGATTAGTGGTCCTAGCCGGTAAATATTTTGAAGAATAACAGTTGTATTACATAATAAATCATTATTGCGACACTGCGTACGGAAGTTTCCGTCAACATAGTAATTATATATATATATATATATATATATATATATATATATATATATATGTATATATATATATATATATATATCATTTCATATATATATATATATATATGATTGCTATTTTATATATATATATATATATATATATATATAATAAATGTTTCATATATATACTTATATTATAACATAATATGTTACGTAAGTAAAGATTTCTACTTCACTGACTGAAGACTGTAAAAGCTAAGTGCATCAAAAGAACAGATAATACCCTTTGCTTTTAGCCAAACAGAAATAGTACTTACAACCATTAGTATCTAATATACAAAGTAAGTCAATCAGATTTTCAAAAAAAGAGATATTTTATTCTGCGTAGATTTATTTCTTTTGTTGCCTAGAGTGCATGTTATCACGAACAGTGAAATGTATTTAGATTTATTTTCTTTAAAATATATAATTTATCTTGTGCAGAGAGACCATTTTATTACAGAGGAAAGTGATTTTAGGTATCAGTAGCAAACTTTGTTAATTCCGTAGTACCCATATTAATATATTCTTTCATTATTTAATTCTACATAACCATTAAAAATTATATTTGTTTTCGATACAATCTGACGGGGACACAAATAGGTAATATCTAAAATAAATACACTTTAGATGTCGAATCAAGTCAGGTGACACGTGCTTCGTAAACGGTGTCTACAAAAATAGTACCTTTAGTTTGATAATGACATGAACGTCACATTCGTTATCAGCAGCACCTGTTGGTACTGATATTTATGACAGTTTGTAAACAACATTTTAGCTAACAACGTTGGATTATTAATCTACAACTACATAAGCACAATGCTTATCTTTCGTTAATCGTCATTTACAATACATATATCCTTGTAAATATTACGTCTCTTTAAATAGGAATAATTACTAAATTAAATCTTCATTTTTATATTAATTCTTACATTTATTTAAATTATAGAATTCGTGTGTTATTTGCGAATAAGAGATTATAAGCATTAACGTTTACATGTGTACACAGTTGATTGCTTTAATCAGCAACAAAATAATCGCATTAAAATAGTGACATTAAATACTTATTTAATAATATATTTACTGCACGATTTTTTCAAACATAACCTCAATATTTTAGTTACTTATATAAAATGCGTTCAATTCGATTTGTTCGCATGTTTGTAAACAAATGAGTCATAGATAATGTACGGATTCATGTGCAGTAACAAACTCAAAGTTACTTTGTTTCTGATTTGAAGAAATACTTTATTAACATAATTGACAACATTCCGTGGAGATTATCACGGTCATATTATAGACTTTTCCTCGGTATTGAAATATTACTGGTTCGAATCCCCTCACAGTTGATAAGATTTATTTTATAATAGTGTCTAGCATGTCCAACTGATCTTTAGGTTATATTTTTTCAAAACTCATTTAATTCTATTAATCTTTAAAAAACTACAACGAATTTTGTTTTACTAGAAAGCAAGTCAGCCATGTTATTAACTTACTTCGTGAAATAAAAATCTTCTTCAAGAAAAGTACTTTACGTACAATAAATCATTTATTTTATTCATTGAATACACTACCATGAATTACGGTTTCTTAGAAAACAATTCAGCCATTGCTCGTAGAATTCAATTGCTTCGGATGCCAATTACATTTCTTTTAAATCGGATATTAAAACATTTAAAGTTTTATAATCAAATACTTTTTGGGGGCATTCAATACTTTTCAGAATATACATTAAAACAAACTTGACTAAACTCACGGCTCAAACAACGTAATGACTATGAATGTCCGGCGATTAATCTCTTATTATTTATCAATGTTTTGTGACCGTTGGCCGCGATTTAACAGTCATTTATGTCACAACGTTCAGATTAAGAGACTTTCGTGCTGAATAACTGCCCCTCCTCCACTTTCTTTTCTCCGATTTCTCATCCTATTTGAGAGATTCATATACCCAAGTACGATTATCAGACCTTAAGATATGATAAACCTTGAGGCATTAATTAGAAGGGTTATAATAACAGTTAGATATTTTCGGAAAATATAT